>OZ007574.1:13719924-14034924 GCA_963931925.1 Onchidella celtica
CCGTCAAGTAAAAGGTATTCAAAGACCGACACTTGTCATTGACGGGGTTCTCCTCCTCTAGGGTTCCCCTATGACTCTCCTAAGAATATCACTTTTTTTTTTCTTAACCAAAAATATAAAACATTAATGTGACCAATCGATTGCGAGTCACTAAACACCATTAAGATTCTAACAACAAAAAACAACAAACAAAAACAAAAAACAAGAACAAAAAAAAAAAAAACCACATAAATTTTGACGGACAAATTCTAAACATTGAAAAATATCTGCAGATAATAATTAATGTTTTTGATTCCAAGTAAAACTACATAAGGTTTCCAATTTGTTTTCATTGTGTTTATCCATATTATCAGTGGCGGACCCACCGTCAATCTAATGAAGCCTAAGCTTCAGGCTCCGTGATCCCGGAGAGGCCCTGAACTAACTTTTATAATGGCTGAATTTTGCATGTTGTCTTGTTGTTGCTGGTTGCCAAGGGACCCCACAACTAACAGTTCAAGCTCTAGAGTTCCAAACATGTAGGTCCGCCACTGCATAGTATGTCTCATTCCCACACACCATTTACACCAGCTATGGCACTAACTGGCTAAATGTGGAATAAGATTTGGGATCCCTTGGGTAGAATAGATGTAGTCCTATGGCACTGCATCCAAGCCATGATATTGCACGGTAGGAAATGTGCAATTTTTAAAAAAACATTTGTTCTTTCCTTGTATAGGTTTATCTTTTATAGGCTGTACAATTTTGTTTTAAACTATGACATCAAGGTGGGGTCTTTAGCCCGCGCATAAAAGTAATGGATTTATGATACTTTATGTTTATCAACACGTTCACAGTTTCAAAGAAATACTTTAAGGCTTGGTCTTTTATTTTTTAAAGGACAAAACCACCAAAGAACGGGCGGAAAATTATATCATGACTTTTGTTCCTTTAATGAGCGGCGTTTAACTCGTGACCCAATTCTCTCAGAACAAACGATGTTTAATTCTCTGTAAAATCCCATTTTCAAGAGTTGGGCTCCATCGTAGACATTAGATCTTCAAATGAGACGATGCTCCTGTCTACACTTCTTGCAGACACACTTTCCACATGTGAAAAGGGCGGGTTATGTATCGTGTCATTTCTGTTCAGGGCGTGGCCAGGACTCGTTTGGAAAATCTTTTGTCCCGCCTTTGGAAAGACCCTATTCAAGTGTACGGGACTCTGTTGTGACACACTGTTGAAGCTGTGCAAGGAATCCACGTTTAAAGAAGGCAGTTTCTATTTTCCTTAGGCTTTCAGTGTCAAAGCGTTATGCTTTTAATTTTCTAAAATTTACACACTTTGTATGTCTCCTAAGCGGCTACGCTGCAAGCTCAAAGCTCTGTATACCATAAAGGCAGTGATGTGAGACCACGACGACACAGGTTTATTACATTTCTCTCCTCCAGCACTTTTTCTCTGTCAAAAGGTATTACATGTACATTTAATCGCTGAGTTATCCGCCCGTGCACGCACCCCCTGACCTTCTCTTTTTCTTTCTTCTATCTCTGATAATTGTGGTCACGGATGAGAAGTTGCCCAGACCTGTGCCCCAAATCCGTCAACACCTCCCTCTCTTTTTTTTTTTTTTTTTGAAGTGTTGGGATTTCACAGACTGCAACAAACAAACATCACCACGTAAACTCCCGACATTAATTTTTTAAGTGTTTGAAGACTGTTTGGACAATTGATATGTTTCGAATTTCATTTATATCATCAAAATTGAGGTGCCGGTATAGACTTCCTGCAATGTTCTGCCACCATCTTGAGAGAAAGTAGTTCACCAAACAGGGGATGTACAAATTCCGCCAGGCTAAGGTAAAATCAAACCATTTTCTAATTTATTCCAGTATATCTTTTAATGTAAAATACTACCTACCAATACAACCATGATAAATTGGTAACTTGGAGTTGTCACTTTCTATCAAAAAAAAAAAAAAAAGAAACACAAACAAATAAACAGAAAACACCGCCATGAAACTTGTAAGGATGAAAGGTAATGGAATGAGGTGGGCGTTACTGAGCCACTTTGTAGATAAATTGTTCTCAAAACTAATTAGACGGAATATAAAATGTGAGGCTCTGGATTTCTTTCGCAATTTCTTAAGAATCCGATTCTCAACTCAGTATGACCGATCTATAAAAAGCTCAATGGTATCGTCTTTCGGAAGTCAGGCGGGGGGACGGGGGGAGGAGGGGCACACACCGGTGTAGCATTAAATTAGCAAAGGCATATAAAATACTGCCGATCATGGTGTGAAGGAAGGCCTTTTGTAAGCCCTGATTGAAACTGAGCTATTCTGCTTGTTCTTGATTTAGATTCTTATCGAAATATCCGACGTCTTAAGACCGTAGACGTATTTTGTAATTAATATACAGCAGATATAGACATGTTTTAGTTATTAGCTGAGGTTCCCGGCATTATCCGGGATAAACCTATAAACCCTTCTCTCTCTCCCTCTCTTTTTCTTTGTGATCTAGAAAGGTTCCCATATTCTACAGCCTTACTACAGATTTCAAGCGCACCAGAGCACTACGCACTCATTTCTGATATTGAAATTGCGTACACCAAATTGAACGCATATTAATACATCGTTTCCGGTGTGGTGGGCTTGCTACAGGGAGCCTAAACAATGATCATTGTATTTTACATTTTTACGACTTTTATTTAAAAATACCTGAAACTTGAATCAACACAATCGTTCCATACAAAAGCGATTGAAGTGGATTAGATGACACTTAAGAAAATTAAGTTTATAATTTTTGAAACTGTAATTTAGGCTGTAGCGTAGAGCCAAAAAAAGAGGCGAAATTACACCACAATGAATTACTCCCACCACTATTTTTTTTAAATAATACTAGTATTGAACCCGCGAAATTCGCGGGGGGGGGGGGGGAATAGCTATCATGTAAAGACATGATGAAACGTGGACTTCAAGATCTAGATCTAGAGCTAGCCTAGATATCTGTTAGTAGATATAGATTTAGATCTAGATCTATTATAAAAATTGAAAATCTTCATCAACGTACCTGAACAAATGGATCATCACGAATGTTATGGATGGACTCGGCATGTTTTTGCCACACTGTCACTGCAGCAAGAACCACGAATGTTATGGATGGACTCGGAAGCACGGTTTCAAATTTGGGGAACCGGACGTTGAGATCGCACGGTGGAGCGCAAATTCAGTGACGTCATGCCACATAAAAACTCACGCCCGGATGGTATTTATTTGGAACAAATGCAAATTTGCGTAGTTCAAAAAAATACTTACGGAGAGTGTTCAGCAATGAGTGTAGCAAGGAATCAACTTCAGACCAAAAGAAATTTGTATGCAAAATTTGAGCTCGATTGGTGCACAGATAGCAGAGCTACGGCTTTTACAAAAAAAAAAGCGAGTTTTTTTTAAATAATAGATATAAGACTAGATGAAGTTCCCGGCATTGTCCGGGATAAACCTGTGAACCCACTGTTCTCTCTGTTTTTGCTCTAGAAAGTTTCCCATAGTCTACAGTCTTAATACAGATTTCATGCGCACCAGAGCACTAGGCATTTCTTTCTGGTAGGGAAATTGTGCGCGCGGAAGTGAACGCGTATTAACATCGTTTCTGGTGCGATGGGCTTACTACATGGAGCCAAAACAAAGATCATTGTATTTAACATTTTTACAACTTTTATTTAAAAATATATGAAAAATATATCAACACAATCGGTGGATACAAAAGCGATTGGACTGGATTAGTTGACACTTAAGAATATTAGTTTTATACTTTTTGAAACTGTCATTTAGGCTGTAACGCCGAGGAAAAAAGGGGCGACATTGCACCACAATGAATTACTCCCACCACTATTTTTTTTTATAACTAGATGAAGTTCCCGGCAATATCCGGGAAAAACCTGTGAACCCACAGTGCCATATCTCTCTCTCTCTTTTTGGTCTAGAAATCTTCCCATATTCTACAGTTTCACTACAGATTTCGTACGCACCAGAGCACTATGCACTCTTTCTTGGTAGGGAAACTGCTCGCACCGGATTGAACGCGTCTTAATACATCGTTTCCGGTGCGGTGGGCTTACTGCAGGGAGCCAAAACAATGATCATTGTATTTTACATTTTTACAACTTTTATTTCAAAATGTCTGAAACTTTAATGAACATAATCGGTCGATACAAAAGCGATTGGACTGGATTCGTTGACACTCAGGAAAATTAATTTTATAATTTTTGAAACTGTCATTTAGGCTGTAGCATCGAGCAAAAAAAGGGTCAAAATTGCACCACAATGAATTACTCCCGCCACTATTTTTTTTTTTTATAACTAGGCCAGTTTAATCCCGGGTATAGTCTGCCGGGGTTATAATCTGGCCTGCTACACCGGCATTATCCGGGATAAACCTGTGAACCCACTGTTCTATCTCTCTCTCTCTCTTTTCGGTCTATAGATTTAAATCTATACTCTCTGGTCTTACTACAGATTCCATGCGCTCCAGAGCACTACGCACTCATTTCTGATAGGGAAATTGTGCGCACGGAAGTGAACGCGAATTAACATCGTTTCTGGTGCGATGATCTTATTACAGGGAGTCAAAACAAAGATCATTGTACTTCACGTTTTTATAACTTTTGATTTTAAAATACTGAAACTTGAATCAACACAACCGGTCGATACAAAAGCGATTGGACTGGATTAGTTGACACTTAAGAAAATAAATTTTGTAAATTTTGAAACGGTCATTTAGGCTCTAGAGTTGAGCAAAAAAAGGGGCGAAATTGCACCACAATGCATTACTCCCGCCACTATTTTTTTTTAATAATAATAATATAAGATAAGATAAGATTGCAGTAACAAGAAGAAAAACAACATGTGAAGAGCATACTTTTTGTGACATCAGATGACGCAAACCAAGTCGTGGCGTGATGGGGCACTGAATTCCATTGAAAATGCATGGAAACATCTTGATTTCGATCAGTTCCAATGCTTTTCAAGTTGTTGCCAGCAGTACTTCTCTTGGCTCAGGATAATAGTGTCGGTTGGATGACTGATTCTGCCCAGGGGCGTAGCATAGGAAAATAACGCCCATGGCAGACAGTGAAGTTGACCCCTGTCCAACCATCTGACGCCCATCTTTACATGACTTCACCATTAGCTCATAAACACGTCAAGTCAAGCTCTTTAAACCGGACAAATTAATGGCACTGTGCAGGAATTAGAACTGCAGCTCCTTCGCATGTGAAGAAAATTTTCTGTCCACTGCCCGAGGATGGCTTGTCTGACTTTTAACATAAAATGCTCAGACTCCCCCCCCCCCCCCCCCCGCCCCCAGCCCCCTTTATTCGAGTAGTCGCCCACAGTACTGTCGTGCAAAGGCGAGACCGGCGTAATTGACAGCATGGCCCTTTTCTAACTTATTGTCTCTAGAACTTGTCAAAGGCAGGTAGACATTTCTGTTACGGAAACAGTAGTTTCTAGTGCTCATAAATAAAAGCATTCGTACAAGTAGATTGGCCATGCCACATACGTTTTTTGTTTCTCTCGAAACAATGAAATAAGCACATACGTCGCTCTGCCCTTGTAAGGCAATGTACGTGCCATACCCTCCATACCTTAGATTCCCCACAGATTCTGTCTGATCAACTCTCTCATGAACTGTCTGGTATTCTTAGTGATCGGCCGACAGCGTTATTAGCAACAGCACTGGCATCAACACCAGCAGATTTTCTTTGATGTCACGGAATAAGCAGTTCTGTCACTTGGGGGGGGGGGGGGGGAGGGTGTCTATTTCAGGAATAAAGACAAGATCGCTGTAAAATCTTATGGAACTTTAAAACTAGCAGTTTCTAACTTTCTAAAGGTGTTCGATGTCACGAGCAGAGTTAGGGTCTTGGGGATGTTATGACTGCACGAGAGGCAGCTAACTCACACTCGGACACAACCACACAAGAAAAGTATTAAATAACTAGAGGATCTATATATGTCAGGCCGGTCAGGCCATCTTATTATTTAAATATTAATAAACAAAACAAAAGACAATAGAGGTATATTCAAAGCAATAAATTCTAATTACTAACTTAATCTATGATATTCATGTCACTATGGTTCCTTATTGGATGTACTGCAATCAATAGCAAATGGGTATATTATACGAAACTAGATATCAATCTGAAGTGACAGTTGAGTCGCCACTGGCCAGTCGCCAGGCAAACTCTCCCTAAATCATATGGGCTTGAATGTTAGGAGAGCCCAGTACGTTCAAAGCCTACAGAAGCACACTTCGGCTTGTAGGTAATTAAGCAGTTGCAAAAGACTATATATATATATATGCACAATCACTATTCAATTCATCAACAATGTGCTATATTACTTCAATCATACTATGGAGATAGATCTATAATACGGGCCACTCGTTCGTCGAGTGCCAGCTGGGGTTTCCTTAGACTTCCTATGAGGCTTTGGTTCTCTCTCTATCTCTGAACTTCTATTATGCTTAGACAAATAAGATATGTTACCGTTGGTCACGCCTACTGGTAGGCGCGAACATCAAAAGAGCGCAGCGTGGGCTTTTAAAGGTCAGCCCACTCAGACCTTTCTTTCTAGAGCTCAGTCAGTCCGATTAGCAAGGACTTCTAGTTTTCAGACCACACAGTTCAGGTACTGGCCAACCGGAGATAATTCACGACACGATGCTTCTGCTCGTCTGTATTCAATGAATCTGAACGTTACACGATGTTTTATACTATCCAACTACCCAGCAGTGCTAGTCCGCTGGCCCAATTAGTTCAGCAATCTCATTGGCCGAAACCTTCCACCATTTTAATTGTAGTAATACGTCTGCACTATTCTACCAGCCAGTTAACGTGCAAAAACTTGTCTAGTCATACTTAACAATGTCAACTATCCCCACCTTGTTTCACCCCTACTCCATTACTTATTAATCACGAACATTAAAACCGACAAGCGTGAATCTAACAGTTTAACTTTACATTTATTTACTCACCAACTATAATTCGCAAGGACCGTTCAAGGCCACCAGCCAATTTCTCATGGCCCTGGTAAAAAAAACAACTCACGCTCTGCGTGAGTTCTAACAACATCCGAATCATGACATTCGATGTAATTCTGAAGATCGCAGCGGGAAAAGCACCATTCCTCCCCTCTGCCCTAGACAAAAAAAAAAACAACAAACACCTAGCAGGTTTCCAAATGAACTTTCGATACGGACCTCAACGAAAAATCTAATTATGATATAAATCTGTTCGTTGTGGTTACGTTTAAGAATGAAGAAAATGTCATTTGTAATTATCAATGCACATCCCTTGTAAAATACTACTACTAACACCTTTGATTTACATGCAGCACCATCTTGGCTCGCTCTCTCGAGAGTTTCAATTTTTATGACCAACTTGAGGCAAGGTTACGAAACAAACCAACAATAACAACCCAAAAGAAACGATTTTTACAATGTCAACAACGAAAAAGTTGTGGTGCCCAATTAGCTAACCATAATCGTAGTCCTTGCGCTAAATCTAACATTAAACTTTTCATAAAATCCACTGTCCGAACAAACCCCACTGTGATCATTGTGCAAACAGTCAAATCATCTATTCTGGGGCGGGAAGTCCCGTAGTCAGATATTTGGCATGTATTATTGCTGCACCCTTTTGCACACCTACACGGCTTTTGGTCTGGACGCATTTGTTTACGGCGCAAGTGTCTTGGCACATCCTATCTGTGGTTTTATATTTATAATTATTTATAATCACTTGCCTCTGCAAGGCTAGGTAGTAAAATAAGTTTGTAGATGGCATTCTTTTGATGGAATAAATCTACAGACACTTTGAATTTCCCAAATGGGAAGCAAAGAGGTCTCTGAATAATCAGGGCATTGCCAAACAGTGAAACACAGGAGACTGAAATGGAATTCAAGGCTGCACGTAATAAGGTATACATTATATACGTATTTAATTATTGCCATTTCTGCAGATCACCAGACTCGTGAGATTGGGACATACATCATTAATCCGGTCTGCACTTTCCCCCACATTACATTATTTTCACCAGTGGCACTTGAGGCAGATGGGCTGGCAATGATTATACAAATAAGAAAAGGCGAACTGAGAATCTCGACCAAGGTTTTCTATCTTTTGATTCTCGTCCTAGGAGCGACCGTCCTCATTGCTTTACAGGCTTTCCTAGATTTACGTGCCAAATTTGCTCAGCGGTGCGCAGCTGTTCCACCAGACAGAAGCAGCTCACTAACAAAAGAACGTCACAAAGCTTGCTCAAAGGACCCCATGGTCTACAATACCCCAACCAGCTGCCCCAAATGCTTCAGGCCAAATGCATATGTAATGTCCTCTAACTTGGTACAAATTCCTCGCGATCTGGCCCGATTGCCTAGAGGTCCGCCTGTTTTTTTCAAACCCGGAGCAAAGAAGCTGCAAGAATTTATCAAAGGAGTTCTCGTTGAGCCCACCTCAATCTGTGTTGAAGATTGCCCTTACATCGTAGCAATGCAAATGTCTGTAACAGACAAAACTGAACAGAGAAACACGATCAGATCGACTTGGGCCAGTGTTTCCAAAACCAAGATTTGGCCCCATGCAAATCTGAACGCTGACATGGAAGTCATCTTTGTTCTGGCCCACCAGTCCAGTATGAGTACACTGGGTGCTAGCAAAGTTGATGCTGTTGCGAGAAACATAACCAAAGAGGAATGGCAACTTGTAAAGGCCGAGGCTGATAGATACGGGGATGTGCTGTATTTAGATATGATTGACTCCTATTACAACCTGACCCTCAAAGTCATATCTGCACTGAAGTGGGCACGCGACCACTGCCCGAGAACCAAGTTCTTCCTCAAAGTGGATGCAGATACGTTCGTCAATGTGCCCCTCATGGTGGATCTTTTGATCTATAATCAGGCACAGCTGGAGTTTTCAGTAACTGGTTTTATTTATGTAGCAGGACGGGTGTACCGCGATGGAAGATGGGCCATTACCAAAGACCTTTATCCCGTCAATATATTTCCACTGTATGCATCAGGTAAGTTATCTCCCAACATTTCACGGTAATGGTGTTGTTGTCAGCGTGTCAGCTTTTCTGGTCAGTGTGACATCTTGACTACCTGAACAACTGGTCGTGTTTGTAATGAATGCTTCTGTAATAGTTGTCTCTACTGGTTATGTTTTCTGTGAGTGAATGATCTTTCTTGTTTCTTAGCCAAAGTGCCTCCCAGGCATCGAGTACGTTGTAAAAGATTGTTCGGATTTAGATCATACCCCAAATTCCATGTTATATATTTTAGAGGAAGAAAGTGCTATCTTTTTACAGATACCACAGAGATTCTACTGACTGGCACTCATTAAGACGTGTAATTATGCCTAAGCTAGGTGTCAGACAGAGAAAGTCTTTTTTTTACCACATGTCGCACGTCATTCAATGTTGGCAGGAAGTCCAAATTGCCTTTCTATTTGCCATTAGCACAAAGTCGCCAGACGCAGGCCACACCCATAACTTGTTTTGTGACAATAGTTGCGCACGTACGCCATTAGCCATACTTCACAATTTGAGGATTTGTTGCTTATGGTAGGGTTGTATTCCAGCAGCAGTTCATTTGACCCAATTTTGAATTGTATTAAAGCCGTTTAAATAAATGATAGAAAGTGAGAGGAATCACACGACAGCAGTCCAGTTTCAGAGAACTGGTATTCAGGAATTGGTTTGCTGTAATAAAAATATCCTTTTCAGTACAAAATCTGATTTAAAAAAAAAATCAATAATCTAATAAAAAGACTATTACAAACTCTCATTTCTGCAACGATTCACTTGAAAGTTTCATAATAGTTTATTTTCAAACTGAATAATGACATTTTCTTTGAAAGTTGGACCAACCCACACATTGCACACGAAATGGCGTCTGAACATTTTGAACAGCGATTTCTCCATGAACTTTGTTGTACTAAAGACCTGTTCTCCCAATCCACCCTCACGTATAGCTATATTTATTGAAAGAAGAAAAAAAATCACCTTCAGCACAACTGATTTTATAACAATTTCTGACCGGGTTCTAACAATTTCTGACCGGGTTCTAACAATTTCTGACCGGGTTCTTTCCAGTAGATTGCGATCCTTGTGCCTCCGGGCTTCCAGACAGCAAAACACGCTCGCACATGAGGATTCTTTATTCTTTAAAAAGTGCACTGTTTTTAAATACATTAACAACTTCTTCTTGACAGTACTTTTTAAATTTTAATCTTTGTTAATTAAGAGACTTATTTATGCAGTAATGATAAAAGGCACAGGCAGGATACTGACTGATTGATGACAAGGATCAGAATCCTCGCACACCGGGCATGCCCATAAATGCTCCTCTCCCCGCTCCAAGATCCATTTGAGGCAGGATACATAATGACAGTACTGATGGAGCTAAGATTCCCCGTCATCTCAAACGTCGTCAATATCAGACAATTATGGAAGTGAAACATAATAATATAAGACTGGAAATGATGGGCATGAATAACAGTATCATGTATGGGACATACCAATCATTTAAGAACCAAAAGAAAATCAAGACTTAACCTGTAAATCCCCGAGAATTCTAAATTTGATTTGATAACAAAAGTTGCATAAACGTGACGAACGTTCTTATTTTTCATGTGTCTTTTTTTTTTCTCACGACAACTGTAAACTTTGTTAAGCGCCTCACGACCTCCTAGGTGATGTAGGAAGCTGTACAGAAATACATTTATTTTACATTATTATTTTTAATGGCTGTTCCTGATCAACATGACTTCTCACCTAAACTTCTTTGTCATCTCAGGTTGTGCGTACATCATTTCAAATAAAGGCTTGACCAGGATACTGCAACTCTTTCCTTATATACCATTGATGGTAAACGAAGATGCTTATATTACCGGCATCTTAGGCAGAGCTGCCCAGTTGAATCATTTCACCGACAGTTCCTATAGCATATTCACACGTCATGCTCACGATTTATGGTCCTGGTGTGAGCTGCTCAATGAGACTCTGGTCACGGCCACGGGCGTCACTCACGACTTTAAAATGAGACTTGTTTGGAGCGGGGTCATGCTGAATGATTGGATATGCCAAGCGTACAATTTTATTCAGATGTATTGTCGATGCTGGGAAGAATTTCCTGCCCAGTAGTGAGGGTATTACAAACAATATACTGAAGGACACTCCTATTCATGACCTGAATGTGGCTCGGCACCCAAAATGCCAGCATCCCTACCTTAATCCGACGTGGACTTGTGCATAATTTCCGTATGGTTGATAGGATGGCCATAAAGACGGATTCCTTACATCAAACTGATGTCAGCCCAAGAACGATGTCATTCCAATGAGCTAATTAAAAATTTGACTCCAATCCTACCTATCGGAATTGCGCAAGGTGGTAGGCTGGGGCACATAGATTCTTATCATCTGTAACTCTCGTGTAGTTTCACTATCCCAAGAGTTTCAGCTTTCCCCGCCCCCCCCTCCCGAAGGTCACTCTTTGAAAAAAATAATTTATTTTATAAATAAATCATTATTTAAACTTCGTGTAATGCCTTGTTCTTTTCTAAACCTTCCTTAATGCCCTTCTTAATTACCAGGAATTAAGAATTTGTTTACTGCTACAGTGGAAAAAATACCTCATCAATGATTATTTAGAGTTAATTTAATAGTTATTTGATCACTCACATCTTTTATGAATATCATTATGTATCGTTTCTTCATTTTTTTGGTCTATAATAAACAGTTAGATCTATCGAGACGAGACTTTTGGGTGGCTATTTGTTGCATTTACTCTTTTGTCAATTCTATATCGACACTTGAACAACAGACCAAGATTAATGCTAGTTCTTGTTATAAGTTAAGAAGACCATCACCAGCACCATCACAACTAACGACATTAGCAATAACCGTAGCAGTACCTTAACACCAATAATGCAATTACCATGGAAGCTTATTTTCACCCTGTACAATAGGCCTACGTGTTATATGAGATTCGTTCTTACACAAATTTATTACAATTTTTTTTTATTACATAAAAGACCTGACATCATTTTCATAGGTAAATAAATGAGACGGTGGAGACAGCTGAATTTTCAATACCTTTGGATGCATTTATAGATAACTGCTATCAAACCAAATCTGGCAAATTGTTATGTTTCCTTAGCTATAGAAATCAACGCTAAACATGACACTGTAGTATTAATAATATTAATAGCTAGTCTTGGCAACAATTTACCATTAGAACTGAAAAAATGTCTATAATAAATCATACATTTTTAATCAAATACTTGGGCGCAAGCTCCATGATTGGCTCATTTAACGTAGGAAGACAACGTTGCCTGAGCCTTGAGAGAGACAATTGAATACAGCCTGGTTTTCTACCCAGGTACCAGAATTCCATGACCTAATTTTCGGCAACCGATGGTGTGATTGATATCATCACTATGTCTATGCAATGAAGATTTTTTTTACGAAACCAAAGAAATTCATTCAGTAAATACCAATGTCTACAGCTCTAAAGTTAGAGACGCTACTCTCCTGGGTAATAAATCAAATCCCTGTCCCTCATGATCTACTTTTCTCAGATAGGTTATGCATCGTTTTCAACCAAAGACACAATGCACCAAAGATTTTTAAAGTCTGTATTGTTGTTGTTTATATTCCTTGCAAAGCTAAAATGATTCAGAATGTTTGAAATATAATGTTGCTCCTGTTTCTATTTACTATAGCTCGTTTTGAAAATAATCTCCGGGCACCATGCAACTACGTGTGTACGCTTTGCTGTCTACTTTACGCCACCTAATCGTAAATCCATTTTCGTTTATTTCCAAATTTATATTTTTATCTGCCAATATGAGATATTTATAGATGCACACACACACACATACACATGCATAGACACACAGAAACGTCGGAAACAGTTTCCTCCTCCCTCCTCACCTCTCACCCCAATTTCCCCCCACATCCTCCTCTCGTATGTTCCTTTTCTCTTACATTCCAGTATTGCCCCTGTTTCTCTCTTCGCCAGTCACTTCAATGAAACTCTCTTTCTCTCTTTCTCTCTCTCTCTCTACCGCTCTCTTTCTCAGTCCCTCGATTCTGACTGTCTGGCTGTGTACAGTTCTCTCACACATTTAGCTACATGGTAATGCAATATTGCAGTTAGACGGACATGGATTCAGAGGTTTAATTGAAAGATGCGGAAGACAGAGTAGTAGACGGGTTGCGGATAAAAACTGTTTTCCTCTGATTACTGTAAGCAACTCATGGCTTTCAATCCTACCAATTATCGATGTTTTAACGCTTTGAAGACCACCCCCACCCCCAACAACAACAACAACAACAACAACAAAACAACAACAACAACAACAACAACAACAAAACAACAACTATTTTTTAGTTAAAAATGCACAGACATCATTAAGCTTATTATTAAGACAAATTTCTTTATACAGACATGCAAAAATGCAATCATTTAGTTGGAATCGTTGAAGACACATTTAAGAAAAAATCAAACGGATTAGACAGCTACTAAAGTAAAAATATGACAAAGAAAAGGAAAAGGATAAGTAGTATACAGCAAAGCCTCACGGAAGAAATAATACAGAAACGATACAATAAAACAAACATGGATTTGCGATTAAGAGGTTTAAACAGATTTTCTGAGTTTTTTTTTGTTTGTTTGTAGTATTGTTTCATTGTTGAGCAAAACTTCCTAAGAGGTCAGTGATTTGCGAATTCAATGTTTACTGTTTTTCTCACTGTTGCTTGACACACCTTTTTTGCAACCTTGGCCATCAGATTGAGGGAGATAATTATCATTAATTTGACAGGCCATCACTTTTATAAGAGTTAACCCCCGTGTTATGCTTATTCTCGGGATGGCCTCAGGCACTGCAGCGATCCAGACCATGTGAGCCTGACCCTGAAACGTTGAGATAAACATCATAGCAGAATTTTCGTTACCAACTGGTGGTCGGTCCATATAACTAACTGTAATCCTATTCCTAACCTATTCCTAACATTAAATCCCACCCCCTCTCTCACTATACAGACAATTTTGGCCATGTGGTACAAAGAACTGAGTTCTATAGACTATAAAAACTAATTGTGAAATATTTTTAAAGTAAATTGAAAGGAGAAAACTGAAATGACCCCCCCCCCTCCCGCCACACGAACTGAAGCACCACCTCCAGAACAATTTTATTTGTACTGGACGCGTGTTTGCCGATTGCAGTGCAGACCAGCAATTTCAGGAGCGGGGCAGCAACACACCCACATCCCAGGGATTTTCGGTGACGTTCAGAGTCATTTTAGGGTTAGGATTAGGGTGCACAGTCCAGAGGTTGCAGCACCCATGGCACTGTTCTATAGGACGAGAAATCCCTTAGCCGATGACCTGTGTTTGGGGGTGTGTTGCTGTCCCGCTGATGAATTTGCTGGTCTGCACCGCAATCGGCAAAACACGCGTACTGGACGCCGTTACCCAATTGCTCCCCCTGCTTTGTGTCTGTTTTGTTCAGTGAACTTCATATATACAATAGTGGCATGTCTCTGCTTTTGTTTAGTGTTCACGAGTTTGCAATTATTATGTTAACGGGCGTCGTATCACCTCGTGTTTTTGTGTTCAGTCAAGACGTGATAAACTAGTTTAGTATGATTTCACCATTTTTGTTGGATTTTTATTTATTACTTTGAGAAATCTAATCATTTCTAAATCTAGGCTGTGACCTATATGAACATGGATTTGGACAAACAGAAAGATGCTTTGATTTTGCAGTACTCCCACTTTGTCGTGGCCCTAATCAGCTTGATTGCACTTCCAAGTTAGATTTAGATGTACTTCATGCAAAAAGAAATGTTCATTACTATGTACTTTTAAATTAAACCTAGAAACATGCGGTTTTTGCTTGAATACCTTTAAAACAATGAGGTTTGCGATATGTGGCTAAACTTATGGATTATAGTTGCATTATGCTCAGCGAGGGTATTTTTCAAAGTTCAGCCCTACATCTTCACGCCGCGTTTTTATCTAACATTGTTACCCTTTCCTGTCCATATTGTTGCTGCGTGCGACCTTCAAAAGCACATATGCCCATACCGAAGTAGACAGACTACTGTGACGGGATACTAGCCACAGTCAAAGTTTAAACAATACCAATAACTTTACCATTCAACCATAGACACGGGCAGAGTTTGGCAGATCTGAAGTTTACTTATGCTTACGGTGGCGATAATCCAGTAGCACATTTGTCCGGAGAAACACAGGGTAGGTCACCTACTGGTTATAATTGTAAAGTGTTTAAAAAAGAATAGTGTACCTGTACACACAAAGACATCATATTCTCAATGTCTTACTGAAAAATATGTGCTTCACCTCCACACATACACATACATACAACACCAACAGAAGCAACAAAACCAACAAATGGCATAAGCGTGATTAAACACAGGTCTACAATTATAATCGAGGCGGGGGGGGGGGGTGGGGGTGAGCGTTGTTCTAGAGGCAAGGTGTTTGTCTCTCATGCTGAAGGTACCAGATTCCAGGTCGGCGCAGGCACGCTGGAAATTTTGGGGAATTCCCTATCCCTGATCCTAAGGTAGGTAGGATCGAGTACCCAGTCTTCTCGGATAAGGAGAAGAAACTCGGACAGCTCTTGCGCACGTTGCGCACGCGAAAGATACCTTGGTAGTTGGAAGTCAAAGAAGAGCAGGCCTAACAAGGCTGGCTGCTTGGGTAAAATTTAAAAAGCAAGAACGAATCCCACCCCTCCCCCATCGCCCCCCATGGGATCAGGGGATGAGGTATACAAATACAAATACACAACAGCAAAAAGAACAAGATAAAATAAAAATAAGAGAGAGAGAGAGAGAGAGAGAGAGAGAGAGACGGATGCAAATGCCAAGGGCAGAGATCCCCCGAAAAGAAAGACTTCAACACAATTTCATAATTTGGTAACTTGGAGACTATTTGTTGTTACTTTTCGAAAAAAAAAAAAAAGCTGCAGTTACAATCATGAAACTTTCGGACATGAAAAGTAATGGAACAAGCTGGATTATTAAGGAGACTGTGGACAAATTGTTCAGCTTCAGCACTACTAATAATAAAAAAAAAAAGACCTGCGAACTTCTTTAGAATTCTTCCTATCCTTCAAGTATCAATAGTATTAGGCTGTAAATAAATAAAAAAAAGAGCCAGTACAAAGGAAACTTTTTTTTTTTTCAAGGAATACCAGCACCACTTTCACAGTAGATCACTTAGATCTGAGCTTTCCTGTTCATCGAAGCGATAATCATACTTGTAATCTATGACAGAATTCAGAAAGACCGATCATCTCTTTTCTCCATTTCTGTGAAACGAAAGTTTAAATGTCTCTCTGAATCTGGAGCTCATTTTCCAATACAGAAAAAAGTTGATGCTAGAATTGATGGACTCAAGAATGAGACAGAATGAGAACGAAAGAATGAAGGTATTTCGGTACTTGCCAGTAATGTGTAACTCTGGCTCTGCAGTCATGCCAGCGAACATGATGGCATTAGGAAAGAAACAGACGATGAAGATGGTGGAAATAACAGTGACCATCTTGACAATTCTTTTGTCTTTAGTGGCACTTTGTTGTGTGTTTTGTGTCGCCATCTCTCGCCACTTTGACTTGTTATTCAAATTGTGGATAAGAATCACCGTGCACACAACGACTGTGATGAAAGCGACAACAGGGAGGAAGACGTTGTTGACGGCATACGTCACGGAGTCTATCGCCTCACTGTCTGCCGTGTAACCCAAGCCAAGTAGAGTTCGATTCCTTTCCGGGAAGAATTTCCAGACCAGGCGGGTCGTGTAGTAAATAGGACATATGGAGCCGATGAGAAGGGCGTAGATAGAAATGATAATGATGACTGTGCGGCGAGGTGTGATGAGCATCTTCACCTTCAGTGGCATGGTTATACACAGACAACGTTCGAAAGTGATGAAAGCCGTGATCCAAGCAGTGATGCGGGCAAAAGCAATTCGTGGCCAACCAGCGGTGAGGTATTGGAACTCCCGAGGATAGAACGGAAGATTATCTGCATACTGAACAAACGGGGCTGCGCATATACTGGCCCATTGCAGAGTAATCAAACTGCCCATGTCAGAGAAAGCCAGACCTAAAAGGCTTATGTTCATTGTCTCTCCAAAACCTTGCTTGAAGAAAGTGATGATATTCAAGGTATTGGTGACGATACCAAGTAAATTTACGCCAGTGCTGATGATGCAATACTGGACAATAATGACCACTTCTAACGAATAATCGTCTATCAGTTTGTTAGGTTTTGTTGCCATAACAACAGAACTAAAGTTCAAATGTCTTACCATGGTGCCGTTTACAAATTATCCGATGAAATGAGCAAAGAAGGAGTTAGATCTTTTCTTGCCTAATGTGTATTTTCTCAGAACAATATTAAGATCTACTTTAATTTTTTCTCTGTGAAGAAAAAAGTTGACTATTGTTAGAGAAAAAAATCATTCTTCCTTAGCGAACGATCTTTTAAGTTTATTTTCAGATCATCTTTTAGAAGTGCCAGGTGTTTCAACCAACCTGGAGACATTTGAACAGGACATTTTATTCACAATTTTATGGAGGAAAGAAAAGGCCGTGAATGAAATTTGTTATGTATATATTTTTTATGCTTTTAAAAAAAATCGGTTTTAATGTTTTTAATTTGGCAAAAATGAATCGAAAACAAAAGAAAAAAAAACACAAACAAAAATACTTTCAGTCCGAAATGAAAGTCAGAAAATGTCCGTGATAGTTTAGATAATAATGTTGCACCAGTCGCCGTGACTATTGCTTTGTCAAACCTTGGCTTGTAGGGCATTGTATCCTTAAACAGTCATACAGTACTTCCTGCCACTGATGGCAAACGCTACAGAGGAATGTTATCGATTGTTCCTACCTGTCTGAGAAAAGAAAAACAACAACAGCATCAACAGCAACAACCCCTGGCAATTTAATATGGAACGAAAGTAATAATAATAATAAAAACAAACAAACAGAACTAAGCAACGTTTATGTGCCGATGGAGGGTCACAGTAGGCTGTCTAGCGGCCTACCAAATTATGTGGTAGAACGATGTAGATATGATGATCACTGTGTGAATTACACCTGCCAGGCATGCCAAGATCTTGCACGTTGCTTGTGAATGACTATCTGGTTTCAGTTCACGTCCAGCCCACCTGAGCATCTCTAAACATTTATAATCCTCAAATAAGTAATTGCCACGTGTCAGTCAGATATCGTGGTCTAAACAATCCCTAGGGAACGTTTCTAGCTTTGCTCAGACTGTTCACTGAACGAGCTGACACGACTGTTAATGCCAATAAAATATCAATTTAAACCTTCATAAAGCGCAAAACAAAACAAAGAACTACTATAAAGTAAGAGGTCGATAAAGTGGAGATGGAACCTTTCCCTTACAGCTACCCCCCCCCCCCCCAAAAAAAAAACAACAACTCAACAAAAACCAACCATTATTCAATAGATCAAGTAGGCCTGTGACATAATTATATTCGTAAACTGAGGTCTAACCTTGTAAGTTTTCCCGGCATGCCAACAAAACGCGTTTGTCACTCGTTTCGTGGCACCCTTCAAGCTTGCAGACTCGCGGTCACGTGACTACAGAAGCTACTGCAGATGGGTCTCAGTGAACTCTAAACTCTAGATGTGTAGGCTACTGTGGTCCAAGGAGACAGTTTCAGGTCTAATAAAGTCCCTTTATTGGTCAGTCTCACGTGTTGGCGTTTTGAACTAACAGTAACGTTTGCAGGTGCAGAAAAGGTGGGAAAGGATTTCACCTAGCTGGACTTGTGTAGACAAGGATTGGTTTCGAGCTGTTCTTTTCTTTGTTTGTTTGTATCTGTGTGGTGACAAAAGGAAGGCGAAGAGAGGCCAAACTCAGGGAGTGCCAGCGGTTTCTTTACGTGTGGCTGTGTTTTGAGAGAAAAAAGAGAGAATTGTAAGCTGAGCCTTATTAGAAAGCCATTCAGACAGTAGGCTAGGACAGAACATAAGGAACTACTCGGTAAATTCGGGGGTGGTGATAGAGGGGGAGACGTCAGACAAGTTCCAAAAACGTGAACGTCGAGGATAACTAACAGTGTTTTCAGTTGAATCTGCGTCTGGACCATAAATATTGCTTGTCACAGATTTGTAGTATTAAATTTTAATTCAGTGATAATTTGGTGCTGTGCGATGTAATATCTGTCTTCACCTATGGTTCGCTAATACTAATCGAATATAGCAGGGATGGTCAAACAACCACCCACGTGACAAGTTCGTCAAGTTTGACATTCAATATTCGATTCTCTTAACCTTTGCCATGCGCAGCTACACTCGACCCATTTGCGTACTTCGTCGGGTTTTATACGACCCCAGTTTCTGTATATCATTTTTATTATCTTACCCCTTATCATACACTGTGGGATGTCACAGTACCCCAGACTCTGTCGAGCATTTTGTCATCATTCTGTACCGTAAGTTGTGGGGCAAAGTTCTGATCAACCATTTTCTGCCTTTTGTTGCATTCTTTCCCCAGGTGTCAGCATCACAGGCCAGTAAAGGGTTAAAAGAAAACCACACACTTTCCTGCCTTTGACAAAATGTAGTGGAGAAAATTTCACGGGTCCTCCCTATCCGGCAAGTCGTTCTTCAGCAAAATCCAGGAATGTAGTGCAATTTCAAAATTTGGTAAACGTGTCTCAAATGTCACAAATGGAGCAAAGATGTGTATATATATGGCCTTTAGCGTCTTTACAGACGGTCTTAGCAGCTAGAATATTCACTTTCACTTTGACTGACAGCTTCTCTCGTGGCTTATTCTACCAATGTTTGACCCGAGAGTGCGATGGCAGTGATTGCAGGTCAGTCTTTTGGGTTCACTTTGGCGAGTGTTTTCATTCCGCCTCTGTCGTTTTGTCAGGTATGTTTCTTTTGCCTTGAAGTCTATTGCGAGCGTGCCACTGCGCAATTTTTGTCTCCATCTGCTTCGATCATTTGCAAGGTTCTCCCATTCATTGGGGTCGATGTTGAATGCTTTCATCGTGACCTTGCAAGTGTCTTTGAATCGCAGATGTGGCCTACCTCTGGGTCGGTTGCCAGTAGCAAGTTCCCCGTAGAGAATTTGTCTGGGGATGCGATCATTTTCCATACGGTGGAGATGTCCAAGCCACCGCAGTCTTTTTTTGCCTAGGAGAGCCTGAGTTGATGGAATGTTGGCTCGGCTCAGAACTTCGATATTTGAGATCCTGTCTTGCCACTTGATCTTGAGAATTTTGCGTAGGCAGCGCAGGTGGAAGGAGTTGAGGGATCTTTCATGTTTGGAGTAGGTGGTCCATGTCTCTGAGCCATACAGCAGGGTGCTTAGGACGCAAGTTTGGTACACGAGTACCTTTGTTTTGATGGTCAGCTTGCTATTGTTCCACACCCTTTTTGAGAGTTTGCCAAAAGCTGTGGCCGCCTTTCCTATTCTGGCATTTATTTCAGTTGTTATGTCTGTGCTACCACTGATGGTTGAGCCTAGGTAGCAGAATTTTCCCACTTGCTCCAGAGGAGAGCCATTCAGCATGATTGGGTTGGGGTTTCTCAAGCCTTGTGTCAAAACTACAGTTTTTGAGACACTGATCTTTAGCATGAATTTGTCACAGGCTTTGGCAAGGCTATTGATGAGAGCCTGGAGCGTGGTTTCATCGTGGGCCACGATTGCAGCATCATCTGCGAAGAGGAGCTCTAAAGATGTGTATACATGTTATTTAATGTTAGCAATATCTATTTCTTTAAAATGACGTCATTGGTTTACGTATTTGTATTTTTGTTTTACTGATCTCCACATTGCTTTAGATTTACGTGACACTGATCTGACCTCAACATATTTAATGTGTGTGTGTGTGTGTGTGTGTGTGTGTGTGTCTAGGCGAGCGGGTGAAGAAAACTATACTGGGAACTAAATTGTATGACCTTCTCGAATCGTCTTTGATACACAGTATAAAATGCTGGGTTTTGATTGAACCGTGAGTACTTGAACGGACAAAAGAACGTTATTCTTTAACAATGTGCTTTTGCTGCATTTTACTGGCTGTGTTGCGTCGTGTGCAACGGTTTAGTGACTCCAAAACTACATGTACCTCTTCCATCTCCATTTTTATTGCGATAAAAACATGGCCAAAAAAAAAAAAAAAAACACAAAAAAGTCGGCTGTTCCAAGCCCTGTTGCCATCCGGGAGATTTTCTGTGATATTTAAAAAAATATTTCATGTATATTTGCATGAGAACTTTGGACATTTTCTGAGTTTATTGCCATTATTGTAGGTAAATAGATCTTGATTTGCACACCGCTTTGTTAACATTAACCCTTACCCTGTTCGTCTTAGCCAGTTGTTGCCTGGTTCATAAAGCTTCTTTATTTCTGTAGGAGATTTAAATGAGCTTTCGTCTGAAATAATTATTTTTAATTGTCTCTGTTTATGGTTGGATATAAATCTAAATCTGACCTGTTACCCTTCCATCTCGTCACAGAAACTGGGAGTTTGTCCAGGAACAACCCATCGTTCATTTATCCCATCATCTATTATCGATTGAGTTCTTTGAACTAAGTCTGAATAAATTTCTGAAAGAGGCTAAAATTTACAACTTGATTGAAAACTTTATACTCATTTACAAAACTCTTTTCTGATTTATTCAATTTTTTTTGTTGAGAATCTTATCAGTGTAATACAATTAAAAGGGAAATGTCTAATTCTGTTTATGAAATCTACACGCTCTGAATACCAAACATGATTAGATTACCCAAATAGGCCATGAAAGGCGCAGTGTGGCCGTTATCGTGCCGACGTACCGTAAAACCCAAATTCCAACTCAAATGTCATGAAGTCTGCTGTTGTTTACAGTGCCTTTAATCCTTGAATTGATACACATGTATATTATTTGATCAGTCAATATGTCCGAAACAAGGCACATTATCGTGTCATCTACCTAAGAGTTTTACTTACTTTAAAGAAAATTGAACTGGTGAAGGTTGCTTCCTTATTAGAGGTCAAGACTCCTATGACTAAGACATAAATGAGACAAAATTATTGTTGACTTCCTAATTGACAATGGTCTGTTTGATGTAAGTCCCACTGCGGAGGCATCTAACACAAACAACAGACGGGTCTCATATTAAAAATGGAGAAATTGTTACTTCAAATAAGAGCAAGAGAAGACAAAACAGAGAGAGATATAAGCAAAAGAAAGAGTATAGAGAAAAGAGAACTAACTATAGATAGAGGCAAGAGAAAGAGATATAGAGGAAAGAGAACTACAGATAGACGCAAGACAAATAGAGAAACCAAAAGGAGCCATAAGCCAGATTAAAAGAGAAAGGAATCGAGGCAGACTGAAAAGAACTAACGTTGAATATTCCAGAAGAAATGAAGTCCCACCCCCCCCCCCCAACTGCTTATCTTGATGTTACAAACACATAGGATTGCAGGTCTTTGTTTAAAGAGGTTCTCTGCCCTTGGCATTTACACCTCGCTTGTCTTGTTCTTGCTTATTTTTCCTCTGTTTGTTCTGTTTTTATTGATTTCATGCCCAACTTCTGTCAGGTCATCTGCTTCCTCTTCTTCTTCTTCTGTTTCTCATTGTTTCTAGTTCTTCCTCTTCTTCTTCTTCTGTTTCTCATTGTTTCTAGTTCTTCCTTTCTTTTCTTCTGTTTCTCTTCATTTTCTTACTTCTAGCCCTAAAAAGGCTTGTATGGTCCGGCTACAAACATATTCGACTTGTTCTGTCATTCAGGAGAGAGGTAGAAAGGAATTCTGTCCATTTTAAAGATGTGCAAACCTTACTCCTCAAAATAGTGTTAATTGAGAAGGCAAGAGGAATACATACTCAACTGTCTTCGGAAATGGTTCTAGAGCTAGACTATGACAAAGCAAACGAATGCACGATTTGGCGTACCTAATATCAAAGAACATTAATAAACTTTTCGATAAGATCGGGCAATAGATTTTACCTGAAGAATTTAGAAGACGTGTTCTTTGCGACTTCAGATCCTGCACAGATGAACAAAAATTATGGAGAAACATCTACGCCAACATCTGCAGATGATTAATAAGAAAAAAAAATGCCTTCACTCGTGAATAAAAGATCACTCACAAGTACTGTAGGTCAAATCCACACGCATTTCAAGCAAAAGAATCGGTCATGCCATACTCTTGTAATGACAGGGACTCAGAGGGGAAAGGGTGGTCATATCTCGATATGTATACTTCTCCCAACTTATTACATATTGAAAAGCCTAGCTACTTTACAAACTTTATCTTTCATAGGATGTTACAGTTTAGCATAACTAGAAGGTTGTTTTCAATAGATAGGTAATGAATCTGTAGTAGCTTTATCTAACAGGAGAGGAACAATAAATGCATTTACGTGTAAAGCAAACCTCAAGTCCGTAACGTGATGCTACGCCACTGTAATACATCACAGATTGTTACTATGAATTTAGATCAACTACAGGGAAACGATAAGTGACAAATCATGTTGGAACACACTTATACTGTAAGCACCTGTAAGTTTGGGGCCTATTAATTTGAAAACAGAGAAAAGATCAAAGGAATTCGCCGCTTTGAAAGAACGGTGCTGTGCAAAGACTTCAAATTCAAGATTTGTAGGGTCATGATAAATGTAAGACTGCATGCAAAAATTCAGGGCGCTGTATTTGGTAATAGCTGAGAAAATCCAACTAAACCGTGATCACGCCTCGGTGAACGAACTATAGCATGGCAGCAAGTATAATAGAACAGGCGATTCGTGCGGTAGACCCCATTCTGAGCCATTCTTTCGTTCGTGAAGGTCACAAAATACACACTAGATGCATTGAAATGCAAACACCCACATTGTTGTGACAAAGCCATACACAGTCACGTCTGACAAGAGAAATGACCGTTGTATTCTTTGCAATTATTTTGAACTTCATTTGGCTGCAGACTCTACCAAGCTTATGAAACAGTATGAATTTATAAAACCGACAGGTTTTACTATCAACTATCTTCCGCATTGGTACACCATAGGTAAACATGATCGTGAGCCAAAGTCTTAATGTACCGTAATTCTGCTGAGATTTTTCGATCTTTTGAGTATAAAGGTTTTGTATCACTTTCAAATAATTTGTCTTCCACTGTGCTGGTTTACATTTTGAGAGACACTGAACCTTCTCAGTTACTCATTTTGGCAAATGCTTTGCGTTTTTGGAACTTTTCCGATAACTCTTTTACTAGCATCAGTGTTCTCATTATGGGTTTGTAGATTCAGGAGGTTTCACTTACTGCTCCGCTCCGTCACGTTTATTTGTCGTATGAATTGGTCTGCGGACCTATTATTGTGGGCAATAGACCAACATTGAAAGACTTTGAAAAATATAATTAGAACATATTTATTGTTGTGACACTGAGAAAGACCAGGATGAGGGCATTCAAGAAAAATGATAATCATGAAGACGCTGATAGTATCGGCCCATCACCACTGGGTAGAATGAAAAATTTGTTTAGGTACAGAATGCCCTCGTCTGCCTCTCTTTTGATACGAGCCCATTCCCGAATCGTTGGGAAACATTCTTCAGTTTTGGTCATCTCGTCCACATTGGGCTGATGCAGATGACTCAGTTCGGTCCGGTGAACCAAGACAAAGACAATTTGTACATCTCCGTCCATATTATATGCCTTGGGCCACAGGCGTGTCTTGGAAGCGGTGCCCTAGATGGAACGACTAATGTCCCTTTGGTCTATCTCATTCGCCGCTGACAGCTGAACGGCCACCAGATAAGGACATCGATCCACGCACACTTTGCTTGGTATGATGAGACAATTTGTGATTAACTCTTCCTGGACGGAGTCCTTGGGGTTAGAACATGTCTGGGGGTTCTCGTGGGAACGTAGAAGTACTGTATCTGATCCTGAAAGAAAGGATGTACTCGAATCGCAGAAACTTCTTTAACCTTGTAAACAAATTTGTCAACCTTCCCAGTATCGATAGACCGATATTATTGTCATGTTAATTATTATTGCTTGAATTCTTTATCAAATAATCTTTGTCACGAGCAGAGTTAGGGTCTTGGGGAGCATTCGACTGCACGAGAGGCAGCTAACTCACACTCGGACACAACCACACAAGAAAAGTATTAAACAACTAGAGTATCTATATATGTCAGGCCGGTCAGGCCATGTTTTACATAAATATTAATAAACAAAACAAAAGACAATAGAGGTATATTCTAAGCAATAAATTCTAATTACTAACTTAATCTATGATATTCATGTAATTATGGTTCCTTATTGGATGTACTGCAATCAATAGCAAATAGGTATATTATACGAAACTAGATATCAATTTAAAGTGACAGTTGAGTCGCCACTGGCCAGTCGCCAGGCAAACTCTCCCTAAATCATATGGGCTTGAATGTTAGGAGAGCCCAGTACGTTCCAAGCCTACAGAAGCACACTTCGGCTTGTAGGTAATTACGCAGTTGCAAAAAAAACTATCTATATATATGCACAATCATTATTCAATTCATCAACAATGTGCCACATTACTTCAATCATACTATGGAAATAATTCTATAACACAGGCCACTCGTCGTCGAGTGCCAGCTGGGGTTTCCTTAGACTTCCTATGAGGCTGTGGTTCTCTCTCTATCTCTGATCTTCTATTATGCTTGAAGATCAAATAAGATATATTACCATTGGTCACGCCTACTGGTAGGCGCGAACATCAAAATAGCGCAGCGTGGGCTTTCAAAGGTCAGCCCACTCAGACCTTTCTTTCTAGAGCTCAGTCAGTCCGTTAGCAAGGACTTCTAGTCTTCAAACCACACAGTTCAGGTACTGGCCAACCGGAGATACTTCACGACACGATGCTTCTGCTCGTCTGTATTCACCAAATCTGAACGTTACACGATGTTTTATACTATCTAACTACCCAGCGTGCTAGTCCGCTGGCCCAATTAGTTCAGCTATCTCATAGGTCGAAACCTCCCACCATTTTAATTGTAGTAATACGTCTGCACTATTCTACCAGCCAGTTAACGTGCAAAAACTTGTCTAGTCATACTTAACAATGTCAACTATCCCCACCTTGTTTCACCCCTACTCCATTACTTATTAATCACGAACATTAAAACCGACAAGCGTGCATCTAACAGTTTAACTTTACATTTATTTACTCACCAACTATAATTCGCGAGGGCCGTTCAAGGCCACCAGCCAATTTCTCATGGCCCTGGAAAAACAACAACAAATCACTCTCTGCGTGAGTTTTAACAACATCTGAATCATGACACATCCCCCACCCCAGTTAAAATTTGCAATTTTAACGATATAAATGATTATCGTAAGGGGAAGGCATGAGTCGAGAAATTGCTCGAAAGGTGAACTTAACTAGGTAATCACTAAGACTACTACAAAAGTTGAAAAAAACCTACAGGACGGGTATCCTTGATGGACAAAACTTCATGAAAATCTTAACCCATATTCTACTTGCGCACCCCCCTGGGGTGCAAATGAAAAATGACCCATTTTGGACTCAACATGTACTATTAACCAAATTTTGTTTCTTTTCCCTTGAAGTGGATTGGTTTTACATGCTCAATATAGATTAGAGTGATTTTCCTTGCCTTTTGTTGTTCAGCTAATGTGGAGGGAAACATTGATTGAGAAAAAAAATGGACCAGCCTTCAACCTCTGCAAATCGGTAAGTGTAGCAATTACATCGCTAGTTGAAAAATTCTGATTGTTACGGAATTATGTACTTTAGTTATCATAATAAATGTGTGAATTCCTATTTTAGATGACTGGTTCATTTTCCATTGGACTTAGTGCAACTTTATCAGTGCACCCTGTCAGGGTGCGTTAGTAGCGAATGGGTACCTCTAAAATCATGCCTGCAATGCCAGCTTAGTCTGTGTGTGGTTTGCGATAGGCATGTGCCTATCATGCTATCATACTGTATTTGACTGTACATAGGTGGGCAGGCTGGGTAAGGTTGGCGAGATGTATAGAAACGTGACTAGGCCTAGATCTAGAGGTTGGATGTGTGTGTGTGTGTGTGCAGGGTGGGGGGGGGGAGGCCTACTCTGCTGACATATCTTGTCACCGCAATACTTGCAATAATGGTAAGGGGCCGTTCACATCAAGTGAGGTGAGGGGAGGGTTGGGAGCATTCGATGATGACAATGGCATGGGAGGGGGGAGGGGGAGGGGATGCAACCTAGTCCCATTCAGCTGATAATGAAATTTAGATTTCATGCAGTATATTTTACACACATAGATCTACATCTATCACAAAATAATTTCTTTTTGATATTATTCTTTTTTTCCACTGTCCCCAACCCCAATTCCCAGCCCAAACAGGAATAAGTTTACGGCGCATGAGGTTATGTCTATGCTTGAAGATGAAGACTTCGTGACTGCAGAAATTTTTTTGACGCCTCCTGGAAATGGACAATTCTCTGATGAAGACAGTGGAGATGACGAGGCGGGAGGAACCTTCAGTAACTTGCCTAGATGCCAGCTCAATGCAGCTGCAAGTGCCCACATAACTCGGACAAAAGAAAATGGAGTGATTGAGGAAGATTTTGGAGATGAATCGGAAGCAGAACAGGAAGAGAATGGAGAGGAGAGTGAGGAAGATAATGGAGATGAAACAGAAAGTGGTGGTGAAGAGCAAGCAGCTCGTTCTGCAAGAAAGAAACGTGCGCCAGTGAAGAGAGTTTGGCGAAAAGAGGACAACTATCAAGAGCAGAGAGAATGGCATCCTCTTCCACTCCCAAACTTTCTTTCTCGAAATCTGTCGCCGGCCCAACTGTTCGAACTTTACTTTGACGATGAAGTGATTGATGATATTGTGACAATGACAAATTTATATGCCAGTAGAGACAGTGGTGATCACACTTTTGTCACAAACAAAGATGAGATAAGGGCTTTTTTTACAATCCTGATGATATCTGGGTACACAGTATTACCACGTCGCACAATGTACTGGGAACGCAGCAAGGATTGCCACATTACTGGTGTTGCTGAAATGATGAGCCGTAACAGATTTGACTTGCTTATGCGGTACCTCCACCTCTGTGACAATAATAAACTACCGGCAAATGACAAGATGGCAAAACTCCGCAAGATTTATAGTCTCATCAATGAAAGATGCCTTTGCTACTACGTGCCGTCACAGAACATCTGTGTGGACGAATCCATGATTCCTTACTTTGGACGTCACTCATCAAAACAGTACATACGGGGCAAGCCTGTCAAGTTCGGGTTCAAAATGTGGACATTGGCAGCTGATACCGGTTACATCATCCAATTTGAACCCTATTGTGGAGCAGATGTAAAACACAAGGGAGAACTAGGGCTTGGCGCTGCTGTTGTGTTGGACCTTCTTGCAGAGCTTCCATTGGAATTGCCATTCAAGCTCTACATTGATAACTTTTTTACTGGGCTGCCTCTTCTAAAAGCCCTGTCAGATAAAGGAATCGGCGCAACAGGAACAATTCGAACAAACCGAGTGGATAAGTGTCCTCTTGATGGAAAAAAGATCAAAAACGGAAACAGAGGTGTGTGTGATTACCGAATGGATAGAACAGAGGACATTCTCGTTTTACAGTGGAATGATAACAATTTAGTGACAATTTCCACCAACTGTGACTCCGTGCAACCCATGAAAACTGTCAAACGATGGTCAAAGACGGACAAGGCGTTCATCAACATCCCGCAGCCAAATCTGATCAATGCATACAACCAGAGTATGGGAGGAGTGGATCGTGCAGATCAAAATATCTCATATTACAGGGTCAGCATGCGTACCAAGAAATGGTGGTGGCCCCTGTTCGCCTGGCTTCTGGATGCAATGATCCAAAATGCCTGGATTCTTTACAAGAAGAGCACACTGCACCAGGAGTCTCCCCTGGATCTGTTGGCATTCCGCAGGTCTATTGTCAATACATACATGTTGAGGTACTGTGGTGAGCAAAGAGGAAATGGCCGATCCAGACCGATTGCGACCAGAGTCCCTGACGAAGTTCGTCTTGATAACATGGGACACTTTAGTGTCGATCTCACAACTCAGAGAAGATGCGGTCTTTGTGGCAAGAACACAAGAAAGGGCTGTTCCAAATGCCCAGTTGGTCTACACCAGAGCTGCTTCAACATGTTTCATGGACATTGATGATGGTGGGAGTGGTGGTGGTGATATTATGGTTGTGGCTGCATTTTTGCGGTGGCGGTGATGATGATGATGATGATGATGATGATGATGATGATGATGATGATGATTGTTGTGTTAATGATTTCGTAACGATTTTATTATACAGACATGATAAGATTATGCTTTTGCGCTTCTTTGTTCCTATATTAGCTATAGTGATTTAGAAGTACCCATTCCCTACTAGCGCACCCCACCAGGGTGCACCTGAAAAACCCTACTCAAAATATTTTTTTTTCAAAATCCTTTACAGACTGCCTAAATTATACCCAAAATAGTTCAAAACACACAAAAAAAACAACAAAAAAAAAAAAAATCCTTGGTAGGATATGGGTTAAGGGTCCGTCCAAAAGTATATATCTCTCTGATGATTAAATCTTACCTCTAAATACGTAGACATTAACAATCATAACTCGAAAATTTTAGAGTACAACATTGATCCTGTGCGAATGTCATCAGGAATGCATACATACAATGAATAATACTCAAGAAAAGATAACTATAGTAGCATCGATGGCATTAGTGGATCTGGACTCCTGGTCTGCCATGACTTCTCGTCCTCGACCCTGGGCAACAACGTCTGGTGTGGCCAAAATACGGGTCGACGTCAGTAAAATAGCTGTTGGAACAAAGGAAAGCACAGGGGTAGGTGAAAAGTGTTCACAATGGGTGAACAATATGTGATACCATCCCTCGGTCTCTGAATGAGGTGTCAATCCCATCCAACGCCAATACATATGACAGACTAAAATACAACAAGATTAAGGTAACCGTGATAATAGGTCGGCATGGACATTGTCTCCACCAGGAATGGCATTTATAATGAAGCGATATTCCTGAAGGGCCAGACTCCATCTGGTCAAACGAGCGTTCTTGGCTCTGTTCGATTTTAAAAATAACAACGGTTTATGGTCTGTCTCGATGACGAATTCCGTCATAAGTAGGTAGCGGGAAAACGCGTCTACGGCGTATACAATCGCCAGGTACTCCCGCTCTATGATAGCGTATCTCTGTTCTCTCGGAAGTAATTTCCGGCTAGCGTACATACACGGGCGCAATAAGCCATCTCTCTCTTGAAGCAAAACAGCTCCAATTCCCTGGTCCGACGCGTCAGTGCGGACGGTGAAGGTGTGCCTAATATTTGGTAGGATAAGCAGCGGCGAACTGGAGAACAGTTGCTGCACTGTCGCGAGCGCGGTGGCGCACTGCGTAGTCCAGATAATTTTATTGGGTCGGTCTTTTCTTGTAAGATCGGATAACGGGGCCGTAAGGGCCGAAAAATTAGGAACGAATTTCCGATAATAGCTTAAAAAGCCTAACAGGCTACGAACCTGCTTTTTAGTATGAGGAGCCTGGAGTTTTAAAATCTTACTTATTTTATTGTCGTCCGGTGTTTGGACGCCTTTGGCGATAGTATGTCCTAGAAAGTTAATCTGCGTATAACCCAGGAAGACTTTGCTAGGCTTAGCTGTAAGCCCGGCATCTCGAAGTTTACTAAGCACTTGACGAAGTGCCTCTAAGTGGCCTTTCCAATCCGTATGGAAAGCGCAAATGTCGTCAAAGTAGCTTAGGACGTATGGTGTCTGCTGCAATAGGATGTTCATCATCCTCGCAAATGTCGCTGGTGCTGTTACGAGACCGAATGGCATGAACCTCCATTGCATGAGACCCATAGGGGTCTGAAACGCTGTGTACTGTTTACTGGCCTCTTCCATTGGGATTTGCCAGTAGCCTTTAGCCAAATCTATTTTCGAAAATACGGACGACTCAGCCAATCGCGCAAATAGCTCTTCCTGATTCGGGATAGGTTCAGCATCGTAAATGGTTAGAGCGTTAAGCTTCCTGTAATCGATACAAAACCTAACGGAACCGTCTGTTTTCTTTACTAGTACAATCGGCGAGCAGTAAGGGCTGTCACGAGCAGAGTTAGGGTCTTGGGGAGCATTCGACTGCACGAGAGGCAGCTAACTCACACTCGGACACAACCACACAAGAAAAGTATTAAACAACTAGAGTATCTATATATGTCAGGCCGGTCAGGCCATGTTTTACATAAATATTAATAAACAAAACAAAAGACAATAGAGGTATATTCTAAGCAATAAATTCTAATTACTAACTTAATCTATGATATTCATGTAATTATGGTTCCTTATTGGATGTACTGCAATCAATAGCAAATAGGTATATTATACGAAACTAGATATCAATCTAAAGTGACAGTTGAGTCGCCACTGGCCAGTCGCCAGGCAAACTCTCCCTAAATCATATGGGCTTGAATGTTAGGAGAGCCCAGTACGTTCCAAGCCTACAGAAGCACACTTCGGCTTGTAGGTAATTACGCAGTTGCAAAAAAAACTATCTATATATATGCACAATCATTATTCAATTCATCAACAATGTGCCACATTACTTCAATCATACTATGGAAATAATTCTATAACACAGGCCACTCGTCGTCGAGTGCCAGCTGGGGTTTCCTTAGACTTCCTATGAGGCTGTGGTTCTCTCTCTATCTCTGATCTTCTATTATGCTTGAAGATCAAATAAGATATATTACCATTGGTCACGCCTACTGGTAGGCGCGAACATCAAAATAGCGCAGCGTGGGCTTTCAAAGGTCAGCCCACTCAGACCTTTCTTTCTAGAGCTCAGTCAGTCCGTTAGCAAGGACTTCTAGTCTTCAAACCACACAGTTCAGGTACTGGCCAACCGGAGATACTTCACGACACGATGCTTCTGCTCGTCTGTATTCACCAAATCTGAACGTTACACGATGTTTTATACTATCTAACTACCCAGCGTGCTAGTCCGCTGGCCCAATTAGTTCAGCTATCTCATAGGTCGAAACCTCCCACCATTTTAATTGTAGTAATACGTCTGCACTATTCTACCAGCCAGTTAACGTGCAAAAACTTGTCTAGTCATACTTAACAATGTCAACTATCCCCACCTTGTTTCACCCCTACTCCATTACTTATTAATCACGAACATTAAAACCGACAAGCGTGCATCTAACAGTTTAACTTTACATTTATTTACTCACCAACTATAATTCGCGAGGGCCGTTCAAGGCCACCAGCCAATTTCTCATGGCCCTGGTAAAACAACAACAAATCACTCTCTGCGGGAGTTTTAACAACATCTGAATCATGACAATCTTGTTCAATAATTTACTTACCAAAGTCAACACAAAACGGAGTTGTTTTTTTAATTTTTAATTGGGCTAAATCTTTATGATTCATTTTCTACTATGCCTTATACTTTTCTGTCTGTAAACAAGGAAACATTCATAACCCATGCTTAAAAATGAAGGTAAGCATCGGACATTATGATCTGCACAGACTGAAAATCGATATTGACCGTTAACTATTTTTATGGCCAGCTCATGTTAGCGAAAACAGCAATGTCACGACGAACAACAGTAGCGGCAGCAGCAGCAACCAAAACAACAACGAAATAATACTTTTGAAGATGGTGACGGGCATCACAAACATTCAAGAAAAGAAAACCAAACATTCATGACCTGCCATTCGTGGGGTGACAGGTAGACAGTTTTATAACCTGCACTATTGGAGATGAACGGCCCACTCATACTGAAGCTAGAAAATAGGCAGATGATATTGATTTCAAGCAATAAAATTAATGTTTTTGTGAGAATTGATGACCGGATTAAATAATATGTCTATCTCCACACAACATTCTGCACAGCTTTCACTTTAAAATAAAAAAAAAAAAAAGAAAAGAACACCAGATCAATAAAGTACTGAAACTTACTCTTATTTATTGTACACTCAAGTCTTCCACTGTTGCCTGTACATCAGTAATCCAGGATTGCCACTTATCATTGATGTATTATGATTGTGAACTGCCTCAAAATGAAAAGCTTCCCTTTGTACATTGATAAGTCATTTTCTCAATTGTTTTACTTTCTTACTGAAGGGAGCACACACACACACACACCAACCCACACACACACATCGACACACACACACACACACACACACACACACAGATAGAGGGGGTATTCGGTGTGTACGCCAACATGTACACATAATCTATGACAACGTTCTAAAACGGAGTCATTTCCTTTCTCTGTATCTGTGAAATAAACGATTAAATGTCTCTCTGAATTTGGAGCTCATTTTCCGATACAAAAAAAAGTTGATGCTGGAATTGATGGACTCGAGAATGAGGTAGAATGAGAACGAAAGAATGAAGGTATTACGGTACTTGCCAGTAATGTGTAACTCTGGCTCCGCAGTCATGCCAGCAAACATGATGGCATTAGGAAAGAAACAAATGATGAAGATGGTGGAAATAACAGTGACCATCTTGACGATTCTTTTGTCTTTAGTGGCAATTTGTTGTGCGTTTTGTGTCGATTTCTCTCGCCATTTTGACTTGTTGTTCAAACTGTGCATACGTTACGGAGTCTATCGCTTCACTGTCTGCCGTGTAACCCAAGCCAAGAAGAGTTCGATTCCTCTCAGGAAAATATTTCCAGACAAGGCGAGTGGTATAGTAAGTAGGACAGATGGAGCCGATGAGAAGGACGAAGATAGAAATGATAATGATGACTGTACGGCGAGGTGTGATGAGTATCTTCACCTTCAGTGGCATGGTTATACACAGACAACGTTCGAAAGTGATGAAAGCCGTGATCCAAGCAGTGATGCGGGTAAAGGCAATTCGTGGCCAACCATCGGTGAGGTATTGGAACTCCCGAGGATAGAATGGAAGATTATCTGAGTTCTGAAGAAACGGGCTAACGCAGATGTTCACCCATTGCAGAGTAATCAAATTGCCCAAGTCAGAGATAGCCAGACCTAAAAGGCTTATGTTCGTAGTCTCTCCAAACCCTTGCTTGAAGAAAGTGATGATATTCAAGGTATTGGTAACGATGCCAAATAAATTCACGCCAGTGCTGATGATGCAATACTGGACAACAATCACCACTTCTAACGTATAATCGTCTATCAGTTTGTCGGAATTTGTTGCAATAGTAACAGAACTAAAATTCAAATGTCTTGCCATAATGTTGCTTACAATATGCCAGATATTTATGTCTAGTCCTTGATAGCATCAACTAACTTCTGCTTCTGTGAAACAAATTCTGGAATGAGATGAGCAAAGAGGGAATTACAACATTTGTAGAATAAAGTGGTCATTCTGAGAAAATGTTAAAAGCTGCGGTGTCCGGTTTAATACAGTGATGTTAGTAATCTTTTCTGCTGGCGCTTTGAAAAACACTAGAGAGACGTCGTCGTTTTTGCTTACAAAAAATAATTAAACAGGACTTCAGTCGTCTCATTCCCCCATTTTCTCCCTTACGAAGGACCTTAAGTCCATTCAGACTCATCTAATGCCACCAATTTTAACACTCAGAGTGAATGATGACACTTTGATATTTGTTTCTATAAAAGCACATCGAAGATAACTTTTTGACAAGAAAAAAAACAAAAAAAAAACAGGTAGATTTGTGCCTTTTTTTTTCCTGCGTGTTTTCTGTGAGGGTGGATCTACAAGAACCAAACTGAAGTAGTCAGCAGTGTTCGGAACAGTCCAGGAGGGAAATCTTTCTTCATTTGCCATGGTTATTTCTTTGTCAAACCTTGAGTGAAGGGCATTGTAATACAACCTAGAGTGGGATGTCAAGATTAAATATGTTGGCCTAAGAGTAAATGTAACCGGATGTCAAGATTAAATACGTTGGCCTAAGAGTAAATGTAACGGGATGTGAAGATTAAATACGTTGGCCCCAGAGTAAATGTAACTATTGTGAAAAACCAAGATATCTATTAGAGTGGCCTTAAAGAATTGTCGTCTGCTATGTCAATTTGTAACTTTTAACAAATTAGCATAAAGGAAGCACCAGGAACAGAAATCTTCGTATTTTGATAATAATAAGGAAAGTAAAAGTAAACGTATATTGGTAGCTAGTAAAGAGTTAAAAGCCGTTTAGGTTTAGAGGGAAGATTAGCGCCCCAGTTTTAATTTGAAGAGGGGATTATATTTTTGCTGACGTCATTGAGGGTTGAAGAGCTAACCAATGAGGGCAGGCGTAGTGATAGCAATTGGGAAGCTGGGGAAAGCAGCTGACGGGGGACTGCATTCTAAGCAGAGCATTCGACTGCGATAGAGTCAGTGTAGATTCCACTTGAGCGAATCATTTAATATTCACAAAGTACAACTTGTCTAGATGTGGATCTAGTCATTGAGATATCCATATGGCTGATTTGAAATTGAACAACGCTATTGTCCACTGTTCCCTGGCCTAGCGCCAGGGCAAATCGTGAGTAACTTATCTCTTGATGACATTGACAATGAATGAGGCGAAGAGCATGACATTTATCCATTAGGAGAGTCTTGATGAATCTACCAGGACTGATTGCCGGAGAATGCAAGATGCAAAGTCAAACTGTCACCTAGAACTGCAACTAGTACTAATGTGTGAAATATATAACTGTGATTGAATTGTCTGGGTGAGGCTGGGAGTTGGCAGCCCATCCTAGAGTATATTTAACTGTGCCGACGTCACCTGACGGGCCAGACCTATAAGTCTAAATATCTGAGATAACTTTATGACACTTATGTCTCCAGAGACTATATTAGTATAGTAATTGCCATACAGTAAGCAGTCCAGATCTTAGATATATAACTAATTAGTTAGATAATTAGCGAGAACAGAAGTTAAACGATATTGTAGGAAACCTAGAGCTAGACTTGTAATGAAGTGTTATTGATTATGGATTTGATGCTGCTAATATTTATCCTTACTACATAAAGAGATCTAGTCGAAATTGTTAGTGTACTTAAGGTAATTAAAATGTGGCCCGGCAGGTCTGATTGTTGAAATTTACTCACTTTGTTCTTTAGTATTTGACATGGTCTGGAAGTTAAGATTAAATTTAATATTAAAAATATGCAGTCGAACAAACACACCAACACAACATTATAATACCATCTATAACATCTGGGTGGGATTATAACAGGTACCGTACTGTAAACTGCCCGAGGTCCGGACCATACCACCCGAAAGTAATAGTTTACTCTATGTTCACCCAATGATTTCTTCTATAGATGTAACACCGATGTGGTTGAATTATACAGGAATTTAAAAAATGGGCGAGAAAAAAAAAAAGGCATTATGAATGCAGAATAAGAATTTGTTTCTTTTGATACCAAATACCCTTGGTATGGAATTTCCAGAATCGTTTTTGAATCTGCCCAAACTTAATTCGTTCAGTTTCTTATTTTCTCAAAGAAACTTCAATATTTTGATGCCTTTGTTGTTAAAGAGTTTTGTTGTTATGTACTAGATGTAGTACAATCAATAAAATTCGCAATTTTCTCGTACATGGTATTTTGAATAATATTTACATTAATCTATCTATTGCTTATTTGTCTTTTAAATTGATACTGCATTGAGCTGCCTTCATGTTGTTTTAAAACCAACTTGTTCATTATGTTTCTGTGGTTGTTTGAAAAGTTGTAAAATTCATTATTTTTACCTTACTTGTTATATTTTGCAAATTGTGGCTTTTGGCCATCTTTACATCAATAAAACACAACTCTGCATTGTTGTTATACTCCTGCAAAAGATTGAGTCTTTTCTCCGTCGTAGAGACTGTGTGCTGACTAATTTTTGCTTGAATTTGATGAGCTATTTAAGAGCTTATCTGTGTCCGAACTTGGCCCTCAAAGAAATGTCGCAATATGACGGAATCCTTAAAATTTGAATAACTTTGCCAACCATGAAGATACAAACTTAAGTTTGCTACCAAAATACTCAGAGTAACAAATACTTTGCTAATAAACGTAAGAAAACAGGATATTTATTATCTTCATGTTTAAAAATCAGTTTACAGTGCCTATTTTTTCCTACCACTAATGTCTAACATTACCGGTGAATTTTAACGATTATCCAATAGTTTGGCAAAAATGTGCAACTTTTAAGATGAACTTTTTATTGTCAGACGATAATTGAATTTCTCGATTTTTCCCAATGGTAGCGTGAAAGATCGCTGCAATGTTTGAGAACGTCTGAGGACATGTTTACTGCAGCGATACTCTCAGCGCTTTCCACAGCTGTTTGAATAAGGACATGACAAACGTTACCAACAACCTGTCACGTTATTCGGTGGGCGGACATTCCGAACTTCACATGTAATGGCATGTCAGTGATGTATTGTTAAGAAACGCTAATCAATAGTAAAACTATTGCTGCAAGTGTCATTTAGAGATAAGTACACAGTAGAGGCCGAATTTTAGGCTTTGACACTATGATCCACAGACCAGTAATAACCACATGTCAGTCATTGTATTGTGGTTAACTAATCGTCAATGGGGATTTCAGCTTAAAATTTGTTTAGACCTTTCTCTGGACAATTTGAAATAGTTACCCTTTTCAACCTGTCTCAGGATAATTATTTTCATGTACACAAACACTGTTATCTGGAGAGGGGTAGTTTGACTGGCCTTGCTTCATCCAAAATTTGAATCATATTTTTATAAATTTGTACCTTTTGAACAAACTCAAAATAAAACTGAACAGTAAAATAGCATACGGACTCGAAAATAAGACTGGAACCCCGCCCGCCTCCCCCCCAAAAAACCCCAACAAAACCCAGCAGTTAATATATTGAGTTACCGAGTGATTAGTTATGCCGAAATTATGCCCAATCATAGCACGCCAACGAAACGAATTGTCCCCCTCTTCTGTGCATCTTTCAAGTCCGCGAATCCGGAGAAGCAGGACTACTGAAGCTGCTGTGGCTGGTTCTTCGTTAATTCACATGCGTATTTGGTGCTCCACTGAGATACAGTGATGATCTTTCGTTGGTTACGCATGTAACTGATCGCACCCAAAATATTTGCTTAAATTAGTTTGAACAATTCCAGCTGAAACATTCCAGCTTCTCTGTTATTGTTTTGTTGGCTTCGTAGTGGCACGGCTTTGTTGTTGTTGTTGCTTTTTAACAATAGTTTTAAGTGCTGAACTCGATTTATACGTGATCTTTCTTTTTTCTGTAATATTTCTCACAGTGTACCTATTTCCTTTTCGATTTGGCTCTGTTTGCTGGCAAAGAAAGGAGCGATTTAGTGCATAACAGGGCTGTGTCGCGCAACAGGACTGCCTTTTGGCGGGAGATCCACAATTCGCCGAGGATGACGTAATAACTGCTTACCTGTACAAACACCCGTCCACATTTCGCCACCGAAATGGAATCGAAGGCGTCTTATTTATCGAATGTCGGTATCTAATCACTGATTGAAATTCAGGTTAAGGAATTTTGAAACCATGATACAAGAACCTCCGTTAGCACTGTATACTGAACTTTTTTCGTAACGCCATGTAATGTGAATGTGTTTTTCTTGTTTTTGTTTCTGGAGTTGTGCTGAACACACCAAGACAATCCCAGGTGAGAGAGTTGTGGGCATTTGAATTTTCTGTAAAAAAGCTCAACACACCAAGACCAATCCAGGTGAGAGAAACATACATATTGCATTGATAGGTGGACAGCCAACCAGCCAGCCAGACAGCTAGACAGCCAGCCGGACAGTTAGACAGCCAGCCAGACAGCCAAACAGCCAGCCAGACAGTTAGCCAGCCAGCCAGCCAGACAGACAGACAGACAGCCAGACAGTCAGACAGACAGACATACAGCCAGCCAGCCAGCCAGCTAGCCAGCCAGCCAGCCAGCCAGCTAGCCAGCCAGCCAGACAGCCAGACAGCCAGCCAGACAGCCAGACAGACAGCCAGACAGCCAGTCAGTCAGTCAGCCAGCCAGACAAACAGCCAGACAGCCAGCCAGCCAGTGAGTCAGCTAGACAGCCAGCCAGCCAGCCAGTCAGTCAGTCAGCCAGCCAGCCAGTCAGTCAAGCAGACAGACAGATAGCCAGACAGACAGATAGCCAGGTAGACAGCCAGTCAGTCAGCCAGACAGACAGACGGCCAGCCAGACAGACAGCCAGACAGCCAGCCAGCCAGCCAGCCAGCCAGACAGACAGACAGACGGCCAGCCAGGCAGCCAGCCAGCCAGCCAGCCAGCCAGCCAGCCAGCCAGACAGCCAGCCAGCCAGCCAGACAGCCAGCCAGCCAGACAGACAGACAGCCAGCCAGCCAGCCAGACAGATAGCCAGCCAGCCAGCCAGTCAGCCAGACAGCTAGCCAGCCAGACAGCCAGACAGCCAGTCAGCCAGCCACACAGCTAGCCAGACAGCCAGACAGCCAGCCAGACAGCCAGTCAGCCAGCCACACAGCTAGCCAGCCAGCCAGCTAGCCAGCCAGACAGCCAGACAGCCAGCCAGCCAGCCAGACAGCCAGCCAGTCAGCCAGCCAGCCAGCCAGCCACACAGCTAGCCAGCCAATCAGTCAGACAGACAGCTAGCCAGCCAGACAGCTAGCCAGCCAGACAGCCAGTCAGCCAGCCAGACAGCTAACCAACCAGACAGCCAGTCAGCCAGCCACACAGCTAGCCAGCCAGACAGCCAGCCAGCCAGACAGCTAGCCAGCCAGACAACCAGACAGCCAGACTGCCAGCCAGACAGACAACCATACAGACAGCTAGACATCCAGACAGCCAGACAGCTAGCCAGCCAGACAGCCAGACAGCCAGCCAGCCATACAGACAGCCAGAGAGCTAGCCAGCCAGACAGCTAGCCAGCCAGACGGCCAGCCAGCTAGACAGACAGCCAGCCAGACCGCTAGCCAGCCAGACAGCTAGGCAGCCAGACAGACAGCCAGCCAGCCAGTCAGTCAGCCAGACAGCTAGCCAGCCAGACAGCTAGCCAGCCAGACAGCTAGCCAGCCAGACAGCCAGCCAGACAGCCAGCCAGACAGCCAGCCAGACAGCCAGACAGCCAGCTAGTCAGTCAGACAGACAGACAGCCAGACAGCCAGACAGCCAAACAGCCAGACTGCCTGACAGCCAGACAGCCAGCCAGACAGCCAGCCCGCCAGTCAGTCAGCCAGCCAGACAGACAGTCAGCCAGACTTTTCATGGTCTTCCGTTATAAACAAGTCATCATCCTGCTTAAAGTCCTATTCCTACGTCCCCATGGTGAGCAGGGGTAACTAACATCATGCTTTAGAGTCAAGTTAAAGGATGATGTTAGGGAAGAGGAAAGGCGCAATATGGTAATCGACAGACTGTGAACGATTCCCTAGACACAACGATACTGAATTCGAAACGTTCCAGCGGCGAATCGTGGATTTCGTTTTCCTAAGGAAGCACGGCATGACGTCACCGGCGGCGAATAGTAGGGTACCCCTTTGTCAAGCCTTGATGATTTGGCAATTCAGATTTTTATACGGTAAACATTTCCTGAGAATACGTTCCCTTATATCGGTTTTTCATATCTGATCACAGTTGCAGAAATTGATTGTCAAAAGTTGAGTCAGATTTGGCGCTGAATATCAAAGAAAAAACAAGAAATGTCCCGAATGTCAGATACTTACCACATTACAACTGTCAAGGGATCTTTCCTCATGGATACAGAATGATGTAAAGATCTGGAAATGACAGGTGAGAAGAAAAGAATAAGCTGAGTTACTATGACAGACAATGCGGCAACTTTCAAAGAATCTCTCCCCATTCTAGTTATTTCGGCTTCACACTTTGCCTCAGCTCTGGTGATACCACCGATGAAAAGTTTAATAAAAACAAAATTAGTCTTCAATGCACATGGATGTATGTAAAGGTGTTTGGTCCACTTCATCCAAAATCTGTGAAACGCTGCATACCTGGCTTTTAGATTCACGACTCCATAAGACGGACGAGATTCTTGACAAAAGGGCACCAGATTGTTATAGGAAAAATGAATTAATAATATTTGTACTTATCGTATATGGTCGGCGTCAATATTATTATTATGTTCATTGTTATTGTTATTTCTTTTGTACTTGACGTCAACTGCGAGCAGATAAAGACACTGAGGTGCGAGGGAAGTATGTGTGACACGTCGAACCCGACAGATATGGAACCAGCTGGCCGCTGGGACAATTGGTAGAATAACCCTCAAATGGATCTTTGAACTGAGCGAGAGGGGCACTTATGGGGATGCCCGGTGTGTAGGGTTCTGATTCCTGTCATCAGTCAATCAGCTGTAGTTGTCATCTATACTAACGTCATGATTAGTGAAGTTATAGTTCGAGTGGAATTGGCTCGAGGAGAAGGACCTTTGTGGTGATTTCTTTTGAGACTCTATCAAAACGCTGAGGAAGCCTGGATTTACTTGGTACACAGTTTGTCAGGTGTTCAAAGTGCACATTTAAAGTAGACAGTATTTGCTGGTGTAAGGTTGTAGAATCCTATGCAAAATTATTGCAAGAATGTACCTAATGTACTTGGCTTGAGTACAGGAACTGAACTTTCTCATACAAGGCAAAAGTGCACTCCATCAACTTAAATTGACTGGTTTCAAAAGGAAAACAAAACATTTTTCAAGCAAGATATCCCAACAACAATGAGCGGGGTGCTTGGTATACCAAGTATATTAAAAATATCTGCATGCATAGATGTACTACATCTCCTTTCAACACTATCATAAGTATGTCCATGGATGAAGAAACACTGAAATGTTACAAGTACATTGTGACAACCAAAACGTGTGCAGAAGTGAAATTAGCAAGATTGGTTTTTTTTTTGTTTTAGTCATTTTATATATAATTTCGCCATCACTTTTGTCTTCTCTGACTGCCTTAGCAAATAAACGAAAGCAACTTATACATATGAGAATGCAAATATAATACCAGAGAGAAAGGGAGGGAGAGAGAGAGAGAGAGAGAGAGAGAGGAGAGAGAGAGAGAGAGAGAGAGAGAGAGAGAGAGAGAGAGAGGGGAGTGGGTGTGTTAATCAGGCAATCTATATATTATCTATTTTTTCTATGTTTGGTTTTTGCTCAGCGGAGACAATTATAAATATCATCTGAGATAGAGGTTAGAGTCTGTTTTATGGGAGATAACCCCTGCAAAATGTAACCCAAGTCAGAGAAAATAATTATCAGGCGAACCAAGGTTGTAGTGCCTAGTTAGTGCCCAGAAAAGCAAAGCCAGAGTGAAAGAAGGAAGAAAGAGAAATGATCAAGATGGGAGTAGAACCCGCGACCGCTGCTACGGCACCCATCGCCTTGCCAAGAAGAAAACAGATCGCTTAACCACTCGACCTCTCATCCATAATCAAATAGTAAAAAAAAACAACACCGTATTCGTACACGTTTCTATTTCACTACTTGACGGGTTTTTCCCTTTACCGTTACCTTTTTCGCCTGTTCCCGTTGTAGTAAGGGAAAGGCTGTAAAAGGGTCAGTACAGCATGCGATGGCAAATTAATAATGGTATCGTAAGTATGGGTTCCACAATGGAAGGGTGTGTACAAGCATTGTACTAAAAACTTGCGGTGTTGGAATAAGATTGAAAGAAAAAGTTTGGTCCATTTGTGAAAAAGAAAAGGCCGTGGAGCGGAGACTCCGAGCTTCACTTGTAAAGGTGTGTCAGTGATGTAAATAAACGTTTATCAAAAACAGAACAATTACTGCAGGTGTCGTTAGAGGTAAGTATAGAGTACAAATCGAATTTACAGATTATATTTGCCTTGTACTGTTCCTCTTTTCATGTATTTTGACACTGGATTTTAATACAACTTTTATATCATGATATAACCAAGATTGCATTCTACTAATAACATAATTAGTTAATTGTTCTATTCGGCTACTTTGAACTAGTTTGTTCGGTTTGTTGTTCCATTGACTAGTACGCCATTGAATACCGTATCGGTTTTTCTCATTTCTAGATGATGTAATGTCGGAATAAATCAATATCCCCCACCAATTCATGGAATTTTGATTTTAAAGTTGTTGGAAATGGTGAAATCAAGGCTCATTCAATTAGAAAGCTAACTGACAAACTATCCAGATAATTAAGGTAAAAATCTTCACACATTGCACAATCTCATTTAAATTAGTGGCATTTACGATGCAAGGATGATGATTCATAGAAAAGAAAACCTTTGTGGAATTAAGTTATCAGCGCCTTATTAAGGCCTGTTGGTTTTTTCCCCCTTTGGCAAATAATATCTTAATGAACGGCCGTGACAGAAGTTTTGCCATTATTTTGGCGAATGTGCCAACGTAAGTATTTACAGAAATAGTAAGCTAAGGGATTATCTTCAATACATATAAATATTAGTTACTACATTATTTTAAGTAAGTAACCTCTCCTGCTCTGATTGCCAAACGCATGTGCTACGACACTCGTGGATAGCTCAGAGAGAGTGGACTGCTGGCCAGTATTGAAGTAAATCATGATAATCCTACAAATATCTTAAATAGCACTGATTTACAGAATAAAAGTGGTGAGGGAGGAGTCGGGAAGACATCAACAGAGCAGAATAATGGAAAGCTTTACATGTCAAACTCGTCTCTCATAATATTCGCATTTTAGTGTTATGTTTAATAAATTTATCTGATGAATTTGACAGGTTCTGCACGCCCGCCTTAACACGAAACCGTGAATGAAAAATTATGTATAGTCAAGTAAGGCATTCCTTCAAAATACATCACAATGCAGGATGGAAAATAAAAATTACGATTTGATGGAATTTAGTCGTTCAAAAGTGAACACCTCAGTGATCTTGTCCACAGGATCCCTTCCGCTCCAATCCCCTATTTTTACGGAAAATGACGTTTGAAAAACTCTTTGCCTCTACATGTATAGTGGGGAGGAGAGGAGCGGAACGGATGCTGTGGACAAGTATACAGAGGCAAAGAGTGTTTTACCTTTTCAATCATGTCATTTTCCCGTTAAAATAGCGGAGCGGGGCGGATACGGTGGACAACGTGGCCCCGGGGCAACTGGCTATGTATCTCTTGTGGCATCCAGACTTACAACACTGAATGGTAAAGCTACACATCCCAACCATTTGAAAATATTATCGCCCAGTGAAAATTGGGATAATTAACTCTGTTTTCCGTATTTCTTGATTTTTTTTGAAGTCACCTCCAATGTAATCTTTAAAGCACGGCTAAATCAGTAGTTGAACGGAGGTATTTTTGTTTTGCTCAGTTTCTCTTAAAGTTCTAGTCAGCGAATTAGAAGAAAAAAAAAAAAAGAACAAAAGAAAAAATAAAGAAGGGGCAAAGAAGGAGTTAAACGTCACTACTACTAGCACAATCACCATCACCAATAACGACAGGAAAAACAAACCCGGCAAATTAAATATAACAAAGAGAAAGAGAACGAAGAAATATCTATGTACTGGCAAGACAAAATCGTCCAAATTATGTGATCGAATGACATAAATGTCACTATGTGAGTTACACCTGTCAGAAATGTTTGGAACTGGCACGACGCTTTGAAATGAATGATTAGCACTGGCAAGAAATCCGGTCTCGGTGCTCGTCCAACCCAATTAAATGTTCCACACACCAATAATAGCTGCGTAATAAGTATCCCTTGCAATTTGTTTAGTCTCTATGAATTAGACCGACAGGATTTAATGCCGATGTTATATTATTTCAAGGGAAATAATCTGGACGCCATGAGCGATAGTGTGCCCGAGGAAGTTAATCTGTGCATAACCCAAAAACACTTTACTCGGTCTGGCGGTGAGTCCGGCCTGTTGAAGCACAATAAAAATCTGTCGGAGCGCGTGCAGGTGGCCCGTCCAATTCGCATGATAGATGCAGATATCGTCGAAATAACTGACGACGCAATGCGAACGCTGCAGCAGGATGTTCATCATTCTCGCGAAAGTGGCGGGGGCCGTTACCAGGCCAAATGGCATGTATCTCCACTGCATCAGGCCCATAGGGGTCTGAAATGCCGTGTACTGTTTACTGTTCACCTCCATTGGAATCTGCCAATAACCCTTAGATAGGTCTATTTTTGAGAAAACGGCAGACTCTGCCAGACGCGAAAACAGGTCCTCCTGGTTAGGGATCGGTTCCGCGTCGTAAATCGTGATAGTATTTAGTTTTCTGTAATCTATACAAAAGCGGATGTTCCCGTCGCTCTTCTTTACCAAAACGATGGGCGAGCAGTACGGGCTCGCCGATCGTTCAATCACTCCCAAGTGGAGCATCTTCTGTACTTCGGCCTCAATAGTTACCTGCGCGTGAAGCGGACGCGGATATGGTTTTACGAACACGGGCACGTCTGTTTGTAAACGGATCACGTGTTGTACCAAGGACGTACTGCCCGGTAAATCCGTAAAAATGGGCGCGAAGTCTCGAACAAGGTCCTCCATGTCCCGCTTTTGCTCTTGGGACAGTTCCGGGCTAATGTTGACGTGCGTCATGTTCTCGGTGGCCTGCAAAGTCGGCAGGGATCTATTCATATTTAACGGTCCGTGGTCGTCGTCATCTATGGTGACAATCAACGTAATATTTCTTTAGCATGTTAATGTGGAAGACCTTATCGCGTCCCCAGATGGTAATTAAGTAGTTTACCCTGGAGAGTCTCTTTTTAACTTCGAATGGGCCCTTCCAGGTCAAGAGGAGTTTGTTCCTCGTTTCAGGTAACAGTATAAGGGTCTGATCTCCGACAGACAGGGTTCGCAATCTACTACCCTGATCGCGATATGTTTTGAAAGTGTTGGCCCTAACGCATGCAAAATGTTGGGCCAACTCGCATGCATTATGAATTCTCTGTCGGAGATCGACAACATACTGATACGCTGATCGCGTATCATTTCCGTCGGTGTCTGAACCGGCGAACAGGTCATGAAGGATGGCCATTGGCCCACGCGGCTTACGTCCATACAATAGTTCGAACGGGGAGAACCCCGTGGACGCATTGGGGAGCTCCCGGTAGTCGAACAAAACGGCTGGCAGCCGACGGTCCCAGTCATTCGGCTTGTCGACGGACACGCGTGCCAGCATCGCCTTCATACTGGCATTCCAGCGTTCGCAGCACCCGTTCGATTGCGGGTGATAAAGGGAAGTCAGCTTCTGTCTTATTCCTGCCAGCTAAAGTACGTTCTTAAACAACTCCGAGGTAAATTATTTTATTGTGGTCCCCTGTCAGATAACAGCTCGGTCGGGAATCCGACGCATGAAAACACGGTGACCAGTGCCTCGGCAACATGGTCCGCTGAAATTTCTTTAAGGGGCACGGCCTCAGGCCATCTGGTTGCATAATCAATAACCGACAGAATAAAGCGATGGCCTCTATCTGACTTCTGTAGAGGTCCCACAATGTCGACGGCAACCCGTTCAAAAGGCGTTGAGACAGTTGGCATCTCCTCTAGAGGCGCCCGCGAAGCTTTACCTCGAGGAGTCCTCTTTTGGCAGGTGTCACATCGCGACACGTAGCGGTTAATATCCGCGTATACGCCCGGCCAAAAAAACTGCGACAGAGCTCTGGCTTTCGTTCTAGCTTTTCCCCGGTGGCCCGATAACGCAGTATCGTGCGCAAGACGCAGGATGTCTCGTCGAAAGGAGCTGGGTATCACCAGCTGCATTATGATCTCGCGCTTGCCTCTATAAACGCGGTACAACAAGTCATCCTTAATACAGAATTTAGTCGTGTTCGGCTCGTCAGGATGAACCTTTGCAAAGAGATGACTCAGAGACGAATCTGAGCGCTGCTCATTATAGAACAACTCGGGGGTTACATTTAAGTCCACGACAGTCGTTCGTAACGCACCGTCAGCTTGGCGACGGGCCTGCTGTCGCATGCTAACACATGCAATATCCCTCTCCTCGTCCCACATCAGAAGTTTATTGTAAGGGATGTCTTTAACCTGGGGTATGTTCCCAATTATCAGGTCCGCCACCGGATTCGGCAACACGCAGGCGGTGACCACTCCAGTAAGAAAGGGTGTGTCTATGTACACTTCCGCAAGACGGAAATGCTCTCTCGATCCCCCAAATGTAATACACGTTGCTTTTCGGTCAAGGAGCTGCGTGGGGCGAACAAGGGATTCCCGCACGCCGATGGTGGTACATCCCGAGTCCCGCAACACTGATGCGCGGGTTGCGTTTACTTGACCCTCATATAGTGTTAAAACGCCCTGCTCGTGGAGGGCTGACATAACCGGTACATCTTGTGACGTCTTCACAATCAATAATTTGTCTGGACTCTCGTGCGTGAACACGACGGAACACGCATTTGCTATTTCCCACCTCACTCTACAGTCCTTAGCAAAGTGACCTTTTCTGCCACAGTTATAACATTTGAACTGTCTATCGTATGCGCGATAGAACTGCCTCGGTGGTTCCTCATAATGTCCATAACCTGGTCTGCCCGCAGGGAATGGACGTCCCAACCGGGGTTCACGGCCGCGTGAGAAGTTACGCGGGTCGGGTTGCATTCTTCCAGCTGGCGGTTCGGAATGTCCGCGAGGAGGTGGTTCCTGTCGAGCGGGCGCTCGAGGTTGTCTCGAGCCTGTCGATGTTTTAGTGCCCACTCCGTAAAAAGGTTCGTTAGATTTGGCCTTGGCCAAGGAGCGACTAGGGTGAGCAGCTGCATACTGCTCCGCTATTAACGTTATTTCGGCGGACGTCTTGGGAGCGCGCTCTTTCAGATGCGCGACCAGGTCCGCATGGCAGGATGTATATATCTGGTCCTTTATGACCAAATCGTACAGTTTAGTAAAGTTGCCATCCTCTACCCCAGCCAACTCAATCCATCGATTGAGAAGGTGCCGGAGACAGTCCACGTAAGTGGCAAAATTCGCGGAAGGTTCTGGCTTACAATCCCGGAACCGTTTATGGAACCCGTCTTCCGTGTGTTGAAACCTCTTTAGAAGGGCGGTTTTAAGTATATCATAATCTTTAGCGTCGTCGACATTGAGGCCATGGAAGACCTCCAATGCTCTGCCGGTTAACAGGTTCGCAAGGCAGGAAGTATATTCGCTCCGCTGCCATCCGGCGCAGGCGGCGTGTAACTCAAACCGGTGGAGATAGGAATCAATCTGGTCGACCCTATCTTGAAACGTAGGAAGCTTCGGCTTAGACGATTTGCTAGACTGCGCAGTCGGGGGCGGGGCCCGCTGGGTCTGATCCAGCTCCATCCGTTTGAGAGCCAGTTCGTGCTCTCTCTGCGCGGCTCTATCTTCTTGTTCTCGTTGCGCGGCTTTCTCTTCTTTCTCTCGTTGCGCGGCTTTCTCTGCTCGCTCCGCGGCTCTATCTTCTCTTTGTTGTTGCGCGGCTTTCTCTGCTCGCTCCGCGGCTCTATCTTCTCTTTGTTGTTGCGCGGCTTTCTCTGCTCGCTCCGCGGCTCTATCTTCTCTTTGTTGTTGCGCGGCTTTATCTGCGCGGTCCTCCTTTATTCTTTGGTCAACCCAAGAAGCTCGCTGCTCCTCTGGGATGCTGAACTCTTTGGCCAGCTCTAAATACTTCTTTAGGTCGGCCATAATGTTGGTCGACAACGGGAACTAAGTCTCCTTGAGACTACCACACTTTTAAATCGGTGTGTTCAAACTTACCAACTCCTCAATCCCTGAAGACATTATATACTTTGTCCTCTTCGGGTGTTCGTTTCTCTATGTTACGAATCAACAACAAATTCTCTACTGTTCAACCGAATAGCGGTTGATTATCCTCGTGATCACTTCCTTTATATATATTCCACTCACTTCTTCGTGTACAACTTGTACACCGCTTAGCAGCGTTTCCTCTGCTCTTAGATTGGCCTAATTTAATACTCCCAATCTGATCTCTTATGGCCTCTAAGCCTCAACTCTCACTTTCCAGATTATACGTCAACGTGCCCTTGACACGCGATTTCTCTCAGGCAAGAATATTATAAAGATAAATATAAGTATAATATGGTAACGCTATAAGTGAAAAGAAATTATACAGTGAACACTACCCAACGACACAAAGGACGAACGATAACAGACCCAATCAAGCCTGAAACTATCTACAGATAGGTAAGAAGAGCACAAGACTATTAGAGAGACGTCTTCCTAAAAAGTACGAGTAAGATAGAACACCACAATCTAAACGATAAATGGATCCCTAACAAAGAACTATTCAAAACAAAGCAGATCTCCCATCCGGTTTAAACGCCACCTAGCCCGGCTAGTCTGGCAAGAAGAGGTATGCTGAGTCCCGATCCCTTCCAATCACCCGCATACTCTAGCTAAACACAGAAAAAAGGAAAAATGCCTGTTAAAGAGAGGGGAAGAGAAACGTGTCAACCCCTCAAACATAGACAGAATCGGATGGTATCACTTAACTGGGAATTGGGTGTCAAATTTCCTCACTCCACAGCGTACGCCCCGTCGTATGTCTTTCACTTTCTGCGAGTCGATGTCCTGTCCGTTCCTCGTTGTTGTCCACGGATGAGTGACGAGATGTCCATGTAACGGAAAAAGAACACAAATTAGCGGTATACAAAGATAATATGGGTATAACTAACTAATCTAAAAAATGTAGTGAAGGAGTGCCCGGAAAGGTCACAGCACTGGTTTGGTGTCCTCCAACGTCAAGATGATCGCTAGGGTGTCCACAGATTTGGTGTCCCCTCCAGTGTCAACGTTCGAGGTGAGTAAGGTCTTGGGGATAATAGCGCATTCGACTAATCGAAAGGCCACTCACACTCGTCCAGGCACAATCATAATAATTAATAACACACTTGTTGAATATATATATCAGGCCTGAAGGGCCATACTACTTTATTACTACGGATACAATAGGTATGATTGCAGATGCAATAATGTGTTTGCAGATACAATAGACAGGATTGCCGATACAATAAATGTGGTTGCAGATACAATAGATAGGATTGCAAATACAATAAATGGGACTGCATTAATTAGTGGCTACATCAAAGCCCTATTGTGGGAACTCCAGCTTGTCGCTGAACTTATTAACTGTAATTCAAGAGTTCTAATCTCACATGGGATACAACTAAGGCATTCGATATAACATGAGATACAATCTCTACGTACTACGTCTACAAAAGATTATTTTTCTATGAATGACTTCAATACTTCTTTCTTTCCACACACACTATCATTCTACACTGTATTAATCCTGTCTCTATTGTGAGGATTGCCAGGTGGCTTTCCTACTACTCAGCTTCGTCACTGGGCTGATCTAGTAATTCCTGTCTCTACTGTGTGGACTTATAGATTGCCTACCGTTGCTCGTAGCCAAGTACGAGCGTAGATCCAAAGGATACGGTTCGCACTTTTGGCCTAGTGCGACGAGGCGTTATCAATTCTCTGGATGACGACACGGTCACTCCACTTCGACTTCACTTGTGTCTATTCTGTCTGTGCTCGACTCCTATTGTCAGGCCCTGGAGCTCGAGCCGAGAGGAACCTCACTGGATCGAATGATTTCCACAGCCGTTCTCTGCTTAAACAATGGCGACTTAAGCTTATATATCTCCAGCCAAACCCCGTGAAAGTTTCTTGTCTCACCTTCCGAAATCATGCCGAGTTCACGTGCCCCGTGCACTGCTTGCAAAACTCACCGCCTTAGGGCGTGAGTCCACTAACCTATAAAAATCCCACCTTTTTATTCTAAGGGTCGGATCACCCTGACACTACTCACTGGATCCCAAAAATGAGATCATGACAAGAATCATGAAAATACTTCTGTTCACTAAGCTGACAGGAGTTGATTCCCATATTAAATCAAGGGAATGAATCACGAAAATACTTTTTGCATTAAGCTAACAAGAGTTGATTCCCATATTAAGTCAAGGGAATAAATCATAAAAATTCTTCCAAGCACTAAGGTGACAGGAGTTGATTCCCATAATAATTCAAGGGAATGAATCATGAAAATACTTTCTTGCACTAAGCGAACAAGAGTTGATTCCCATATTAGGTCGGGGAAAAGAATCATGCATTTATATACTTGCTTGAAATAAGGTGATAGGAGTTGATTCCCATTATATCGATGGTTGCCAAACTGCGGCTCGCGAGCCACATCCGGCTCTTTGACCATCAACATGCGGCTCGTGGAAGTATGTTGGCTGAGCTCTGTTTTCATTATAATTAATATAAAAGGTACACAAGAAAAAATTTCAAATTTTTAATTATTTATTGAGTATGAACTGCGACCACACTGGTTTCAAACGCCAGTTAAATGTTTATGGTCAGTATAAGTTTTACTTTATTTTCTCCAAATAAGTATTTAATAAAAACAAACCACTTGACCCAGTGATAAAATAGGCACGTATAACTCTTACAGTATGTTCAGTTATAAACAAATCATTATCTGAGATTGTACAAACCCAGGCACACAGAACATGTTCTTATGAGATTAACTTGTTTATGACATTCGCGCGTTTTTCTCAGATATTTATGTTCCGGTAGTTCATTACCGTATTTAATACATGCATGTGGTTAAAACAATCATCACTCGAGATTTTGAACACATTTGGTATTATAAGTGTTCTTTGTGATTACTAAAACTAACACATATTAACATTAAAAAAAACTGCACATAATTATCTCTCTATATATTTTGGGAGCTCGAAACTTTGGTCACCTAAGGCCCAGGAACCGCATCACACTCGGCCTTCAAACTTTGCACAACAGCATATTATCAATGCGAAATTAACATGGGTTGTATTAGAAATTATGAAATGTTCAGGCTTCTACGTTTCAGTTTTCATTGTTTTGGCATCATTTAGATCTATTTCGAGTCATGGTTCGCCATTTTAAGGTTTCATTATCACTTCCTGCGATGTGTTCACTATCAAACACACTAACCCGTGCGCAAATCATGCTATTGTACGGGATGCTCAGTGTGTCAACTCACAAAGGCAGAGCAGTGAGACTTATTTAAAAACAAACAAACAAAAATAAAATAAACAAATAGTAGCAGGCAAGACGAAGCAGGTCCATAATAACCACCCAGAACTGAAACTAATATTCAAACCAATTATTTATCCCGAGCAGGGCCGGGGACATCAGCATATTGTTCCATAGATGTCATTCCTAATACTTTTTGTAACAAAATGTGTATGTAACAGTAAACACATGTGTGTCAATTTTGTTCTATCTTGTGGCTCTCCAACGTTTTATATATCGTATGTGGCTCTTACATGATTAAGCAAGTTTGGCCATCCCTGCCATAGTCATGTTGAAGAATCATGAAAATATTGCTTTATATGTAAGGTCAGGGGAAAGAATCATGAAAAAGCTTATTTGCATTAAGCTGACAGGAGTTGATTCCCATATTACTTTAGGGGAAAGAATCATGAAAATACTTACTTCCACGAAGCTGACAGGAGTTGGTTCCCATATGTATCCAAGACAGGTCGGGATTCAAATCTATGTGTTGTATGTTCTTATCATTCTTTCCTTTTCTCCAGCTCCCTTTACTAACTTCTCTCTAATTTTCCTACCATTCTGTGTAAAATTTCTGTTTTATCTAACCTAACATTAGGTAGGTCTGTAAGAAATTTTTCTTTCTCCCTCAGTCCCTTTTGTGCTAACTTGATCTTCGTGGCCTTGTAGGTCATGAATTTGTTGGTCGTGCTTGCCATTTATCTTGATCCTGATCCTCTTTTTGACCTTGATCTTTACAATCAAATTTTCCAAAATTATAATTAACCCTATGGAGATGAAGATTGTTTCTAAAGTTATTGCCAATATCCCTGTCACGAGTGGAGTGAGTGCAATTAAGGGGATTGCTACAGAGCGGGTGTAGAGTAAGAAAGGCTCACAGTAGACAGCAAGTTAAGCGTGCTGTTGTGAGTAGTGGGGGCGGGGTCTGAAGGAGGCGAAAGCGCGGTATTACTATCACTGCAAGTTAGAAGGTCCTAGGGATCGGACCTGTGAATAAAAGCCCATCGGGCGGACATAAAGGGGAAGCAGTCGAGAAGACTAGTGAGAGTCTTTCCAGTTATGACTGGTATGTAGAACGTTGATTGATTATTATGATTGATGTATTATATTATATTCGTCTATTACCATGATGTGAATAAGTATATGTGAGGAATGTGGAAGTCCTTGATATTGGATATAGCAATGTGCGCCACGAGCGATAGATGAAAGTGAGTTCATGGATTTGTAGCGCGAGTGAGTAGTGTGTACTCCGATGGAGGTGTGTTACCGTAAGATGTGTGGTGAGTGGAAGGTGAACTAGTGTGTGTACGTTTCATGGGTTGTAAGGAGAGGTGGAGTGAATAGAAATGGTAGGGTATTATACCAATGTAATGTTATTCTTGTAGGTGTCGGGGACGGGCCGCAGAGCCACCTCGATGAGCACAGGGGATAGGCCAGCATAGGGCCGGAGGCCACACATAGGCCAGAAGTGAGGCTGTCAGTGTAGGACAGTGGAGGCACATAAAGTCGTGGCAGTCAGGTCACGGACAGGGACGTAGATATGAGAGTGAATGAGATACTATATTATTGCCATGATGATGGGCAAGTGAACTGATAAGTTGTATGGCAATAGGAGGGTGATGTTGAGAGACGGCGGTGCCAGTGAATCATTAATGTACTATTAAGACCCTGAGGGGAGAGGCTGAGGCCGAAGTGCCTTTAGGAGTAACTACCGGATTGTGGATCCGAGGGAGAGTGTGTGTGAGAATAAGGCCGTTGTACGGCAGTCATTTCAATAATATAATATATGTAATTGCGCTATTATATGTATAATTATGTTTAATAAATGTGTGAGTCTGATGGGTTGTTTTGTTAAGTGTTAAACTTGTTTGTTCGTGGTCGTCGTCCTGTCATAAACTATTACATTTCCCAGTCTGGGATTTGTGACACTGGGGGCTCGTCCATTGTGACTCGTCCATTTTCGTAATATTTAGTTGTAGTTAGTTAGTAGGTATTTGTGCTGTCTTGTTCGTTGGATGAATGGACATTTCATAATATGATTTATGTATATTGATGAATAGGTATTGAGACATGTATTGCTATGAATAGGTATTAATGTGTATTTAAACTTTCCAGAGTGTGTGCGTGCAGCCTGAGGAGACAAGCAGCCAGAGCTCCGATTAAAGGGACGAGTTAAACTCAAAATTTGAAAGCTAAGTGAAAGTCAAAATTTTTGTGCCCTGGATTTTGGGCTGTTCCTTTAATCTGTCTTTTTCCCTGTTTTTGCTGTTTTTGTTGTCGTTATAGATTATACGGGCGGTGGCGCGGGTTTGCTGTGTTGAACTTAGTTTATCCTTTTAAAAAGGTGTGGTAAACTTTGGAACTTCGTTCATCACAGTGACCAGTTCTGTAGGGACCTGTATTTTTGTTTAGTTGTAGCGTCGATATCTTCTCTGTTCGGCAGGAAGACGTATTCTCTTGTCCCTCTTTCTTCCCTATCTGTAGATACGTTCCTTTTTTTCAGACTCTGTTCTTGTTGTACCGTGTAGTATAATCGGCGTAGTAGGTTGCATTTTTTTCCATTATAGTTTTTTTTTGTAGAAGCTTTGTCCTAGTCTGGTTCGTTGTCCTTGACGTACTTGTGGTCCTTCTACTGAATTTTCTCATTCTTATCTTTTCCTTTCGTTTTGTTATTTAATAGTGCTAGACATTTTATAAACATACAATTAGTTAGAGAGAGTAGGCTGTAGAATGTTTAGTTAGGGGTGTTTCTGAATTGTATTTGGGTTTTGTTATATCTGGTGTGATCTCAGGTCTCTGGTCGTGTCGTTAGTGATCATACCGACAGGTTAGCCGTTTTTATAATACATACCATAAGCATAAATCTGTGAAATGGCAGAACTCCAACAATTAATGAAGTTGGGTAAGGAACTTGGCCTTGAGGGAGAAGAGCTACGCGGCTGGATTAAAGAACAGCAGGCGGATTTGCGCGATGAGCGTGCTAAGGATAGAGAGCGAGAAAAAGAGGCTCAAGAGCGACAGAGAGAAGAGGAAAGAGAGGCTAAGGATAAGGAACAGGAAAGGGAGTTTAAGCAACAGGAAAGAGAGGCTAAGGAACGGGAGCAGGAGAGGGAGTTAAAGTTAAGGGAGATAGAAGCCCAAGAGCGGGAGATAGAGGCTAGGGATAAGCAACAGGAGAGAGAGGCGCGAATAAGAATCGCCGAGTTGGAAATCAAAAAGAGTGCGCCAACAGAAACAGTTGAGCGGCAGGTACACAATAAAGGTGGCGTTAGGATTAAGCTCCCTACGTTCGACGACCGGAAGGACGACATAGACGCCTTCCTTTACAGGTTCGAACTGAACGCACAATTGCAATGGGGGGAAAATAAGGAATTATGGGCCACGTACCTGGCATCGCTATTGCAGGGGCGAGCGTTAACCTACTTTAAAGAGCTACAGCGCGAAGACGTGCAAGATTACGATAAGCTGAAGGCTTTGCTGCTTCGCCGATTTGCGCGTACCGAGGAATATTTCCGGGAGCAGTTTAGGCGAGCACGTGCAGATACCAGGGAGGACTTTGCTGCCTTCGTCGCGAGACTAACGGAGTATTTCGCGAACTGGGTAGACTTGGCGCATGTGGGCACGGATTTCGCTAAACTGAAAGACCTAATGATCCGTGACCAGCTGTACGCGTCGTGCCACAAAGATCTGGTGGCTTTCCTGAAAGAGAACGAACCCGCGACGGTGCAGGAGGCGTCTAAGTTGGCGGAGGCATACCGTACGGCGCACCCGTCCAAACCAGTCGCCAGGGCGTACGTCCAAGATGCTGGGTACGTCGCCGTTGTCGAAGGGTCGCCGGCAGGACTTAAGGACAGGTCGCGTCAGCGTGGTGCCTATAGTGGGCAAACCCAGGGGCAGCGTAGGGGCTATCACCAATCCCCTGCATATGGACCCGGTAAGTTTGACCGAGCAGGAGGGCTAGGTCGCGGTAATGGCCGGGGGCGAGTTGTGACCTTTGCCGATGACCGACGGCATAGGGACTCTAGTTCCGGTCGCGAGGGGTCACGGGGACCCAGGCCTAGGGCAGCACAGGGAGCGGAGTGTTGGACTTGCGGACGCGTGGGTCACTTTTCGCGCGAGTGTAGGGCCGCGAAGTGTTGGAACTGCGGAAGAGCAGATCACATCAGCGTGAACTGCCCTGCAGGTAGGATAGCGGCGAACGTGGACAGTAGCTCCAGTCCATGCTCCCCAAATAAATTTCATCATGCGGCTGCGTGTGTTACATCGGACAACGGAGGCGGACAGTATTCTAAGTGTCCCAGTTGTGAGAAGTTATTATCTTCCGGTGTTTTACCTTGTGGGAGAAAGATCCCCGTTATAAATTCATGTCATACAGGAGGTGGTCTTAGGGTTTATCCGGGGTTTGTTGGGGACGAACCGGTCTCGGTTTTACGAGATACGGGATCTATTGTTGTGGGAGTGCATAGGGACTGCATTCGGGATTCACAGCTTACAGGTGAGACTGTCCCGTGCATCCAATTTTCGGGGGCCATTGAGAAATTACCCATGGCAAAAATAATGATAGATACACCTTTCCTTAGCGGGGAAGTCGAAGCAGTCGTTGGTTGTTTTCCAGGCGCCCAGCTCATCATTGGGAATGTATCACGGGTAGTTTCCCCTTCCGATGAGAACGTGCAAGCATGGTCGCAATCAAAAGGTATTGACTTTTGCGCCGCGGTCGAGACACGTCGACGGGTAGCGGATAAAGATAAGATTAGACCTTTGGCGACGCCAGCGGTCAACCTAGATATCACGCCAGAGCGCTTGGCGAGATTACAAAGGGAGGACCCATCATTAAACCCATGTTTTGGGGAAGCGCGAACCGAGAAAACGAGGAAATATAAGAACGGCTCGTCCTCCTTTATTGTTCACGCGGGCATTCTGTTCCGTAAGTATGTAACGGTGTCCTCCATAGTAAAGCAGGTCGTTGTGCCAGCGTTGCTGATCGCAACAGTATTGCATTTGGCGCATGATGTCCCATTAGCGGGTCATATGGGGATAGCTAGAACCAAAGAAAGGGTTCTTAAAAATTTTTACTGGCCATCGATCCACAGAGATGTGCAGGTCTATTGTAAGACGTGCAGTGCGTGCCAAAAGACGACGCATAAGGGTCGTACACCCCAGGCCCCTCTTCAGAAGATCCCCACGGTCTCGGAACCGTTTAAAAAGGTCTCGATAGACCTTGTTGGCCCCATTCACCCAGCGACCGATAGGGGGAATCGATTTTTCTTAACGGTCATATGTAATGCTACGAGATGGCCAGAGGCGGTTCCTCTGCGGACCATAACGTCTGAGGCAGTCGCGGAAGCGTTGTTTGCAATTTTCGCTAGGGTAGGAATACCAGAGCAAATTCTGTCTGATAGAGGCGCGCAATTTACGTCGCAGATGATGAAGGAATTGTTCCGCTTATTCAGTATACAACCCATCACTACCACCCCTTATCATCCGCAGGCTAATGGCATGTGCGAGAGATTGAACTCGACGTTGAAGTCGATGCTGCGTAAGGTAGCTGCTGATCGCCCTAAAGATTGGGATAGATATATCCCCGCAGTGTTATTCGCGTACAGAGAGGTACGGCAGGAGTCAACGGGATTCTCGCCGTTCGAAATGATGTACGGTCGTAGTCCTAGGGGCCCAACTGATGTTCTTCGGGACATGATGACGTCGCCATCATCGGGAGACGATGAGCAGATTTCGGTGTTTCAGTACCTTGTTGATTTAAGAGAAAGACTATCTTCAGCGCGCACTATAGCAGAAGAAGCTTCTGGTATCGCTTCGAAAAGAGCAAAAGACTATAAAGATAGAGGTTCCAAACTGAGAATTTTTAAGCCAGGAGACAAGGTTCTGTTGTTGTTACCTACGGACCATAATAAGTTATTGATGACATGGAAAGGCCCTTATGTTATTGAGCGAGTTGTTTCAAAGGTAGATTACGCTATCCACATTGATGGAACGAGTAAGGTTTTCCATGTTAATATGCTACAGAGATTTTATGAGAGACCACAGTATCTGTGTGCACAGACAAGACCAGAGGAGACTGTCTTCTCTACAGCTTGTACGGGGGTCGTAGACCAGTCGGACTGTGACGTAAGCGACACCGAGGCGCAGCAAGAGTTGCAAATTCAATTGCCGGAGTTAACTCCGACACAAGGTTACAGGGACGTTAAAATTAACCCTGACCTTACGAGTTCAAGGAGTAGGGAACTTGAGACCCTATTAGCGTCATTTCCGGATGTTGTTACGGATTTGCCGGGTCGCACTACGGTGATCCAGCACCAAATAAAGTTGACTTCGGATAAGCCAGTATTTCTTAGACCGTATCCGCTGCCTTTTTCTTCGAGAGATAGAGTCATAAAGGAAGTTGAGTCAATGTTGAAGTTAGATGTGATAGAACCATCAACATCGCCGTATTCATCACCCATCGTCCTCGTGAAAAAACTTGATGGATCGGTGCGGTTCTGTATTGATTTTCGAAGATTGAACACTATTACGGTAGGCGATAGGGAGCCTATTCCGTTCCAGGAGGAATTAATAGCTTCATTGGCCGGGTCCACGTGGTTTTCCAAGATAGATTTGACGAAAGGGTATTGGGAAATCCCGCTTACTGAGGAGTCTAAACAATACACGGCGTTCCAAACGCCCATTGGATTATTCCAATTTAAGGTCATGCCATTTGGGTTGGTAAACGCGCCAGCGACGTTTGCACGATTAATGAGATTGGTGTTGAAGGACATACCTAATGTCGTGTCATTCTTTGACGATATAGCATGCCATACGTCGACATGGTCTGATCATATTCAGACACTAACAGTAATTTTTCAACGATTACGTCATTTTGGGTTAACTGCTAAACCCGCAAAGATGGATTTGGCATGTCCAGAGATAATATTCTTAGGACATATTGTGGGTAGAGGTGTTCAGAGACCTGAAGAAACAAAAATTGACAAGCTAGTAGGGTTGCAAATCCCTAAAACAAAGAAACAAGTCAGAAGCTTAGTGGGAATTTTAAATTATTACAGAAAGTTCATTCCAAATTTTTCCTCCTTGTCATCTTCTCGTACTGACCTTACTAAGAAGGGACAACCCGATAAGGTCCAGTGGACGTCTGAATGTCAGACATCATTTGATAATTTGGTGACAGCATTATCATCGTCACCCATTCTGATATTACCCGATTTTCGATCTAATTTTATCCTCAGAACGGATGCGTCGGACTCTGGTGTCGGCGCTTGTCTTCTACAGGAGAAGAACGAATGTCTCCATCCTGTATGTTATGTCAGTAGGAAGTTATTGCAGAGAGAAAGAAAGTATTCTGTGATAGAGCGTGAGTGTCTTGCCATTGTCTGGTCCGTCCAGAAACTGGGACGTTATCTCATGGGACGAGAATTTTGTATCCAGACAGACCACAAACCACTGACATTTTTGTCGAAGAATCGTTCGTCCAGCCCACGCTTGTCTAGATGGGCATTGGCTTTGCAGCCGTATACCTTCGTTATTCAACCAATTCCAGGAACCAGCAATCATATCGCCGACTACCTTAGTCGAGCCTAGGGCAAGATTTCAGGAGCTTATACATCGGAGGACAGGAACATTGACAGGATCTGTGTGAATAAGTCGACTTTAAAATATTGACATTATAAATATGATATGAAGAATGGTTGATAGGTTGAATGGTTTTTGATTCTGTATTAAGTATTGTGGTTAGTTAGCTATTCATGATGTGACACATATATGCATATTGCAGGCCATATTGATCCCCATATTTTCCCCTGATTTCGGTATTTTATATACTAGGGGAACTGCTAGGTCATTTTTTTTTAGTGTACGTATTGCTCACACTCACTCGTTGACAGTCATCTTGATGCGATTTGAAATTAATTGCATTAATTTTTTTGGGGTGGGGGATGATGTCACGAGTGGAGTGAGTGCAATTAAGGGGATTGCTACAGAGCGGGTGTAGAGTAAGAAAGGCTCACAGTAGACAGCAAGTTAAGCGTGCTGTTGTGAGTAGTGGGGGCGGGGTCTGAAGGAGGCGAAAGCGCGGTATTACTATCACTGCAAGTTAGAAGGTCCTAGGGATCGGACCTGTGAATAAAAGCCCATCGGGCGGACATAAAGGGGAAGCAGTCGAGAAGGCTAGTGAGAGTCTTTCCAGTTATGACTGGTATGTAGAACGTTGATTGATTATTATGATTGATGTATTATATTATATTCGTCTATTACCATGATGTGAATAAGTATATGTGAGGAATGTGGAAGTCCTTGATATTGGATATAGCAATGTGCGCCACGAGCGATAGATGAAAGTGAGTTCATGGATTTGTAGCGCGAGTGAGTAGTGTGTACTCCGATGGAGGTGTGTTACCGTAAGATGTGTGGTGAGTGGAAGGTGAACTAGTGTGTGTACGTTTCATGGGTTGTAAGGAGAGGTGGAGTGAATAGAAATGGTAGGGTATTATACCAATGTAATGTTATTCTTGTAGGTGTCGGGGACGGGCCGCAGAGCCACCTCGATGAGCACAGGGGATAGGCCAGCATAGGGCCGGAGGCCACACATAGGCCAGAAGTGAGGCTGTCAGTGTAGGACAGTGGAGGCACATAAAGTCGTGGCAGTCAGGTCACGGACAGGGACGTAGATATGAGAGTGAATGAGATACTATATTATTGCCATGATGATGGGCAAGTGAACTGATAAGTTGTATGGCAATAGGAGGGTGATGTTGAGAGACGGCGGTGCCAGTGAATCATTAATGTACTATTAAGACCCTGAGGGGAGAGGCTGAGGCCGAAGTGCCTTTAGGAGTAACTACCGGATTGTGGATCCGAGGGAGAGTGTGTGTGAGAATAAGGCCGTTGTACGGCAGTCATTTCAATAATATAATATATGTAATTGCGCTATTATATGTATAATTATGTTTAATAAATGTGTGAGTCTGATGGGTTGTTTTGTTAAGTGTTAAACTTGTTTGTTCGTGGTCGTCGTCCTGTCATAAACTATTACATTTCCCAGTCTGGGATTTGTGACAATCCCCTTTTACAAGATGATAAAGATGTAATGAAGATTACATCTTTACATGAAGATGTGTCTTTAGATAATGCACTTGGGCATTCAAGTCTTTGTTTTAGGAGGATTACTGCCCTTGGCATTTGTTTCTCTCTTTTGCTTGCTCTAGTCTATCTTGTACCTGTGTGGTGATTATCTTCTTGGCTTTCTTGGCTCCCTAGTGGGTTACCTTTCCTTGCCTTCGCCTTGGCCTTCTTTCCTTCCTTCTCTCTTTCTTTCTTAGCCATCTAAAGGGCTCCCATTCCGGCTGCTTTCTTCTTTTTCTTACTTTGGCTAGCACCAAAACAGAAGTTGAGAGAAAGTAAGGAGAGATAAACTTCCCTACTTTGGAATGGGGAAGGGGGGGGGGGGGCACTGTTGGAAAATGCTTTCATTTTTCATTTTTACTGATCCGTCCCCGAAGATACGGGCGGTAAGGAGGTTGGTATTATATTTTTTTTGTTGTTGTCCCCCCTGCTGGTGTCAGGGGAGAATTAATGATTTCCTCGTTTTGTCCTTGATCAGTGCAGCGACTTGGTTAATGGGGCAGTTTGTCGGGGTATGTTTGAACTTGCGGTGAAGCTGGATGGGGAAATGGGTTAGCGATGGACAGCAGAAGTAGGTTGGGTTACATGATACATTTTGTTTTATTTTTCCCTTTTATATTCATCTGATTCATTTTTATCCGTTGTTTTTTTTTTAAAATGTTGTTCAATGCTTGTTTGCATGACTCTTCTGAATATTTTAAATTGGCTGCCAGGCCTACAATAAACTTGAACTCTTTTTCACTTTTATATTCATTCATCTGTAAACTTTTTTTTTTTTTAGTGTGACATCATTTTTAATCAGGCTTTTTGAACATTTTTGACAACCAAAAACGATTAAGTTCAATGATGTGTGATGAACGCTTTAATTTGAGAATTTGAAGGTGTATAGACAGTTACTAAGAGAGCTCTTGCCTCCTTTGTTTTTTTAAAACTTTCCATAAACACGAGTACTGAACAATTAGACAAATGCTGCTTTCTCAATCTGAGATGTTCGATGCATTTCTCGCCATCTGCAATACTTAGTAGGAATACGTTCCCCTAAAGCATCGTGTTGTTCGAAACTGGGGTGGACTCAAAGCCCGCCCACACTTCCAGGCGAAGTAGACCACTGAATGCTCCGTTACATGTCGAGGGCTGTGGTTTTTGCTTCTTTCCCGGCAGATTCCGACGAGTCTTCGGCCGAATTTGTCCAGTACAAACTGTGCATGGTCTGTGAGAGGGAACTCTACGACGGCGTGTCTGATATAGGCTGTATTGATTCTGGTTTCCCCAAACGTGCCCGAATTCAATCCAAGATTCTTCAGTTTTTGTTTCTGGTGAAATGTCCTTTTTTTTTCCTGAAAAATGATACCTTTCCTGCTTTCTCATTCTGAGATATTCGGTGCATTTCTCGTCACCCTTAAGTACTTCTTCAAGAAAGATTTGTTCGCTTAAAGCATTAAGTTATTCGAAAATGGGATGGACTCAAAATCCGCCTTTACTTCCATACCTTTCTCTCTTGTCCCCGTCACTAGAATAGTTTTTTGCTTCCTACAGAGGACTAGCTTGTCAGCTGACATGCGAGTAGGCCAGTGAATGTTCTGTTGCATGTCGATGGCTGTGGTTTGTTTTTTTTCCGTCAGATTCCGACTGACTTTGACGGAATTTTTCCAGCACAAACGGTGTGTGTCCTACGAGTGAGCCCAACAACGGCTTGACTGGCATAGATTTTGTTGATTCTAATTGCCCCAAACTTGCTTCGTTGAAGACAAATTCACTCCAAGATTCCTCAGTCTTCGTGTCTCGAAAAATGCCCTTTTTATCCATAGGACAACAGTCGCCATGACAGTTTACCTTCAATGGACGTGAACACTTCCGTCCTCTCGGTATCGAAAAGATTTCTTTCATTTAAATGGTTTCCTTCCATAGGAAATTCAACTTTGTGATAATATGTACATCTACACACATACTCTATAAGGGACCCAGAAAAAAAATCATCATTTCCTCTTGCAACTGTGAAATAAGCGATTAAATGTCTCTCTGAATTTGGAGCTCATTTTCCAGTACAAGAAAATGTTGATGCTAGAATTGATTGACTCAAGGATGAAACAGTATGAGAAGGTTACAATAAAGGTATTACTGTAGCCACCATCAATGTTAAACTCTGGTTCTGCCGCCATGCCAGAGAACATGATGGCATTAGGAAAGAAACAGATGATGAAGATGGTGGAAATAATAGTGACCATCTTGACGATTCTTTTGTCTTTAGTAGCAATTTGTTGTGCATTTTTTGTCGATTTCTTTCGCCATTTTGACTTTTTGTTCAAATTGTGGATAAGAATCACCGTGCACACAATGACTGTGATGAAGGCGACAATAGGGAGAAAGACGTTGTTTATGGCAAACATCTTTGAATCTATTTCCTCCCTATCTGCGGTGAAACCCAAGCCAAGTAGGGTTCGATTTCTTTTCGGGAAGAATTTCCAGACAAGACGGCTGGTGTAATAAGTAGGAGATATGGAGCCGATGAGAAGGACGAAGATAGAAACGATGATGATGACTGTACGGCGAGGTGTGATGAGCATTTTCACCTTCAATGGCATGGTTATACACAGACAACGTTCGAAGGTGATGAAAGCCGTGATCCAAGCAGTGATGCGGGTGAACGCCATACGTGGCCAACCAGCGGTGAGGTATTGGACCTCCAGAGAATAGAAAGGAATGTCAGAATAGAGAACGAATGGGGCAAAACAGATATTTAACCACTGTAAAGTAATCAGGTTGCCCATATCAGAGAAAGCCAGACCTAAAAGGCTTATGTTGATTGTCTCTCCAAAACCTTGCTTGAAGAAAGTGATGATATTCAAGGTATTGGTAACGATACCAAATAAGTTTACGCCAGTGCTGATGATACAGTACTGGACAATAATCACCACTTCTAGGGTATAGTCGTCTATCAGTTTGTTGAACGTTTTTGCGGCCATGGCAGCAGAACTGTTTGCTGATTTACCATGGTCGGTTGCTATGGCCACCTCATCCAAGGCCGACCCTGATTCTTCAGCGTTGCCATTTGCCCGAGAGTGTACAAAACACAGAATCAAGAGATGTAATGGCAGACAAAAATTCAAATCTCTTGGCATGGTGTCGCCCACAGTTACGTCAGATAATTGGCAATAGGTAACATGAGTTTTGGAATGAGATGAACAAAGGATGAATTAGAACTTTTGTTGCAGAGTACAGTCTTTCTCGCAGTAATGTTAATGGCTACAATGTCCGGAGAAAAGCTAAGAATGTCACCTGTCTTCACTGCCATTGCTATGTAAACACGGAGAAATTTATTGAAACTATTGATCTAGGAATTTACCTGTAGATGTGAGTAACTTTGAAATAATTTACTTTTTAAATAAAAAAAAGGGGGATCGGGTGGAGATTAGTTAGATAATGATACTCAGACTGACACACCGTAATTACTGGTGTGTGAAGCATAATTAAATGGAGATAGATTTCTAATTGCGCTGGCATTGGCTGTCTTGGCAATCATTCAAATTGAAGCGTCGCCTTGGATCTTGACATTTCATGGTGCAGATGCCAGAGGCAGAGATCTTCCGAAAACAAAGACTTCAACATGCTGACATTTCTCACAGGTGTAATTTGCGCAGTCACAGTCACTGACGGCATTCGATCATTGAATAATTATGGTCCACGTTTTGACTGGCTGGTGATGCTTTCATGTACACAAATCGTGACCCGAGAAAAACACGCTTCTGGCTGCCATTAAAATATAAACATAATGTTACAGAGAACCTTGTTATTCTCAGGTCACGAAATGTCATTTCATCCTTTTTCCTTCTGTTGCAGATTTAAATGCCAAAGGTTTGTTCTGTTTAATTTCTGCAACTAGAAATTTAAAAGTATAAAAGCAAAACGAGCATCTGTCTGTTTAACCTAGTGGTCATTTTAATTATCCAATATAACAGAATGATCTAAGAATCGGTAGCTGATATGCCTGTTATTGAATTTCAGCTTGCCCCTGCATGAGATATATGTGTACTACAGAAGTATTTGTGCTTCAAGACCAGATGTTGTGTACCTTTTGAATTACATGTATTAATTTCCACAAAGTCATATTTTTTATTTTTCAACTGGCTCTATGGCGTTTACAAGAGCAATAGTTTAGATAAATATACTTTAAAAAAATCTTTAAAATTCACGGTACCTATCAAATACAGCGGATAGACTCAATTCGCTAATTAAATTAAAAATGAAATAATTATAATCCGAATATTTCGAGAAACCAGTTCGACATGTAAGGCTTTACGTTATTCTGTCTTGCTGATATTCTCCCCTTCACCACTTTGTTATGCCACTGTGCCATTTAGCCATAACAAAATAACATTTAAAATGTCATCGATGCTGGTATTTGTAGAATACAACATTATCGTGATTTACTTCAATACTTTCCAGAGTGATTAAGTGATTATACTTTGCTAAATTCACTGTCAAAATATTCGTATGAAGCTTAATTGGCTCAATTCAGAAGTCGTTCCGACGGAAAAACGCAGCCAGTGCCAGAAAATTTAGCTTTAATTACAGTACTTACCTCTAAATGACACTGTCGGTTAATGAGATATTGATCAACGTTTCTTTATATCAGCGATGTCCTATCCCAATTTTCGTCTGACAATGAAAATGTTCATCTTTAAAATTGTAAATTTTTCCACACTATTATGGTTAATAGTCAAGATACGCTGGCAGCGGTAGATATTAGGGATAGAAGAGATAATGTTTTACTTCTGAATTCCTATCAAACCATACAATTCCCGACGCTTTAAGTTTGACAAAGAAACAAGAGGTACGACTGGAGTAACATTTTCTATAGTAACGTGATTTTCTGACGATTTCATTTCAGGCTGAATGTTGTTTCTCTTGGAAAGCCTCTTATACTTATAGAAAAGACCACCGGGACAGCTATTTATTTGTATATAAATAAGCATTTCATTAATCTCCCCTCTCCGTCGGTAAAATGTATCCCGTTACCTTCGCCGTACGTCGTGGGGTCTAATGGTCCCAGAAGCAATTAAAAACATTTTCAATTATCTCTGAGAATTTTATCTTGACATTCCAGGTATCCCTCAAAAACCTCATTACCCATTCAAAATTATGCAAGCGCGTGCTCACCACACTTGTAAAGAGGATTTTCTTATAGGATTGTATTGTCGTACCCCGAGTCGTACGTGCTGGGATCTCAGAAACATCTCACTCCGAAGGAGGATTTTATTAGTATATCCCTACTCGTACCCTCTTGGGATCTACTAGAACCACTTTAAAGAGGGTTTCCTAAAAAATTGTTCTTTAGCAATGTGGTGTCAATTAGACACCACGACGTACGCTACGCATAGTTATTTTTTTAGCGACGTACGGCGAAGGTTGAGTAAAAAGTTAATGTCTGTTCGAAATGCTTACATGAATAAAGAATAATATCTGTCCCTCACTGATTCACCAAGATCTCCTTGGTAATGGGAGAAAACGATTGTATAATCAATCTGAAGGACTGTCTACAAAGGAGAAAATAATGTCTGTTTCTCCCTTCAGGAGGATGTGTTTCCGTTTAATGTCGAAAATTTCTCCGTGTTTACAGATATTCATCTCTACAGAGCACCTTAACTAGTAAAAGTCAGGAAAGATTAAATAGTTTTCTCTCTTATGTGTAGTTGCCCTTCGCGTTTGATGAATAGTAAAATATCGTTTTCCTGTTCTGAAAGGAAAACAGGCGCCAAATCTATGCAATAAATTTGCCTCAAACGAAAAAAATGGAATAAACAGAAGATTGAATTGAACCAAAAGCATTATACAAAGAAGACCTAATTTTTCAATGTAAAGTTTCCCCACTTATACTCTCCAACCCATTGACCATTCATGCAGTAGCGAAACTACAACATGAGTTAACGTCTGTTCCGAAGGACAACCATGACACTGTCTCCAGAAGATGGAAAGACATGAGCCGTGTTTCCATACAACCAAATATGGGAACGTATACCAAGATGATGTTCATTCTGAAGAGCAACCAGGAAACTTCGTCGCCAACAGATGGAAAGCAATCATCCATGTTTCTATACAAACAAATATCAAAACTGATGCAACATGAACTCCTCCATCTGTTGACGTGGCTGTGTGAAATGGTGCCCATGAGTTCAACTAAAGCCAGTGTTTGTGAAAGAGACATAATTATTAGTACATAGCCCTTGTCACAGAATGGACTAGATCAAGCTGGGACATCTGAAAACAGAAACTCAGTGAATTAATTCGTTTATTGTATGAGCATCATTGTCAGAGTTTCATAGAAGAAACTGAATCTGTGTTTGATATGAATGCGAGAAATTTCTAAAGCATCATGCGATGAGGCTAGTTTTCTTCATCTATTTGTTAAACCCATTATTTTACTTTTCAGCTGTTTGAGCTTTCCATGCTTTTCCACTTTCATTTTTTAAAAACATTACCGAACTTTGCTGCATGATGTTTTTACATGCTCTTCCACTTAGATCTTAAACTGCTTTCCTGTTCATCGGAATTGGGCTAGTTTTTGTGTGAGGAAATAAACCTGCACTGTAAATGTCATCGCAGCTGTTATGTTTATTTATTATTATTGTCTTCATTGTGTGTGTGTCTTGGATGGAGTTGTTGAGTTTAATTAAAGAAATGTATGTCCCTTATCATCACACAATTATTGTAATTGCGGCCAGGTAGACGAGTTAATGCACGAATAGCCACGAAGAACTGTGCTCATTAGGAATTGATTATGGAAAAGAAATGAGTTTGACAATAGAGTTCTTAGTAGTTTTTTTTGTTTGTTTTTAAAAAGAAATCTGTGCATTTGTTTCTTTGTCTTTGCTTCTTCTTCATTTCGTTCTTATTCTTTTTCTTCTTCCTCTTCTTCTTCCACCTCGTCTTCTTCTTGTTTGTGTTTTTTTGTTTTCTTCTCTCACATATTAGATTTTGCTGTAATTTTGCTTTATGTTAAGACGAAGATTTTATTTACGACATCCCGAAATTGGATACAGTTCTGAGCACGAAACATCCTCTTCTCCTTCCTTGCTGCATCTTTATTATTATTGTTTTATTTCACCTTATATTTTTACCTCTTCAAACAGTCCCTTAAATCTGCCCTAGAGATTAAATCAAATTGAACACCAACGGATTTCATCTTTCCTAGTTTTATTTCTTTTATAAAAAAAAAGACAGAAAGACAACGAAATGACTGCAATTATAAAAACGACTGTCACGATTACACTATGCACTCTCCACATTTTAAAGAAGTGGAAGAAGTCACTGGCCAAATACTACGAAAAGCGAGTAAATTGACGGATTAACACGATATATACACAAATATACATATACACACACATATACATATATTTATATATATATATATAATTTATAAACTTGAAGAGAGATCTACTTCAGAGAAAAAAACAAAAAATGCCCAGAGTCAGAAAAACCTCTCATAGTGTACAACAAACCCTGCATCTTTAACCCGTGGCTGTTTTTTTAAAAAAAGTTTTTGGGGCATCAAAACTGGATTTTCGTGTCACCGTCGCAAATTACGAACAAAATACCATGTACAACAACAGCAAAAACAAAACAGTTTCGTTTTAAAACAATAGTTTTAAAAGACTTAGTTCTTTCGATTGCTCCGTTGTTTCATTTCATTTGTCCCGGGTTGCTGTGCTTTCTTGTTGTTTTTGTAATGTATCCACGCCTTCTATTTTGTTCGCCTTTGTTGCACTAGTCTGATGTTTTTGACCGGCCAGATGCCAGATTTTTTTAATATGGATATTCCAGAATAACAGGTTCACTGTTTTCGATCAAAGCGACATCAAATTTCGCTTAACAGAATTTGCTTAATAGCTATGAATGCACAGGTGTATTAAGGCATCATAAATATGGTGACATGACCTCTGGACAATCTGATCATGTACACAGAGCGATCATTTTATCTGGACAGAAAATAATCAGTGAAATCATGGAAGTTTTTGTTTATTATTCATGTGGAAAAGACTATCATATTTTATAATTAAGTTGACCTTTTTTTGACATAATTCCTTAGATCAGTATGAAGTTATAGATCACACATATTCAGCAGTATTAATTTGATCTACTTCTTATCTTAAAATGCTTATTAATTATGCATGTGTAAAAGCAATGATACATTTTCAGATTGCTATACAACTTGTCAACACCTTTAAATATACAAAAAGGATTCGAGACACTCTGAGTCAGAGGTCTGTATACAATCACACCATATTTTTATTTTCCATACTGTAGGGCTGACCGTGGTTCCAAGTCTACTGATGAAATAATGAAATTATGGAGAATTTCTTTCCACTCTTCACGCCAAGAGTAATGTCAAGGGCTGTGCTGGATGCTGTGACAAAACGCAGTAGTCTCAAAATGAGTCAATATTAAGTAGGTTAAAAACATCTTATTTAATTTTGGTCTTGGCTTGTTTTGGTTCAATGGGAAAGCGATGGAGGGGCCATGCCACAAATGGTCTTTCTATAGGTATATTGTTAGCCCCAGGAAATACAGCAGTGAAATCAGTCATTATAATCAGAACAGAAGTTAAGGTATTATTGTGCAATACCAAAGTACCAAAAGAACTACATTCACATTTTATATCAGAAATTGATAAATGTAAAAAAAAATTAAAAATTATGAAAGTCCTTGACCAGCAGATTAGTAAATTTTCTTTCCACCCTGAAATAACAGTTGAAATTGCAAATAAATAGCTCGAAAATCTTTTTCTTTTTTTTTCTTGATAATCACTAGTGATTGAAACAGGTACTGTGAACTTAATTAAAATAAATAATTTAAAAATGAATAAATAAACAAACAAAAAATTTGCTCTCATATAATTGTGTGACATACTAAGGCGCTGCTGTGCCGCTCACAGGTCAATAGCCTGTATTGATTTCACAATTACAGAAGCGATCCTGTCTGCTGTTTTGATCCATGCACTCTAATTCATTTTGATAAGACGTGTTTGTTTCGTATTATTATTTTTTGTTATGGAATGGTCTTTACCAAACATAGTTCCAGTGTCCTTCAAGGTTTCCGAGGAAACTCCACTCTTGAAGATTGCATGGTACTCGCTGAAGGAGTAGTAATAATTAATAGTCTGTCTATAAGAATGTGCGATGTTCAGCAGGTCTGAAGGCTAATTATTCGTCTATGGCGGTGAGCTTAGGACAGTTCTAGAATACTTTATATGTATGAGATAACTCAATAGGTCTATAAAGCTAGCATTCCACTCATGTCAAGGAATTGAAGTACTTCCATATTTTACAAGTTTACAATATTCTAGTATTTTACAAGTATGTCAATAGACCTGTAAGACTGACTTTTCATCCACAACAAGCAGTTTGCTGTACTTCTCGAATGCTATGCATTACGCGTGTGTGATCGTTCAGAAGATCTTAAAGAGTGCCCTTTCGTCTGGGACAATAAGTTTATAGTACTTCTCGAATTCACCCGAGTAATCCTCCTCGAAGCAGGTTTCATTTTTCTCCACCACCGCTGACCAAATATCCAAGGCCCTGGACCCACCAGCGAAAGTTCCCACCAGTTTGGTGTCAATGACCATCTGGCAACGCTGCCAATAGAAATCCTTAAAGTGAGTGAACAGATCCTGGTTCATAAAGATGGGCACCTGGACCAAGCGGGCAAGCATTCCAGTGACATAGGCGTCTTCGACAGGATTCAGGGGCATGTACGGCGCCGCCGCCATCACAGTAAAGAGTGCAGTAGCGGAGATGACGTAAGCACAACCTGTGGAGTCAACCGGGAAACTGGTGGTCAGTCATGACCATGTAACCACAAGATGAATTTTGTCCGCCCACATGCATTTATTTGTTTTACTCACAAGGTCACTCATATCATATAAGTTTCGTTCTCGGTACTGCTAACCTAGATAGTGTTCTTTGAGACCACCACAGTATCTATTGAGCCAGGTTCGAGGGCATGCCATTGTCAGTCCTTTCCCTGGACTGACATGAATAATGGGGCACACAGAATTAGCTATCAGCTGCCCGGGCATGGCATTTAGTATCCATACTATGGACAGACTTCACCAGTAAATTCACTAAGTGCCAGTGACAGATGGGTCAAACCGTGAAGCACCCCACTACCACCATGAGACGCAATGGCATTTCCTTGTATAGCTGTTAGCATTTTGTGTATTTTGAAATACTTCTTTGATCCTATGTGGGAAATTTGCCTTAGTGTCATTGCAGCCCAGTTACAACTGGGGCTGACACGCCGTCGCCACAGTTCGGTCCCGGCCGGATTAACTTCTGTTTCAGAATAAAAGTTAACTCCAGCCAAGTCTAGACTCACTGAGTCTTGCTACATAAGTGCAGCGAACTGGGATTCTTTTCCCCACAGATTTATAGCCATGAACATTTAAAGCTATTTTACGTTTTCTACAAACTATAAATAGTTGCGTCATATTTTGCGAAGAAAGCATTCACTGGCAAAAACTTAGCCTCTGATAAATCAGTGATTGTTCAACTGATTGAAAGCCCAGTCAGAGCTCTGCGCTGAATTACATGTAAATAAAGTATTATTTCACTGAATTATTGTTTTAATAAAATAGATAATTGCATTTTATTGTGCTGCTGAATAATGCCCCAGAAATGGGTAGGGCCTCAGCTGCACCGATTCATAAACATCGTTGTCCATTGAAAGTCGTCTATTAAGCTTGACCCTCTAGGTCTATCATTTTTATTGCCCACTAAATTTCATCACAGATAATCCGATTCATCCTTGGCCAGGTAATAGGCTTCACTGTCTGATGGACGTTTTCTTACTAGTTTGTGTCCAGACCAGTTTATTTCCATCTGACTCCATCAGGACATCACCTAATTTTTCAACGTGTAAAAGGCTTGGCGTGCTCATTCAGTACATGTAATTTATCATCCCACTAAACCTCAGACCCACTCATTTCAAAATTCAGCAAATCCCATGCGACGTTGTAACGGCAGAAAGGGCAGGCTGGGCTAGCATGGGAGAATATTGCATTGGGCTTCCTGTAATTTCACTCGCAGGCCATTCGTTGTAAAATCAGAAGTTGGTGATGAGGATAGACATTAAAACATCGCTGGTTTGTGTTGTGAAATGTGTTTGTTTGTACCTACTTCTTATTATTGTATTTAGATTTTGAGGAAACTATTTTTAATCCACTTACAATATAATTAGAGTAGCCGAGGCACCCGGCGTTGCTGGAGATAAATCTGCTGCTGCCACCTGTCCACCCCCCCCCTCTCTTTTTCTCCCTATCCTCCTCCTCTGTCTGTCTATCCGTCTGTCTTTCTCTCAGATTCTGTCTTGCCAAATATGCGGATACGATTATTCTCCTTATTAGATTAATGCTAACTTTCTGAATAAATCAGCGCACTGCGCACGCTATGCCTGTCAAAGACAAGTGCACCGAATTGAGCGTCTATGAAAAGCAGTCAGATAAAAGCCAAACATGTCGAAGAAGGACACATTATCAGTGGTTGTGTATCTGGGTAACAGTGGTAACCTGTATTCAAACATTTTGAGGCTTATACTGTTTGCAATTCAGTCAATAATTATTATTGGTACCAAGCATAGGCAGTTCTGAAATGCATATGCTGACATGTTCAGAGAGAAGAGAGAGAGAGAGAGAGAGAGAGAGAGAGAGAGAGAGAGAGAGAGAGAGAGAGAGAGAGAGAGAGAGAGAGAGAGAGAGAGAGAGAAGAGAGAGAGAGAGAGAGAAAGAGAGAGAGAGGGAGGGAAGAAATGATAAATAATAGAAAACGTGGAACAGAACAAGCAGAAAGCACAGATACCATTAATTATGGAGTAGGTCAGTAAGTTCGTGAACTGTACAACTAAACAGTGACAGCAACATAGAATACTCTGGAAAGAAAACAACGCAGACAAAACAAAAGTACGCAACCTCCTTATGATAGTATAATGGTTATTCCACAGACAGTACATTGATATTAACAGAGTTACACTGCACATGCTCAGAAGACGTGCAAATTTCCAATAAGTCAAGGTCAGAACAGGTGCATGACAGTCAAATTTTAATCTTAATGTCATTTACATTTTGGTCAGCACATTTCTCACTGGTTGTAAACTCTTTTCTTCTTTTCTTTCAAAGTGAATGCGTTTTCTTGCTTTACTGTCATCTGTTTATGTTCTCACAGCGCTGGGACTGGATGTACCGCTACCGTTGGGAAGCAAAATAAACAAAAATGTTATTGTTTTTGCTGTTCAGATCGTGACAGTATGAGAAGAAAGGAAGGGCCCTGGGAAAGTTTGAAATGTTTTGATTGAATTAAAGTAGATGAACTTTCGCTTATATATTATATGTGTGTGTGTGGGGGGGGGGCATGATGAATTGATCTTAAGTTAATCCTGTTTCTAATTTTAGTTTAGCGCATTGGAACACATCCCGTTTTTTGTGAATTTGAACGCAATACAAGCTAACATTGCAGTTTATATTAAATCAATTGGATTATCATCGCAAAATATGAAATCATCATGTAATGGCAATATTTTATAATGAAGTAATGATGCAAACTCCCAGTTTTCTGTCAGGCATCACTGCTGACTGACTGTGTAAAAAGTATCGTGTGCCCCATTATTATTCTTCAACCTTTTCTCTCCTAACGCAAGACGGGCAGCTATAAATTTCAAACAGTGAGGAAACTTTCATATTCGTGACTCACGGAATGACTGGGTATAATTTCTCTCCGTAGGACGCTTTAACCGTGTATTACTATGCAAACTTCCCAGTTGCGTACACTACAGCTAGGCGACGTTCCCAACTCAACCCCTTTAAGAAAATGGTTTATAATATTGCTTGGGTAGTTGGGATTAACTAAGGTGGGATAATTACCTTGTAAAATAGGATGACGTAGATAGGCCCGACTACTTGATTTCAAAGGTTGTATTATAAGTATTATAAGATGCTCCCGGTTTTTGGCTGAGTAGGCCAATACTTCAAAAACTCAATCATGGTCAGGACAGACTTGATACTCCCCCTTCCCCCCTCCACATCTTTGTCATCAGATCATAATTATCTACAAACAACAGCAAACACAACATAATTTTTAGCCATTCGTATTCTCATAACGACCTTCAGCCTAAGGAGGAAATTCCTCCCAACATCGACAATACATTTGTAGAAAATTGTAGCGCTCACAAACCCAGTCATTCAATATATAGCCGCTCCAGACAATATTCTTTTTAAAATGCCTATTGACCCCCGTTCCGGTGACCAGTGTGTCATTGAGAAAATAGCACCAAGGCCAAAGGTCGAGTTTATAAGATGTGAAAGCGCCTAGGAGTATCTCGGAGAAGTGATGAAGTTTGGCAGCTTTGCCCAGTATGCCTGTGATGTAGGCGTCCTCCACCATCAGAATGGGCAAGTAAGGAAATGACTCTAGCACTTTGGTCACACCTTTATTTGATATGATATAAGCACAGCCTGAGGATCGAAGAGCATGACTGATATTGCAACTGTTACTCAAAAATGTTGTTGTTGTTGTTGTTGTTAAAGTTGTTACTGCAAGCTTCGCTGTTTGTGGCATGTTGATAAGTGTCTCTAGTAAAATAAAGAATATGCCATTACTTGTTTCTGATTGTGGACAAAGGCAAGTGGATAAAATCAGAAAGAATGTTGGTTCAATCCGTGAGCGGAGAGCTGCGTTATTGTTCTCTTACTGTCATTGGCAAGGCGCAATAATAAAAACAAAGACGAGAGCTAGATGCCTAGATGTCCCCTTCTCTCTAATCTGCATTGTCAAAGAGACTGCCATTCCTGAGTGGAATTTTTAGACACGATAGGCACGATGCCAGTATCAAGGCTGACAAGCGCTATTCCAATGATCTTGCGAGACATTTACAGCCAACACTGAAACATTTAAAAATAGAATAAAAAGAGCACTCATCCCATGGCAGTGATAGCTGGTGTCTCAGCGGTTCTAACAGTTACAAGTCAGCTGTCATTTTTTAACTGCCATCTTTCGGGAAACGATTGCAAATGTCATTCTAGGTCAAATTATGAAATGTGTTCCATCTTTCTATCTAGGTTGTAAGCTTTTTGTGTGTGTGTGTGTGTAACGTTGACAGGATATTGAAAAAAGAATCAAGCTGGGCACAGCCAGAAATGTTTTTTTGCTCTCTTGTAGACTTTTGAGTTGGGCATTCACATATCTTCTCCATAGCACATAATATGTGGCTGTGTGAACTAATTAAAGCGATTAACATTTACGCTACGAGTAGAAAGATGAAATGAGATGGTTTACCTGATGCATACACCGGAAACATGTGCATGGGCCAGAGCTTCTTGCTGACCCCCCATCTCCCGGCGCGGAACACTGGCCCATGTTGATAGATGTAGCCCACCACAGAAAACTCCAGATGTGCCTGATTATAGATCAAAAGATCCACCATGAGGGGCACGTTGACGAACGTATCTGCATCCACTTTGAGGAAGAACTTGGTTCTCGGGCAGTGGTCGCGTGCCCACTTCAGTGCAGATATGACTTTCAGGGTCAGGTTGTAATAAGAGTCAATCATATCCAAATACAGCACATCCCCGTATCTATCAGCCTCGGCCTTTACACGCTGCCATTCCTCTTTGGTTATGTTTCTCGCAACGGCATCAACTTTTCTAGCTCCCAGTGTACTCATACTGGACTGATGGGCCAGAACAAAGATGACTTCCATGTCAGCGTTCAGATTTGCATGAGGCCAAACCTTGGTTTTGGAAACACTGGCCCAAGTCGATCTGATTGTGTTTCTCTCATCAACTTCGTCTGTTACAGATGTTTGTAGTGCTACAATGTAAGGACAGGTGTTAACGCAGATCGAGGTGGGCTCTAGGAGAACTCTTTTAATAAAATCGTGCTGCTTTTCTGGTTTTGGTTTGAAAAAGCTCCGCGGAGGTCGGGGGTGTATGTATGAGTTGCTAGGGACAGGCGTCATGTGTCGGGATAGCATTTCGGCGTTGGGCCTGAAACACTCTGGGCATGATTCTGGTGTGTTGTACACAATAGGATCTTTCCAGCAACCCATGTGTCTCCTGCCTGCATTTCTCAGCGTTGAATCTCTATTCGGCGGGATCGTCACACACAGCGGAGGAACTTTCGATTGTCTCTCGGTGTAAAGCCGAATACCAGTGAAAGCCAGGGAGACCAGAAGTAGCGACAGAATGTAGAAAATCTTCACAGATATTTTGACATCACCGTTCCATATCCGTATACTCATTATTCAGGCAATCATCTCATGCTCTGCCAGATAAAATTAAGTAAAATGTGTACCTCAATTGCTTTTATGTAATTATTATCCCTGTTCATGCCTGAAATGCAGACTGCAGAATCTAGATTTTGTCAAAAGCCGAAGCGCCCCCCGCCCCCCCGGCCCCTATAATAACGAATCTTTAACTTTAGATAATGGATTGAATAGATGCATTGTTTGACATCCTAGCAACAGTGACAGAATCCAGTCTTCACTCAAACATATTGTCAGTGAAGGATAAGTGCTGAAAATATCACGTTTTTGGGAAATGTGTGAAGAAAGCCATTAATTGTTTTGAAAGATGTAATTCATGAGCAAAGACTATTCATGACAATTATAATGGATACAGCTGTATTGATTCACATAACCAGCCACATCTGTATTATGAATTCATAAATATCGTAAGTCACCTGAGAGGTTACCAAACTTTATGACAGACAGTGATATGTTATAAGCCGCCATGCAAAAAAAAACCGGACGAATGCAAGTTCTGTCTGGTCGAGTGATTTTTTTCCGTACGAGCTTTAGCAAATTCAGGAGCGGGGCAGCAATACAACCCAAAACGCAGGTCATCGGCAAAAGGATTTCTTGTCCTATCGAACAGTGCAATGGGTGCTGCAATCTCTGGGTTGTGTCTGATATGACTCTGCACGTCACCGAAAATCCCTGGGGTGTGTTGGAGCTGTCCTGTGTTTGGAGGTGTGTTGCTGCCCCGCTTCTGAATTTGCTAAAGCTCGTACGGAAAAAAATCACCCTGTCGGATCAAGTGAATTCAGTCCATTTTTTTTCATTTGTCGTTGCTGTTGTTCAAAATAGCCTTCTCGCACACCGAGGGGTTATGCGTTTGACGTAATATTATTGACCTTTGTTAGATTAGAAGTTAGAGAAAATTTAATGTCAAAATGCACTTGCTTGGACGCGACGGAAATATTATTTTTTGTACAATTTATAATGTACATCTCCTAAGATAAGAGAAATGCGATGAGTTCAGCTTTTCTGATGTCAAGTTGAAAAAAAGAGATGACTTAGACGATGATGTTTTCAATGATTAGATCTAGATATAGGCCAATCTAGCCCCTTTGCTTTTGACTTTGAAAGACCCGAGGGATATCATTGTTTGGTTCCTCTATTACATTCAGAATGCACCTTAAATGCTCACCTTTCGAACCACAGTAGTGAGAAAATTAATGAGTTCTGAATGCTGAAGTGACTAAAAAGGCTCTCTACACTGAACGAATTCCAATCTCCAGATAGCTCTCAATAGTCAACACAAACGCTGTCTCCGCACGTCGCGTGGTGTAATCAGATCAAGAAAAGTGCACATCAGTGCAAAAAGAATTATGGTAGTGTTCAATGGGGCTACATGATCAATATTACCGTAGCGAGAAACGGGTAGCCCAAATAATGTTTCAAGGGTGGGCTTTGGTTATGAAGGCTACATGTAGCCCCAATAAACAATCCCTTTTATATTGAGTGACCTTATATAGTTTGATTATTGAGGCTATATGTAGCCTATATAAGGTCGCCCAAAAGTTATTGTGTCTGAAAACGGAAATTTCACTTCTGAACGAAGAAAAACCCTCATACATGTGAGATATTTCGGGTTCAAATAAGACAAAATGTGCCAAAAAGAAAAATAGAAACTGTATGTAGCAAAGCCTCCCATAAGAAGTGGTACAGAAACGACACAATAAAAGGCAAAGGATAAAGGAAGACACACCAAGCTTTCGGTATGTACTACCTTTGACAAGGGAAAAAATTAACAGAATGAAAAATTAAACCAAAAAGACAATTGAAGAAAGACAAACAATTTGCAGAATGTAAAAAACAGTACGAAATGGAGGAAGAACGAGAACAAGCAGAGAAAACTAGAAGAGGAATGAGAAGAAAGAGATGAACTGAAGAAAAAAATAATTATATGAGAAATTAATCAAATGAGATGGGAAAGAAGAAAAAAATAACAGATGAAGAAAACGACGAGGAAAGAAATGAAGGAAAGAAAAAGAAATGAAAGAAATATTAATGGATGTATTAATTTCTGTTCGATATCCACGTTCTAATGAGCATACTCTGGTGCAATTATAAGTGTGTTCTCAAGTCAGCATGACTACAATTAGGGTAATTGTGTAATGATAAAGTACACAGTATCTTGACTTGGGAAAGATTAAAAATTGAAGCAGTGTGATAAATCGATATATATATTACTATTAGCGGTAGCGTAAGAAACTTCATGGGAAAGCTAAATCTTGTTTGTATACTAGACTGTTATGATTCATGACACTCTTCGACTTCATCCACTTTTTTTGGTTTGATAGAACAGCAGTTCTTTTCCACAGTTCATATTACTTTAGTCAAACACAGCAGTTCTGTTATTAAAATATTATTGTAGTTTCTCCTAATATCATAAATTTACTGAAATTATTCCATTTTTTCACTGTGACTCAGAAAGCAACAATAACAACTACAAAACTACAACAACAACAACAAACAACAAAAAAACTCCAAAAGCAGGATAAACTTTGACCTGGATATTAAATGTTCACTTGTCATGTTTTGGTCTGTTTGTTGGATGTGTGATCTGGACATCCATGAAAGTTTTGTTTTCAGTAAATGAAGAGCCAGTCGTGTTCAGTGATGTATAATATAAGTGATGTATAATTCCTGTCTGAGTGACTATATCTTTTAAATAGATGGTATCTAAATGCACGCACACACACGCAGGTACAAGAATGGTTAAAGTTGGAAAGAAAATCGAATGGTGACACTGAGCAGTCACTGACATTATTTTAGGACAATCACCGTGTGTCACTGTCAGTGCATGCAATGTGTGTGGATACAATTATTGAACATAATTTCCATCACCATCCGTCATCGTCGAGCCATGTGTATAGCCACTTGTAGACGCTTCAAAATGAATAATGAACGAAAATTTCAATGACTACACTGATTTTTTTCTTTGCACATACCAGACTACGGACGGGGGTGGGGGGAAAGTTGGGGGTGGGGGTGGGTCATGGCATGGACCCACGATTTTGAAGGGTGGGCCTGTTTTCCCTAGTAGTGGCAAAGGCTAGGGCGGGAAGGGGGCTCTTTGGCACTCTTTAGCACAAAATATTACTATACCGAAGAAGATAAATAAAAGATTAAAATATGAATACTTAATGAACTCTTTGAAATAGGATTTACATTAATTTTCCCATCTGGCTTGGATCTATTGTCGAGCCTGTCGTTACACGTAAAACCATAAATATGTATGATTGTCAGACCGTCTAGTGGTTGTATAAACATAGTTTTGATGTCTTAATACACAAGTGTATTCATGATTACAAAACAAATTCTGTTGAGTGAAATTAAATGTCACTTTGATAACACACAGAAGAAGAATGCTTAGGCCTATTACATCTTACCAAACAGTATGGATGTTATTATTTTTTGCAACTTTCATCTACCTTTACTTTTGTTAGTACATTACTTATCATGACATCCACCACCTCCACTACTACTGCAATAACTATCAATCCATGTTTTTTATCTTTATCTTGTATAGCATGTTTTTTTCTAAAAATACAGAGATCTACATGGACAAAAGAATAGCATCAAATCTTGTAATCTAGAATGTCCGTGGAAAAACTGACATCTGGCAGGTCAAAAAGTACCACAAAAGCAAACAACGTGAGTAAAAGAGAGAACAAAGGAAAAAAGTACAAATATGTTACAAAAAATCTTGGAAAGCGTGGCCATAAAGGAAAACAGATTTGGAATAACATGGTAATCGAGTGAGAATGAGAGAGAGAGAGAGAGAGAGAGAGAGAGAGAGAGAGAGAGAGAGAGAGAGAGAGAGAGAGAGAGAGAGAGAGAGAGAGAGAGAGAGAGAGAGAGAGAGAGAGAGAGAGAGAGAGAGAGAACCGGAAAGACCCCTCGGCAAATGTTTAACAGTAACGGAACGGAAGTTGCAAATCACACCAGTTCTGATAGGAATAGACATAAAAATCCAGTCAGGTATTGGACATGGTTTTAGGTCGCCGACACCAGCCAATCATGTCTGACCTATACTATACTATGGGCATGTATTAACTCTTCTCATATTATAAAATTGAAATAGCGAATGACTGAGAATGCTTTCCAACTGTAGTTTTGAGGAAAGTCGAGTAGTTCATCTCCTTTTTTTTTTTTTTTAATTTATTTCAAATGACAGTAAAAATCTTTAACATAAAATGATTTGAAATGAGATGTTAATGAAACTGATTAAGAAACAATATACTTCTGTAACCCTCAGCAAGGTTTCGTCCAACTTAAGGCCAGAAATTTTCCCAACTGTAGCGTTGAAGAGAATGGAATTTCCTTTACTTCAAAACTTTCAGCACACGGTTTTAAGGAATCTATATATATATATATTTGGACAACTTGGAGCGGTCCTTCCCTATGCATAGAAAAACGGCTAAACGTAGAAAGTTCAAACTTTCTGTGCTCATTAGTTAAAAAATCTACTAGGTTTTTACGCATTCATTTTGAAGATATAATGTGTGGAAATGTACAAACTGAATTTATGAAGTCATTTGTTTTGTTACCAGTTCCAATCATCTTTTTAAAACACCATTTTCAACATTTCCAAATAGGTTTGCCAGGTTGCCATTTTTATGATCATTTTATTAATTTTGGCTCTTTCAGTTTACCTCACGAATTTATTTATTGGTTCTTTTGACCCCAGTTCTGGAACTTTACCAAGTGCATGTTTGTGTAAAAAATAATAATTAGCACTGTAATAAACACATTGGTGATGAAATATAGAAGGAAAAAATATTATATCGTCGGTTGGCTGTTGGAACCTCGTTAAGTCCATTTTTGGGCAAATTGACTTTTTAAAAAAAAATGGAATCTATAGCACGAGACGCATCGGATGCACTTGAAAAAACGGAAAAATTCTGCTTAGTAGTGGAGAAAAGCGATGTTGTAATTCCGTGTTATAACCTCGTTAACGTACAGCTGGCGGAATGTCGGCGCTTCATCATCATCATCATTGCCTTTCTCACCCTGGATCAGGGTATAGGCCACCAACAAACACCTTCCATCCCTCTCTATCATGGGCCAGCCTCTTTACATTATTCCAAGTCTTTCCGCTTCGTTGCACATCATTTTCTCTGGCTCTTCTCCACGTTCCGCGCGGCCTTCCTCTTGATCTCTTGCCCTGGGGATTCCAGTCCAATACCTTCTTCGTGATGCTGTTTCCTGGCCTCCTGAGAGTGTGGCCGATCCATCTCCATCGCCTCCTACCAATTTCCTCTCTGACTGGGTTCTGTCTTGTTCTTTTCCATACAATTTCATTGCTGACCTTGTCTGTCCATCTGATCTTAAGTAGCTTCCTCAAACATCTGTTGATGAAAACTTGGATTCTCTTTATGCAGGCCTGGGACGCATTCCAAGTCTCACATCCATACAACAGGACTGACTTCACGTTCGAGTTGAATATCCTCAGCTTTGTTTTTAGAGATATATCCTTGGTTCTCCAAATCTTGCTTAAGGATGTGAAAGCTGCCTGTGCCTTTCCAATTCGTGCTTTGACTTCTGCCTCTGTTCCTCCCTTATTGTCAATGATACTACCAAGATAGCAGAAGGACTCTACATCTTCCAGTGGTTGATCTCCTACTGTGACTCGTTCGCTTAGGGGTGCAACAATTTTTAGGACCTTCGACTTCGCGGGATGTATCCTCAATCCAATAGATTCTGAAATTTTGTTTAGGAATGTCGGCGCTTGAACCTGGTTAAAATCGTTTGCCAGGTTATGCACCGCTGGCCACGGCCAATTGTTGGCGTTTGAACCTCACTAAACGTTTAATTTAGTAGCGTTTAATACTAAACGTTTAGTAAACGTTTAATAGCATGGTAATTACATGTACCAATTGTTGTCGCTTGAAAATGAAGAAAAAAGTGAAATGTCGACAAATGTAGCGTCGATGTAAAAATCATTATTTCGTAGTAGTGCATGATTGTATCATGTTTACAAATAACGAGACTGAAGAAGGGCAGTCATGTACCATGCCCTGTAACTCATAATTATTTTAAAGGGTTTTGAGATACAGGGAATAGGTTATTGTGTACAAAATTCACACACGCATGCACACACACAGGCACACAGAGTAATTAGGTTTTTACTAAGTTCGAAATGACTTTTAAAAAAAAAATTACTTTATATAATTATAGTTATGTGCCAGTAAAATCATTGAGTCTGGGGACGAATAAAAATTGGTCACTTTGAAATAGCCTAGATATCAACCGGCGTATATTTTGAGTCCGAAGTCAGAGATCTATTGTCATTAACGTAATCACCGACGGTAGGGTAAACTTGAATGAATAGATCAAAGGAAGGGCGGCGGCGATTTTACGGCCTTTGAAGTTGCCGCTCAATTTAGTGGACACCGTCTTTGAAGAAAGTAAGACAAGATCGGCGAATATGGGCGGATCAAATGTGATCAAATAAGGGAATGGTAAATTTTATTTTGGTAAATATTTTGAGTTAATTGATCAATCTGCAATTAATCATGCGAATCTTCGCCCCACCCACACTTTAATAGCTATAAATACCGTCAGTCTCATATCAATCAGTGACCAGACAAAGTAAAGCGCCCCACTGTCTGAATTTTTGAATCCAGTGCTTTCCAGTATGTAACACATAAGTCACTGTGCATTTCCAGTTTGTTATTTTCAACGTTTCCTCTGAGCAGAGGACAATGCATGGTGCAATAAGCACTTTCAAAACCTGTTAGAGGAAGATGCCGATCGCAGGAGCCTTTAATTGACGTTGCACACAAACCTTACTGGTGTGAAAGTAGATCTCTCAAAGAAACACAGAGCAGTTCTCTCAGTGCAACCCTCTCTCAAAGAACTATGCTGGAATTCTCTCACAGAACCAAGTGCACAGCTCTCAAAGACCCTATGTGGAACTCTCTCAAAGAACAAACAAGTAACTCTCAAAGAACAAAAATGAATATTACCCAAGGAACTGAAATGCAGCCAGCTCAAAGAGCAAACGTACAAATCTCTTGCTCTCCCCCCCCCCCCCCTCTCTCTCTCTCTCTCTCTGTGTGTGTCTCTCTCTCTCTCTCTCTCTCTCAGAACCAGAGCGCCACATTCTCAAAGTGCAAGATGCAGCTCTCTCAGGGGGCAGCTCTCTCAAAGACCAGATCGCATCTCCCTTAATAAAGAACCAAAGTGCAGCGCTCACACCCCCCTCCTCTCTCTCTCTCTCTTTCTCTCTCTCTCTCCCCCCTCTCTCTCTCTCTCTCTGTCAAATAACCAGAGTGAACGTCTAACTCAAAGATCCAGTGTGCAGTTGTCTCTCAAAATCCCTGAGTACAGTTTCTCTCACAGCCCCAGAATGCAGATTTATACAAGAACCAGAGTGCACCTCTTTCAAGTTGGATCTCTCCCAAAGAACCAAAATGCAGCTGTCTCTCAAAGGACTGGAGTGCATCTCTTTCAAGTTGCATCCCTCCCAAAGAACCAAAATGCAGCTCTCTCTCAAAGGACTGGAGTGCACCTCTCCCAAAGAACCAAAATGCAGCTCTCTCTCAAAGGACTGGAGTGCATCTCTTTCAAGTTTCATCTCTCTCAAAGAACCAAAATACAGCTCTCTCTCAAAGGACTGGAGTGCACCTCTTTCAAGTTGCATCTCTCTTAAAGAACCAAAATGCAGCTCTCTCTCAAAGAGCTGGAATGCACCTCTTTCAAGTTGCATCTCTCTTAAAGAACCAAAATGCAGCTCTCTCTCAAAGGACTAGAGTGCATCTCTTTTAAGTTTCATCTCTCTCAAAGAACCAAAATGCAGCTCTCTCTCAAAGGACTGGAGTGCACCTCTTTCAAGTTGCATCTCTATTAAAGAACCAAAATGCAGCTCTCTCTCAAAGAGCTGGAATGCACCTCTTTCAAGTTGCTTCTCTCTTAAAGAACCAAAATGCAGCTCTCTCTCAAAGAGCTGGAATGCACCTCTTTCAAGTTGCATCTCTCCCAAAGAACCAAAATGCAGCTCTCTCTCAGAGGACTGGAATGCATCTCTTTCAAATTGCATCTTTCTCAAAGAACCAAAATGCAGCCCTCTATCAAAGAACTAGAGTGCACCTTTCAAGTTGCATTTCTCTCAAAGAACCAAAATGCAGCTCTCTCTGTCTAAGAACGTGAGAGCACCTCTTTCCAATTGCATTTCTCTCGAAGAACCAAAATGCAACTCTCTCTCTCTCTCTCTCTCTCTCTCTCTCTCTCTCTCTCTCTCTCTCTCTCTCTCTCTCTCTCTCAATGAACCAAAATGCAGTCCTCTCTCAAAGAACTGGAGTGCAACTCTCTCAAAAAGAGAAAGAGAGCGGCAGGGGCAGGTGGATGCGGCTGGGGAGGGGGCAGTGAGCAAGGACATAACATAGACAAAGATAGACAGAGGGAGAGACGGGCAGATAGAGAGAGAAGGGAAGGGGACATGGAGAGAGAGAGAGAGAGAGAGAGAGAGAGAGAGAGAGAGAGAGAGAGAGAGAGAGAGAGAGAGAGAGAGATAAATAGTAGAAATAGTAGAAAGAGAGATTTAATGATGTTTTAATGTCTTTTGTAAACAAATGACATGTAATACTTTGTGTTACTAAAGAGTCAAGTGTGAATAAATAGTTTGGTTTAGGCTAGACAGTAAATCATACATTTATATTACATTAATTCGCTCGGTGATGGTGTGATACATAGGAAATAAACGAAGTGAAATACTAAGTTTCGAGGGATAAATGTAAAACAGAACTAAAACGGCAAAGACAACAATAAATGCCTCCGAGGCACTTTTAAACATATTTTTACTATGCCCAAAGAAAGGTAGCGAGGTTATACGATCAGCCAAGCGGCGCGATGTGTGCGCTTGAACCTCGTTAAAGCTTTAGGCAGGTTCCAACAGCCGACTTCGGCGTGTTATAACCTGCTTAACTCTGGTTACGTAATTACAGTAGGGTTGTCGTCAAAATGCAATACACGGCACAACTACTGGTCAAGAACATAGGCTAGATGCCAAGTTACAGCTCCCAACAATGAAAACTATTAAAGATAATCAGTTTTTTCCTTCTCCTGTAAAATTTTGATTTTGGACTTAACGAGGTTCCAACAGCCAACCGACGATATATATTTTGGTAACTCGAAACTTTGGTCACCTAAGGTTCAGGAACCGCATCACACTCAGGCTCAACATCATCACTTCCTGAAACTTTTCGGTGCGCACAACTGCACACCGTGTACTGTCCTATCGCTGAGTTTTGGTGATGGCCCTACGCATCTCGGCTTAATCTGTTCTTATTCCTTTCGGTCTGAAGTGGTGTCCTTTGTTGTTTGCATCTCTTCTTACATGCTATCTATGCAGCATTATGGCCTTTCTTACTTCACAGGCGTCTTAAGTTTTACCAAAAAAAAAATAAAAAAATACACAAACCTGTTCATCGAACGGGTACTCAGCTAGTATTAAAATAAAAGACCAGACAAATTTGGGATATTTAAATTCAATATTTATTCATTACTGAACAAAATCAAATCGATCTGTCTCAGATAACTGAGCGCAGAGGTATTCAAGCGATGTTCAGAATTTAGAGATGTCTGAACTCTACGTAATCGAATATCATGGCCACGTCATCGCCATGCCATGTTGGCAACCAGCTGTTGCGATCATTCCAGAACTTTTCTGCAGCTACTCTCTGGGAGTCGGTGTTTCGCCAGGGTTTGTTACCACAGAAACTGGGGTCAGGGAACATACCTCTGGTCCCGCCCACAGCCACATTCAGTATCAAGTAGAACTGAAACAAAGGGGATCACAGACAACAGTTACCATCATTATGTCTGACAACTCTGTCAGTAATATCTACAGCCATAAGCACAACTGTATGTCCGGTAGCTTAACATTGGATCATTTGTAATTAAAATGAACATTAACTGCGACAACAGACTCTGCATCTAGTACCACCGCCACCACTGTAACTACTATTACCACAGCAATTCAGCGATGGAAATGTACTAATTAGCAATTATTTCTAGTACTGGAAATAATGAGCGATCAGTTAGAAATCTGGTCATTTATGAGTGTTGTAAAAAAAAAAACAACACACACAACAGAACAAAAAAAAAAGCAAGGATGATGAAAAATTTCACATAACTGGTTTTTTGTTTGTTTTTTGTTTCTTTGTCTGTCTTATCTAAGTATAGTTTATGGCCTCTGTCATTTCATTAAATTATAAACCTAGGGAATTTTTTTAAGTCCAGGCATTTTACATAATAGTAACATAAAAAAAAATCCTTCAAACATGTGCATGTCACATAAAATCGCTCTCAAAGATAATTTTTTTTTAGGACAGCTCAACACACACACTTGCACACACACAGAAGCATTATTACTAAGTTCCATGAAAAAATTGGAGCAAAAAATTCTTCAATGTAGTACTAGAACATCTGGGCTTGATTGCTCGAAACGCGGAAGACAATGCAAGTAAAGCAGGATCAAATTGCAATTGGCATGTTAACATCCGAAAATGATTAATGTACTGACGTGGACGCTTGTCTTGATATCAGTAGCTTTAATAATATAGTCACTTACAGATCAATCTGTTTATTAAGACTGAACATTGTCTGAGTGTCGTAATTTTAAACAATTATCACACTACATACATAGTGTGTACTCCACCTCAATGCCTAAAAGTAGTCTTTGCCATAAAATAGAAAATGCAAACGAAAACGAGAAAGGAGAACCGCGAGAACAACACAACAACAACAACAACAACAACAACAACAACAACAACAACAACAACAACAACAACAACAACAACAACAACAACAACAACAACAACAATAACAACAGCAGCAGCAGCAACAACAACATGACAACAACATCAACAACAACCACAGTAACAACAACCACATTAGCCCAGACTTACTTCCTGATCAAAGGGCGCCAAGTACCCTCCGTTTGACCACAGATTCTGACCGGTAAAACCACCTTTCTGCCAGAAACCACCACTTCCTGGGTCTACGTACAGAATGCGTTCATTATCTAGGAAGGTGCTGTTCCAGGCATAAAATAGAAACAGAAATTAGTTGACACTTTCCCCACTAACCAACATTAACATCCCTTGACACTGAGACTGTTGCACAATTCTTTTCAACAGTTAAGCAAAGAATTATTGATATCATTAAAATTTCTGTCTGTATTACTCGCGTTATGTCTCATTACAGAATCAAATATTGAATCGCTTGCTTTTCTAAAGCTCATAATTATGACCTAATAATTAGTTTTATGAAATTGGTTTTGAAATCATGCTCTTACACAGATAAATGTACAGGTGTTTTATGATATTTTTATTGGTATGTTACATTATTGATTATATCTAACGGATACACGGAGTACACCCAACCCTGCTTAACTAGACTCGAACAACGTGGTAACTGTTTGCCAGACGTCTAACAATGTCAAAACTGATTCTTCGAAAGAGTAAAAGTGACACAGACAAACTATTATCCACACTTTGGGCGGGTAATAATAATTTGGCAAAAAAAATGCTATATTCCTTCAGGCTGAGAGTCACTTCGGTTTGTATACTTGTTTAGTCGAACTCAGAGACAATAATTATTACCTTATTTCATGACCTGCTGGGTTTGTAACGTTTGTTACGCCGTGTCAAACACGGATAAAACCAGGATAGGATGGGCAGTAGTGTTATCCTATGATTTTTCCATCCATTTGCCGAGAACACCGTTCTTTAAGTACTCAGATAGCAAGGAAATGAATGAGACTGAAACACTTACGCAATATGGGTGGGTGTCCATTCCAGTCGCCAGGTGTGAAAACTGTTAAACCAGGATGCAGAGTGCCTGTAGGAAACACATTTGGTACTCGGTCATGGATCATTTTACCCATATTTTTCTACACAGAAAAACAAATATAAAAATAACCTCAATAACAATGGCAGCCTTATGCACAAAAGGGCAATGTCTGTCTGTGCATTCATCAACAAGTATCGAAGCCTACGGCAAGATAAGACGACAAACTCAAACATATTATCTGCAACAAAAGGCAATGTTTAATAACAGCTTAATGCTTTTATCAGGAACCGATAAAGAAATGACGGCCATTTTGATTTTTGTAACATTTTTCTACCTTAATCAATCAAACATCGTATTATCGGGTAGGACTAATTTCTGCACTGTCGTAACAAGAGTTAAAGACAGTTTGGCGGTGATAATCAATCACACCCTGAACGGAAATCAGCAAAAACATTCGGTGGCAATCAAATGTTTTATTTCGTCAAAACAACACAAAGAGAGACAGAGAGAGAGAGAGAGAGAGAGAGAGAGAGAGAGAGAGAGAGAGAGAGAGAGAGAGAGAGAGAGAGAGAGAGAGAGAAAGAGAGACAGAGAGAGAGAAAGAGAGAGAGAGAGAAAGAGAGAGATATATATATATATATATAGAGAGAGAGCAGTTTAAAGGTAAAGAGAGATAAGAGAGGAGAGAGAGAGATAGTGAGAGGTAAAGAGAGATAAGAGAGAGAGAGAGAAAGAGAGATAGAGGAGAGAGAGAGGAGAGAGAGAGAAAGAGAGAGAGAGAGAGAAAGAGAGAGAGAGAGAGAGAAAGAGAGAGAGAGAGAAAGAGAGAGAGAGAGAGAGAGAGAGATAGAGAGAGAGAGAGAGAGAGAGATATATATATAGAGAGAGAGAGAGCAGTTTATCACAAGATAGAGATCGACACTTTCAAGGGCTTGTCAAATTCTGTATCTCTACGGAAGGACTTATAATTTATGCAAAATGAATAACGGAACTGTCAGAATTGCTAAATGAAGTAGTTTCGATGTGGAACGTGTGTTTCTAAATTAACTTACTATCAGTGCCAGAAGTTACTGGATTTTAAAAAGACATAGAGTGATGACTGTAATACAGGTAATAGGCCAAAAATAATAATTCACTTTTCCCCATGGGTCTTCCAGAATTTATCCTCGGCACGCTGTGGTCCCCAGTGAAAATTGGTGGTAACTTTGCCTATACCTTGCGGACAGTCTTGCCCTGAACAAGGAAGAATATAAATTTATTACATGACATTCATATTAATCATGGCTTACCATACAAGGTATACCCGTCTCTGACAAAGTGACGCTAAACTGCAACAGGGCAAACAATTAATCACTGTATGAGCAGTAATCTACATGTCTTGTATCATGTTGGCATGTTGGAATTTTGGGATTTTTTTCATCTTTTCTTGTCCCTGATTCTATGATAGGTCAGATCGAGCACCTAGTTTTCTCGGAAAAAGGACGATAACTCGGAGGGCCCGAGTGCACGTTGCGTACATTAAAGTCGAGAAAAGTAGGCCGCACAAGGCCGCGGCTCGAAAATTACGAACAAAATCACCCCCCCCCTCCCAAAGACCACCGACCGGCACTGCGCTATGGCGAAGACGTGTCTGCCCCAGCTGTAACTGGGCTACAATGTCACCAAAGCAAATTTCCCACATGGCCTCAAAGGAGTATACAAAATACAGAAAATATAAATACAAATATACCATCCACAAACCACAATTACCCTCAACAGTCACCACAAATATGGCCGACACACACTCCGTCACAACTGTCATAACCATGTCTTTACCACCACCCCTACGCCAGCATCCAGATACCACATTCGTTGTAGATTGTACCTCGAGATTCCATCATGTCCATCTCCCCAGATCTCGGCCATACGCCGTAAACACTGTGTCGAGGCATCAACCAGATGGCTGTTGAAAAAAAAAAAAGATGACCATTATCATTTTAACCCTGTGTTCGAGAGAGAGAGATAGAGAGAGAGAGAGAGAGAGAGAGAGAGAGAGAGAGAGAGAGAGAGAGAGAGAGAGAGAGAGAGAGAGAGAGGTGGGGAGGACAGGGAGAGAACAAGTAACAGAAAAATTATATAAGTTTACCAATACCAGTACATTCTTCAGCTATCGGACAAAGATAGAATTTCTAGATCTCTTGTGGTAAAACATGCACGAGTTTTCGCCTTTGGCATCACAATATTTCCTAGTGGTAGTTTCAGGGCTCCAACATCTAAAATGCTTTCATAAATTGCTTAATGTCTCTATCCCTTACTTTTTTTCCTTGGACAAAAACACAACAGAATTTTTTTTCAAGAAAATGTACTTTTTCATATTAAAAATATGTAGATGAACTTTTCTTTCAATGTGTCCAACCCATGTGCTAATCACATTGAATGTCAGAAGAAAGCAAAAATTAGCGTGCTGACTAAAAACCGTTGGCTTGGACACACCGACAAACATAACGACAAAAACCTTTCCCCTAAAAAACAAACATCTTCTTCTTCTTCTGCGTTCTTCGTGTCAGGAGGCCGGTAGCCTTTATGAAAGACGCTGTGCTCCTGAGTTCCTCTGCTAACCCATATAGCTTAGTGTGAAGTGTCGCATCTCGGGGCCAGCTGTTTTCCCCCTATTGTCTGTACAGGGGGCATTGTTGGAGGACATTTTCTGCATTCTCTGGGGAATTTCCACATGGGCATGTCTCTAAAAAACAGACAAATACAAAACAAGTGGCAACCGCTTCCGTACCTGGCCAGATCCAGTCTCCCTTTGGAATGCGAGCCCGGACTTCCACAATGCCGTACTTTATGTTGGGAACACTGTGGACCCTCCCAGACATTATTGGAGGAAGCATTCCGTCTTTGCCTTGTCTCCAACAGCCATCAACAGCAGCTTTCGTGCAGTAACCACACACAGCTGAAATAACAAACACGGTCGTCAGCTATTTACAGCTCACGGGGCTTCACAGGAATAGCCAGCACAAAGCTTATAACATGAAAAGGCATCGATGTTTCTAAGCTTAGTCCTGAACATGATTCTTTTACACATTTTGGGCTTGCCTATTACACAAACTATAGACAATCTGTGGGGTCGCAGCAAATCTTGAAGAAATGACAAAATGGGACGAAAAGAAAGAGTTGTATGTAGCAAAGTCTCACTCCAAATGTTTCTTTCTGCCGCATGACGTGAAGTATGTTGACAATTGCTACTCCCGGACTTTCATTCGTTGGACTTGCTTCCAAGTAGGAAATAGTTAAAAATTGAAAATAGATTCTGTTATATAAAACAGTTACCTTAATAAGGCTATGTCTTTAAAAAATTGCAACATCTATGTCAGGCTACCTTTGTGTAAGAAAAATGAAGTGGGTTGATTTGGCTATTTTCTTTTTTATAGAGTCTCTCTGAGAGAGAGAGACAGAGAGGAGAGAGAGATGTGTGTTTGAGAGAGAGAGAGAGAGAGAGAGAGAGAAAGAGAGAGAGAGAGAGGAAGAGAGGCAGGAAAGAAATGGAGAGAAACAAGGGAGAGGGGGCATAGGCAGGTAATTCCGGGGACAGAACAGGGAACCTTAACTAGTATCATACTTTACATGTACCGATTCTCCGGCTTGAGTGACGCAATCCGTACAAAAATAAGAAAAGAACAGAAACAAAAACAAACAAATAAAAAAGGTCCTCACCTTTCATATCCAGGACTCCGTTATGTAGGAAATTTTCATCCCATCGAGAATCACTGACTGTGGTCGTCTATACATACAGAGAAAGGATACAGTTTGAATTGTGTGGTGTTGTCTTTTTCTATCTGATAATTAGGGATAAACATAGTGTTTTCTCTCTTTCTCTTTCTCTCCTCCCTTCTCTCTCCCTCTCTCTCTCCCTCTTTCTCGCCCTTCCTCTCTATTTCCCCCTCTCTCCCCCTCAACTCTCACTCTCTCGTATTTCCTAGAGTCTTCGCCATCCAGAATCGCCCCTTCCTTTCTCTGTCCCTCTCTCCCCCTCTGCGAGTCTCTGCCTCTGTCTGTCTGTCTGACTTATCTGTCTGTCTGTCTGTCTGTTTCCCTGGCTGGTTCAGGGTTTAAATTTTGTACCAAAGTAAATGCGACCCCTCATCTTTTATATATATATATTGTGTGTGTGTGAGTGAGTGAGTGCATGCTCGATTGAATATGTGTGTTCAATGTTGCTGATTGCCTACCCAATGGAGATGTCAAGAAAACACGCTAATTTGGAGACTTACTGGCTTTAAGTACAACTTTCCGTTGTTAGTGTAGACGTTCTTTCCATCACACGTATACGCTTGGAACTCGCCATTCTGGTAACAAATACAGTGCATAATTAACTTGTACTTTTGTGGAACTGGGGCAAGCTCTGAGACTGATATTGTAAGCACAACTGTCTACAGTACCAGGAATTCATTGCAAGTTTCAGTGGCGGATCTACTATGAAATGAAACTAATGAAGCTTAAGCTTCAAGGCCCCTACTCGCAGAGGGACTCTCAAGAAAGAATGAGTGAGTTTCACAACAAAATCGATGTTTTTGTGGGTGTTTTTTTAAAGAAGAATTTCCAAAAACGATGTCGCTGGTGATTGAATCGATGGTTAGCTTGTTTACGAAATTTGTGTGAATGTGCTCACTCTACGGCCCTATTTCAAGGACTCCACACTATCATTCCCTTCTCCGCCATTTACGCCTCGATGTCCTTGCAAGGGGAGTAATGCCCTTTGTACCTTGTTGGATGTGGCCCTATTGTTGCTGGCTGCGAACGGGCCCCATTACAGTTCAAGCTTCAGTGTCCCCCCAAAAAAAGGTAGGTCCGCCACTGGCAGTGTCAAAATTAGGCAAAAAGAAAAAGTTGTATGTAGCGGAACCCTGCGTGAGAAATAAAACCCAAACGTTCGAGCTTCCATGCATTTGGCAGACGGACGTGCTTTTGTGCTGCTAACGAAGCAAAAACTCGCAGATAAGTAACATAATAATATCCTGTTTCGCTTCTATTCTAGACATTTCCTGTTAAAATCGTTTATTGTTCGATTGTTTTCTCTGTTGGTTTTTTTTCACTTGAAAAAGGCGAAAGCCGAAAATTTGTGTATTTTCTGTCTTCACTTTAGTTTGCTTTGTATCGTTTGGGTTTTATTTCTCACGCAGGGTTCCGCTACATACAACTTTTTCTTTTTGCCCAATTTTGACATCTATACTATATATATTTGTGGACTTCAGATTTTTCGTTGCAAAAGGCTTCTGAACCATTCAACACTCTGTCCTCTCTTCTCCTCTTCTCACCTAAAGCGCCTAGTGGCTCGGTGACCTAATTATAAATCGGCATCTATCGGCGCAATAGGAATGTATTTTGGATTCCGATAAAAACAGTCTGCGCCTACGGCGCTGAAACGGACCGAATCTAGGTGGGCTCTATGTGCAGTTGTTGAAATTATATACTACAATTTTTCTCACCTAAAGCGCCTAGTGGCTCGGTGGCCAAATTCGGTGGCCTTTATGTGGGCACCCTAATGCACAGATAGTCGACATATATAACTTACTATCACAGGTGTGCTCAAGTCTACTTACAAATCCGCCATTCATTGTTACTTCATAGTTCCAGTTGTTCGTGTTAATACTGTTGAAATCATCTCTGAAGAAAGGAGCACCACGAATTCGTCTCGATGGTAAACGTGCTACAGGTCTGGTCTCTCCTGTATAAAGACAAGGGGGCGAGAAATTCGAATACAAAACACATTATCACCCAATCTGCAGTACATTCCCTGATAATGTCCTCATATATTTCATGTATAATATTGTCAAGTGTGTCGATATCTCAAAAAAAGACACAAACAAAAAACAACAACAAAACAAAAAAAAAACAAACAAACAATAAAAACCAGACAAAAACAAAAACAAACAAAAATAGACCCTAACAAACCATGGATGCCTAGGGATGACCAGTTTGCTGGTACTGTCTGTACAGTTTTTGCTCACATTATTGACAGGTAGACAATATTTTTTATCTCTTATCCGGACATATAAAAGTCCAATCCATTGTTGTTGTGGTTGTTTTTTGTTTTTTTTTCAATGAAAGCTGACCAGTAGGTAAAATGACATATCATCCGCGTCTAGTAACTATCACGGACTCTTTCGGCGATTAATAATTATGTAGTCAGGCCAGGTCACAGAGAAATTAAATAAGGCAGAAATACCAAATGGCGATAATGTTTCTGGGTGTCGCAGAGCTTAACTGCGAAATCTCTCAGACTGAATTTATTCAAACTTGGCCAGTATTTTCGTTGGGCGGACGGGTATAATATGGTAAAAGGGTGAAGTTCAAGTTTGTGGAGTGGAGTGAGATGGGAAGGGATCAAGATCCAGTATCCCAGTGACCTACATGCCTTCAGAAACAAGCAACAGACCAAATCAAGCACATTTTTGTAACTGAGAATGTCAATTAATTTGTCATTAATTTAAGCACTGCTGGAACGGGAAGACCTGAGTTCCGAGATTGCATCCAGGTTCAAAGCCACTGGATCTAACAGTGATGAAAATTTTATCGGATGGGCTTGTGACTTTGAAAACCCTAGCATTCATCAAGTCATCATGATAGTTGAATGCACAGTTATAATGACACGATATAAATGGAAAGACAAGTCACAAACGCAGTCATTAACTGGTGATTATACAAGTCACTCAAGTGCATGTTTTTGTGCTGATTTCCCACTCACCAAGTGTCAGGGAACTTCGGCCTGTAGACATCCTCAGGTTACCATTGACGTCATACACTTCCGCATTGGCATACACAACGTCAGAACGGTCCAAGTTGATGTCACCTTTCCTGTATTGCCAACCTTCGCCTTGGGTGAACATAGAGGAGAAATACTTTAGCTAATCAATGCGTATTGTCCTCAAATCTGTGAGCGATTTGACTTATGTTCTAGATTAGAAGCACTGTAAAACACCGTGGGCGACAGTTCATAATACATTGTAAATTACTGCGTAACCATTATTCTGATGACAAAAATACTGTGACATCGCCACATATTATGCTTTCACTACCTTTTCCATGTTCTTAGTTATTCACATTCTCTCTGTTAAATTTTATCTTTCTCACCACATACACTTTCTCTCCCACCCTCTCTCTCTCTCTCTCCACTCTCTACCTCATATCTTTGTTTTCTCAGGTCTCTTTCGCTGTCTTTCATACTTCATCGCTCGCTTTCGATCACTCACTCTCACATTCTGTCTCTTATCCTTGGCCTCTAGTTCTTTGGAAAAAGCTCGATCTCGTCGGCATATACTATGCCCTTCATATCTTACAATGAGTATTATATTTCTCGTTTTCATCTGCATTGTAGACAAAACTACACTAACGAAATCAGTTCAAAACATAATCATGTTTGCGAAGATAAAACTCTCAGTTATATGGCAAATTGAGCAGAGAATGATATACACATAATATCGTCATAGTTTTCTCACAGCATTAACGTGGAGATATTGTTTTATTGTACAACTCTACCCAAACAATATGACAATAGTCCAAGTGCACTTACTTGTTTTCATTCCTCTCCCTTTCAGGAGCATATTATTGATGTGGTAGTTGAAGACCACACTGCCAACGCGTCGTTCGAACACTGGATTAAAAATAAATATAGTAAACGATTAAACCTACATTAAATTCATGATGAAAAAACATATTACATTGTAATCTTTTTCTCAATATACAAATAAAAGAGATCTGAAAAGCAGATCTTAACGGCGCCTCTCATCTATGAAACGGTCCAGCATCAACTGTTCACTATAGATTGAATGTTTTAGTGTAAAACCTCCTTCTAAGAACAGTAATACAGAAGACACTGGTGATGATAGATTTGATGACTAGAATACTCACGAGGCAACGTAAAAGCCAGGACTGGCGGGTCATATTCAATCTTCACCTCCAGAGCCAGGGCTCCATGCAGAGCAGCAAACATCAGTAGCAGTAAGCGCACCATCATGTCTGAGTATAGCAAAAGAAACTAATTTTCAGTTCATTGTGTTTTGTAATGTTTATCATTTTCCTGTCAAAGAAACGACAGCTTTTCTTTTCTTTGTATAGTGTGAATGAAGAAAGTCCCGGAGACTGGAAACCTGCGTCTTTACTGAGTTCTTCCCAGTACACATTATGTAACATCTAGTTTTCCCGTGTACTTTCATTCCCAAGGGGTTTCCCAAATGCAGTCCTTTCCTCCTTTTTTTCGTCAATTAAAGGGACAAATAAAGGATATAAGAGTTGGACAGCACCAGCAAATGTAGTTGTACTCAGAAACATGTCTTTATATGACATGTCTATGTCAGGATCTTTTAGAGAATAGATACATTAGCGGTCGTTGTTATGATTATTATTTATACACAAAAAAACCATTGGAGATTGAGGCTGCTGGTGAACTACAGAAGAAAAAAAAACTCAGCCAAACAAGTTTTTGGGCCCTTCATTTCCCTACACTGTATAGGACCTTGCTACACCCAGATCACATATTCTGGATGTTCTCTGAAATCTCTGGGGAGTTATTGCATTCAAGAATAGGTGTTTTTTGGTCATGACCTTAATGCCAGAGTACATCATTATTTTATCCACTCATAAATATAATGGACACTAATGAATTCAGATTTGAACCTCGAACTCGCTGCACTTTCCATTATTCAAGGGGTGAAGCACAAGTCTAACTATATACTCTTTGGAGTAAGAAATGGGTGTAAATGAAAGCTTTTATGATTTCAACCAGTAATTCCAGGAAAGAAATAAGTTTGTCCCGAAAAGGTGTGAAATTATGATCAAATCCTTTGGGCGTACAGTGAACGTAAGGATAGAAAGAAAAGTACAGTATAACAACATGCTAACTTGGCTCAGTCAGATTTTATGTTGATAAATGTCCTGTACACCTCCGGGACGGTTTGAGATTCTACCCTGAATATAAAGAAAACAAATTGCACAGCTAAAACTATAGAATTAGAGACGACCAATCTGCTGGCCAGTAATGTACACACAATAGTTTGTGAATTTGGCAGAGTTGACAACAAAACCAGCATCATTCCCAGGCCTGTATTTATAGTATTGTACCTCTTGTACTGGCCAATCTCATTGTCAGTGTAAGACACAACAGACTGTTCGAGGACCTACCTGATCAGGAATCTGGCCCGCATGTCATGCTAGAGTCCTATAAATAAGTAAGAGTTGACCTTGACATCTAACGCTGGCATTATCTCTCGTTCTAAATTTCAGCACTTTTTTTTTCTCAATTACTTTTATGTATAGATTACCCTCATGTCATTGGCACGTTATGCTTCACCCTTTATTCAAATGGATTAAACTTCAACCTTTATTCAAATAAGTTACAACGTAGGACTTTATGCAAGTGAATTTTACTTCAGCCCTGATTCTACGTGAACATAAAGTAATTGAAATGAATTACACATCACCTGCAATTTAAATGAATGATCAATACTTCAACTGTGAGGCAAAAGATTTATTCTTCAACCGCAAATTCTTCAACGTCCACTGTGGTCACAGTACTATTAAATACCTACTCCGCAAAGGTTACTGTGATCACTGATAAAGCCTACCTATCTTATTTATTTCATTGTTCTTGCTATATCCGGGTTACGTGCTTATAGTGTTCCTGTGCTGTTTGTTCCATTGCTACTTTATAATGTTTAAATTTCCTCCATGAACATTGAAAGTGCTTTGTTTCCGGCTAGTAGTGTGTTGTTGTTTTTTTTCTGGACGTAGCACCATTGTTTTTTTTTTGTTGTTGTTTTTTGCCCATTTTTCTCTCTCTTTAAAAAGATGTGCACCAGATTTCTGCACATAAATATATTCAGGTAACTATAAGGAAAAGATGAACAAATGTTAAAAGAACAAGTCGTGAACTAACACAACGGTGTCCAGACTCACTTCCTGATCAAAGGGGGCCATGTACGCTCCATTAGACCAGAGGTTGCTCTCACCGAAACCTCCAAACTGTCAGAAGCCACCGCCCCCAGGGTTTATGTACATAATCTGTTAGTTATCCACGAATGTGCTGGACAGGACAGTTTGGAAGAAAAATTAGAAATACTGTCATTGCCGGGCTTTGTTTCCAGCTAATAGTGTTTTTTTTCCCCTGGGCGGACCCTAATTTTTTGGTCCATTTTTCTTTGTCTTTAAAAAAGATGTGCAAAGATTTCTACACATAAACAGGCTCACTTAACAAGAAAAAGATAAACAAATAGTAAAGGAAAAAGGCGTGCAGTGGAAAACAAGCTGAAGATCGCTTGAAGTTTATCGAAACTGTATACAGCTCCGTGGATAAAATGATCATCTTGCCCCAATGGAATCTTGCACAACTAAACGTTATTATTGTGTAGTGCAAGGTAACCGCCTCCTCATATGCCTTGCATACAATTGGCTTTACCCCCGCCCTCTTGTAGCAGCTTACGGCAGTTAGAATGGGGAATGTCCATTATGAGACTGATATTTTCAGAGTTTAAGTGGCACTTTGCTTGGACTGTTCCACTGTTTCATTATATAATACCCTGCATATAGTCGAAGTTTATATTATAAACTTAGAACTTTTCATTGAAAAAAAAGAGTAATTAAAACCCATATCTTAATTTATTGCCATAACTGAAACGGACGCTCCCAATAACCCCCTCCCCCGCCGCCATGTATGCATTTAATACGTGCCCCCCCCCCCCCACACACACTCCCAAACACACACAATCATAGCTACCATCTGAACTCTCTTCTGAGTTAGTAGCAAAGTTCACCGATGTCTAAACCTACGACATGACAGTTACTTTGTCAGTGATGTAGCTAAGGTGGGGAAAATGGGATATTTATGTGCCACTGGCGCCAAATTTAGGGAGGGGACACCATACATGTATGATTTTTAAAGAACTTTCTTTTTGTTTAAAGGCGCCATTTTTTTTATTATGCCCAAGGTGCCAACAATCTAAATTGCACCTGCTCTTTGTCACAGGTATTGATCTAACTTTTTAAAAAATCCATTGTCTTTCAAGTTTCTGATGATTGGACAAAGACAGAAATTGTAAGAAAACTTACACAAGATGGTCAGGTGTCCACTCCAGTCTCCAGGTTTGGAAACTGTCGTGCCAGGAGCCAGTTTTCCTGCAGGAAGTATACATCATTCAAATCTTGATAATGATTACGACAATCCTAATCGTAGCTTTATCTACATGAACAAAAAGGTGCCTTTCACCATGTAAAAAATCCACTAATCCACTAAAGCAAAAACAACTGAAAAAGAAAAGTAGAAATATTATTCATTGATTGAAAGTTAAGACTCATCAAATTAGCCAGAACTTCATCTGTGGGTCAAACTGTCGGACATGATGATGGTAAGCTTGCCACATTTTGGCACATTTTCATCAGATGTCGAATGAAGTCTGATTCTCTAAAACCTTGAGACAGACTAGTGGCCCGCAGTCTCTCCACATCTCCTCACCATACCTCCAGCCATGACGAGAAGTTTTGCTTTTTTAAAATGTTTATGAGACAGACCCACTGACAAGAGTAAGCATTTGCTTGCATCTACTGCAGTTCCTTCTTATTAATTTAGTACCTTTTGTAAAGACAGATGCCAATTTCAATCTCCTCTTTTGTTTTTCCTTGTTGGTATTTTTTAAATACAATATTTCAAAGGCTCTTCCAATGCCTTATCGCAAATTAACTAAGACCTCTATGGTAAATCACCCGAGACAAAGGATACCGAGACCAATCAATTCGTCATATTCCGTCCGTCGACTTGCGCGCATATCATCGATGCCAACAATGCAACAATTCGCACCACACCCCTTCATAATTGAACGAAAAAGGGCAGCATTCACCGTATTTATACGGGCGCAATTTGTGGACAATTAATGGGAGAAGGAATGGTTTATCTCGGTAACCCTGTGTCTCGGATATCACTATGGCATGGAATCTATTTTTGTCTTCCTCTAAAATCGGTGCCACGATTTTGGTATAGCATAAATTACATGCATAGTCATTTTTGGGTATGTACGATATTTCATATTATTACTTTTCGCAGTGTGTCTTCATAAAACGATTCTGATCAGCAGATGGTCCCCAGTGGAGAGTACTGGTCAATGTGCCCACACCAATATCACCATTGTTGCCTGGAAACACAAAGATCGCAATATCCATTACTTGATGCACATGCTGTCTTTGTGACATTCAGCGTTATTTTTTGTGTCACAGCAGAGTCTTCGTCATTAATAACTTCATAATAACGCATCTTGGATCTTTCACTCATTGTCTGAAGATCGAGTTCATTTACAGGTTTTACCATATTGTGTTCTCGCGTTTATGTTTATCCATAACATTACACTGCACGTCCACCCACCACCAACTTCACCATAATCATTACCACTATTAATACCACTTCAATGGTATCACAGCCGCACTTTCAGCATTACCTCTTCATACAAATGCCGCGCCCAAGATACGGTTACCACCTTTACCGTTACCATTGTCACGACCACCACAACTATTTTTTTTTTTTTGGCTCAGATTCAAATGCAATGCTCTCATTTCGTGCATGACTCAGTGATTGGAGATCACTTAATAGGTCTGGTATATTTTTTTTAATTTACGGTAATTTAAAAAAACCAAAAAAAAAACAACAACAAAAAAACCTACTTTAAGAAGGTATCCATATAAAGCAAATAAACATGTAGAGAAGTCTAGTTCAAAGTGGCTGGTTAAATGAATAAATAGATAAGTATGAAAGTACGTATGACCTGATAATAGTCTAGCAAATAAATACATGGCTGTCTATAAGGACTATTCTGAGGATCGGACCCAATTGTCTTTTATTTCCCAGAATTGTCAATTGCTGAATTCTGTGTTGTCGGCTGTTCTCGAACCATTTTGGTCTTTTCATTATCAGCTGACAGTTTTAACAGTTCATTTTCAACAGCTAAAAAAAAAAAAAAAACTGAGTGGATGCTTCATTTACACATTATTACGAGTGCGTGAAAAGCAGCTATAATTAAATAATAACGATATAATGTATAAACATCTCAACAAATACAAAGGCAAGTAAGATAAAAACAAAGAAGAAAGAAAACGAGATAAAAATAAGGATAAATAAATAAATAAATAAATAGGTTATTATCAGCCAGATGCGGCACGACAAAGGGAAAGGTGGGGAAAACCACTAGATGGTACTAGATGGTAATAATATATTGCCAACAGAATAATAATAATAGTATACGGCCGTATACCAATTTTACTTTACTTCATGCACTTTGGAATACATGTATTAGTTTTTGCATTTTCACCTTTTCGTCATTGCCCTTTTTTTTTTTTTTAAAGTTTATTTGTTTTCATTTTACTCTCACTTCATTTACACATTCTCCACACTTTTCAATCATCCATTCATTCTCTAATTATTTATTCGGATATACCTTCAGATATTTTTCCCTTACCTGCATTTCTGTCTCTGATTCATTGATTTGCCATATTTTATTTTACCGATACACATTTTAGCAACTAATAGTACAAAGTTAATATCATCAATAATATTTTGATTTACAGTATAGTCCAAGTCCCCACGTATTATTCCAAAAAGTGCAATTTTCTCATTTATTTCAATTCTTTTACCGGTTTTATTCAAAATATCCTGGGCCACATAAGGCCAATAGTCTTTCAATTTACTGCAATAGAAAAAGAAATGTTCTATAAAATCAGGCGTCTTACACTGCTCACATTTATTACTTTCCTTTATTTTCATTTTATGTAAGAGAATATTGGTTGGGTAAATATTGTGTAGGATTTTAAAATGTAAGAGCCTCAATCTTGTTTCTTTGCAGGCTCTAAACCCGCTTTCAAAATAAGGATATATATCGACAGTATATTTTCGTTTCCAGAAACCCAAGCTACAGATCGTGGCGTTTTTGTTATTGATTAGTTTCTCTCTAATTTCTTTGTTCGTTAGTTTAAAGATATCTTTTACATTTTCATCTATCTCATCTTCTATATTATGCAAAGGAGGTCTGTCTTCCGTTCTGGCTTGTACAAAAATTTCCTTCCATTCTTTTTTAACAGCATTTGTAACTGCCCAATAATCAAAATGGATACCAGGGTAATGTCCGATTATCCCAGCAATGTCTTGCAGGGTTTTCCATTTGTTTACACTAAACATTTGATACAGATATTTAATTCCCCTCTGACCCATTTTTCTATCCACAGTGGCTTATTTCTATATTATTATTGTTGTTGAATAGCGGTTGCCGGCCTAGCCTATTTGGAGCAGTATCGTTTTCATTTTCCTTATCCCTTTTTTCTAAATCTAACCATGTTTTAATTACATTCTGCCAAAAAATCGAGTTTATTGCACCAACTTGTTTTACTTCTCTCGCTTTAATGTCTGACTTGGTTAAGTAAGGCAAGCTTACCAGCTTTTTGCAAAAATGACTGGCTAATTTTACTCCTGTTTTTAGATGTGGCTTTTGCAAGCATATCTCTTTAAACCATTTTATGAGAAAGATGTTTTGTTGATCCTTTATACTGATTACTCCTAAACCCCCCTCGGTTGGTTCTCTGCATAAAGTGTTCCGTTTGATTTTTTCAAAAGCTCTTTTATTTGAATACTTTTTTTGCCACAAAAACTTGAGTATGATTCGATCAATTTCAGCCAGAGTTTCCTGGGGTAGGGATAGGGCCTGAATAACATAGTTTAGTTTTGATAGTAAAAAAGTTTTTGCTATTATAGTCTTTCCATATATTGACAGATTTCTTTTGGACCATCTACGAATCAGATTTTTAATGCTGTTTATTTTTGCCATCCAATTTTGTGAAATATTAGATGCCTCGACCGTAGCATTGAAGTATATCCCAAGTATTTTTATGTTACCTCCCTTTTCTACCCACGTTATTCCTTCCCCTCTTTCCTCCCTTTTTTTTTATTACTTCCCACCCACATTCCCACTGATTTATTTCTATTAAGCTGTCGCCCCGAGATGTCTGAAAACTGCTCAATAATTTTCAATGCGTTGGATAGATCTGTTTTATCTTTTATCAGTTGCGTCATGTCATCTGCGTACTGCAAAAGTTTTAGCGTATCTGTTACCATTCCTTCACTCATAATTCCCTTTACCTCTTCATTATACCTAAGTTTTATCGCTAGTATTTCTACCACTAAGATAAAAAGTAGAGGACTAACACAACATCCCTGCCGGACACCTCGCTCTACCTTAAACCATTTAGATAGCCACCCACCATTCTTTACTGAGCTCTGCGTGTTTGTGAAGATCGTTTGTATGTTATGAATGAATTTTGGACCAAAATTAAATCTTTCCAGGACTACCAATATTGTTTCCTTATCCACCGTATCGAAGGCTTTTTGGTAATCCAATGATACAATCAAACCTCCCATGTCTTCTTTGTTTACGTAGTTTATGACGTCATCTATTATTCTAATATGTGACGTAATTGTTCTCTCTTTAACAAATCCACTTTGATTTTCATGTACGATACTTTTTATAACTTTTTGCAACCTCAAAGCCAAAACCTTTGTAAAGATTTTATAGTCAACATTTGTTAGTGTTATTGGTCGCCAATTGTTTAGATCTTCCCTATTGCTGTTGTTACCTTTGTGTATCATAGTGATTATACCGCGTCTCTGACTAACTGACAATTCTCCCTGCTTTATCGATTCTATATAACTATCATATAACGGGTTTTTTAAGAGCCGCCAAAACACCTTATAAAAGCAAGCCGTAAGCCCATCGGATCCGGGAGCTGAGTCATTATTAAGTCCTTTCAATGCTTTTCCCATTTCCTCCACGCTAATGTTCTGATCACACATTTCCTTGTCTTCCTCAGCTAATCTGTCATACACTAAACCATCTAGGAAGGTGTCTAATTTATCGCCCACCGCCGTCACCGATGCTTCTTTAGTGTAGAGATTTTCATAATATTTTTGTGCTTCCCGAAGAATATTTAACGGTTCCCTTGTTATTTCACCATCCCCATTTTAAACTTGTTTTATTGTATTACATATTCCCCTGGCCTTTTCCAGATTTAAAAAGAATTTGGTGTTTTTTTCTCCCTCTTCGGTCCATTTCACTCTGGATCTTATTATTGCTCCTTTCGTTTTTGCTAATAGTTCAATTTCTAATTGTTTTTTCTTATTTTCGTATTTCTCCTGCAGTTTTCTTTCACCCGGGAACTGAGCAATAAGCTTGGAGATGTCATTTACCTCTGCTTCCAATGTATCTCTTCTGTGATTTTTTATAGGATTGCTCTTACTGTATTGCATACATTCTGTCTGAATTGCTGCTTTCAGCAGTTCCCATATTGTTCTGTGATCCAGATCGTTCTTTTCCTCATCTGCTATGAAACTGGATATAAATGCATTCATATGGTTTATAAAATCGACATTATTAATGTATGACGCGTTGAATTGCCACCTGGAGGGGCCTCTCGGGAAGTTATGTTCTAAAATTTCTACGATAACGGCACGATGGTCTGTGGGCGGACAATGTTTAATTTCCACATTTGTTATACATGATACTAATTCTTTATCGCAAAAAATGTAATCTAGTCTTCAGGCCACAAGGGGTTCTTTCCCACACCATGTGAATTCTTTTGTTTCTTTATTTAAACCCCTCCAACAGTCATATAAATCCCACATTTCCACAAAATTTGAGAATAATTCCACTTCTTTCTTTCCGTGTGGTGCGCCCGAAATTATATCTAAATGGTTGTTTAAAATCATATTAAAATCTCCACATACTATGACACTGCTCTGGCCTATCTCACTGACAATATTACTTAGGTGCTCTATAAAGCCCTCACGCTGCTGCGGCTGTGCTGGACCGTAACAATTTAATACCGTGTATAATTTATTATGCCTTTCAAATTCAATTCCGATACATCGTGTATCAAAAGGCAGAAATTTTAATTTATCAATAATAAATGTTCTATTCACTAGAATGATCTGGCCTTTACTCCTACTAGTACTTGGATAGAAGAAGAATTCACCCGTCCATTCTCTCATCCATTCATTAGCTTTCGCTTCAGTAACATACGTTTCCTGTAAACACACTATATCGTATTGATAAAATGTTTTAAATAAAAGTCTGCGTTTTTTGTTTTTTTTTCCCGAGCTCACTACACATTTTTTTTTTTTTTTTTGGTACCCCATTAGTGAGTCAGTCTAACTTGCTAAATATGATTATGTTCAGACAAAACTATCAGTGTTGTGATATCCTGTTAGTTCGATTTTTTTTTTCAAATGTTTTAGTTGCTGTAAGAGAAACAAAGAAGAAATGAGATCTGTTACTGAAAATGTTTCTTTTTTAATTTTCTACTTGCCCCTGGTCTGTACAGAACCTAGGGGTGAGCTCTTCCCACTTTCCCGCTTCATCAAAAGAAGCGTCCATTGTTAGTCCTGGCGCCACAACAATAATAAAAGTCTTTAAACTGCAGAGGTCCGCTCTATGGTGGCTGTTTATGTTAGTTCTGTTAATGTCCTAACCAATTCCTGACTGAATGAGACAAAGTGCAGCAGTGGCATGGACAAAGAGGAGGAGGTAATTAACAAATAGATCATCCGAGGGGAATAAAATCTTCGTAATGAAATTTAGCAGTTGAAAAGGGAGAGTTGTCTGCGTTTTAATTGCCTATGAAGGCCCCGACAATTAAGGGAGACAATCTTCATAGACAATGTCTAGTAGATATAGATAAAGGGAGGGAGAGAGAGAGAGAGAGAGAGAGAGAGAGAAAGAGAGAGAGAGGGACAAAGAGAGAGAGAGGAAAGACGACAAAGTCCGCTAGGTCCGAGAGGCAAAGTCCGTCAACAGGCCAAGTCCGTTAATGAAGAGACACCACAAAGACGAATAGACACGTCTCGCCTGCCTGCTCAAACCAGTCAATGTTTTTGTTCAGTGTGTTTTCACTCGTGTGTTCTTCCCCCGCCCTAACATTTTTCCCCCCGCTCTCCCGCTCACTCTCTCCACCACTCTCTCTCTATCGCTGCGTATTTTCTCAGCCTTTTTTCTCTTATCACCTCCTCTCTCCAAGCTTGAGGTACGCTGTCGTTTACTCTGGCCTTCTGCCGACCGCGGTCTTCTCGCTCCTCCCCGAAAGAGGTCGAGTGTACTCTGTTTTTTTGTGAGCATTGTTCTTGCTCGCTCAATAGCCTTATCATGAGATGACATGCCTATCTTCTCATTCTCAGGCTCGACCTCTGTGTCATTTTGTTTTGTTTTGTTTTCGTCCTCTGAGTTGTCTTTCTGCGTTCTTTCCATCTCCCCCTCCCCTTGTGTCAAACCTGTTGCTTTTGTCTTCACTACCTTTTTGTACAAAAAAGCCAGGAATTGAGTGCCTACTTTAGCTGTCTTAGGAAGCGAAGATGCAGGCAGGTCTATATAGACAAACCTCCTGCCAGTCCTGAATCGCGTCAGCCCGCCTTGCTCATCTCTATAGTTCTCATCTTTCATCCCCGACCTTGCGGTCACCCCCAGCTTTTCAAGAGTACACTCGATTTCGCTGTTTGAGACCGATATTGGCACATTGCCAATGATCAGTTTTGTGGTCGCCCTTTCTCCTTCACCCGCTACAATAAAAGGGTTCTTGTCAAGGACGGTAATAGATTGCCCCATTAATTCGATCCCTTCAATTATGAGTGTTCTCCTTGCGTCTAAGGATAAAGGGTAGATTCTCCAGAGTCCAGAGATCTTCTGGGCTCCGTGAATCAACCCCTCCCCGCTGATTACCTCGCAAGCTTTGCATAGTTCTAGACCCCCTATAGGTTTACTGGAGTCCGGGGCGAAAGCCTTGTCCAGGATAAAACAAGCCGGAACAACTCGTGCGGACGCCATGTTTGAGCCTAGGAGCCGGGTTTAACACACGAACGGGTTTACTAAATGCAGAGGAAAGGAAGAAAAGCAAAAACTTACCTTACGACTCACAAAATCTTACCGCTTACTATTATGATCCACACAAACAAGAATATTTCACCACCACGCTACACAACTGCTACCCAACCACTATGATAAGCGGAGAGAGAGTTAGACACGATCGACGCCGATCTGCCATTCACCGGAAGTCCTCGACCACCACAACTATTAAAACCACCACTATTACCACCATCACACTACCACCACTACAAGCACCATCACTGCAACCATCACCACTACTACCACCACCAACAATAACAGCAACAGCAGGACTATCACAGACATTGCCATGCAGTCACACTGTACCTCTAGATTCCACGATATCAATCTCTCCAGACCTCGGCCAGGTTCCGTAAACGTTATTACATGGCAACATCCAGATAGCTGTAGAGTTGGAAAAATACCATAATTATTATTATAAAACCACGATATGCGGGCAAAACACTTTTTATCTAAGAGAAAGAAGCCAGGAAAATCGCCAAAATTTGGAGAGGTGGGAGTTGCTGCCCCTAAAATCAAACATGTACTCCGCTCTCCCCCTTTTCTTCTTCTACCTCTCCACCGTCCCTTCTTGGCGCCTGCCACTACAAAGTCAGACCAAACTGATCAAGCTGGGAGAGCACACATAAGACAGGACAACAAACAGGCAGAGGAAAAATCTAGAATAGAGAATCTGTAGTCAAAAATCTTCATTGCTCAAAACAGAAAACTAGAAAACAAACTGAAGACTTTTTGCGGTTGCAGCTTTTGGGTAGAGACAGCGAACTCAAGTTTCTCATATTCAGATGTCGTCGCCCGCATGATAAAACCTCACAAAGTCGATTTTCGGCGAAAATCGTTTTTTTGCAAAAATCTATTGTTCAGACCCTTTTCCATCCCCTCACAAAATATTAGAACCAAATTCCATTCCTAAGTGTGAACATTTTAATAAAACAGTTTCGGCCGCAAACCTCCTTATCCGTCAAGGCCAAAGAATGCGCACGATCAAACCTCACTAACTCTTTAGCAGGTTTTATCATGCGGGTCAAGCGTTTGGCCCGCCTACCTGTCCGCACGATAAAAACTCCTAAATCCCTAGCGCCGCCCCCGAGGACAGTCTGACAAAAGACTGTTGGTGCTCGTCAGTCAATCAGTAGCTATTTGTGCACAATAGCCTACTAATCCTTTGGTCATTGTCACCGGCGCATGTTTGCAGCTGTTTAATAGCACCCCTCCCACCCCCAACCTCCCCTCTTCCCTCCCTCTTCTTCTATTCGTCTGTTACCGCTACCCCGCAAACAAATTTAGTTTTGCATGGTTTAATTAAATACTCACATATTAAATTATTTCAAAAGGATAAAAGACAATTAATGACGTGCTGGTTTATTTTGCTGTATATCACAGATGGTCTTCTTATTTTCATTATTTTTATTATTTTAAATCTTGAGAGTAATTTCTTTTGCCGACAATTCGTATGCAGTTGGTGGGATGGCAATTACACATTCTATTGTTAGACAACAAGTGTGCGCTTCTTCCCTTATGTCTGTCTGGGGGTCCAGATGGACTTCAAAGAAGTAGACAATAATCATATTTTAATCCCCTTACACAATGTCGCGTCAAGCCACTTTGAAGTTCGCCGACGGTGGCAAGTGCAGATGGGTCAGCATTTAACCTTCTTCCGTTTCACATGGCAACTCCTGTGGATGTGACATGCCGGCTTCATTTCAAAGGAGATCATTCATACTCGTAATGGCTTTACTCCCCCCCCCTCCCCCCCCAACTCCCCAAACCAATGTACATTCTTAATTCCATTGGCTTCAACCCACTCTCCCTCGTTGTAAGAGCGTACGGCCAGTTAAATACTAACTGTCCATGATGGACTCTTGATATTTTAAAGTTTCCAATGGCATTTTGTTTGGACAATTTGGCTATTATTTTCCCTTCAATCATCGCCGGACTTTGATTTTTCCATAATCGTACAACCTATTTTGTTGAAAGAAATGTAAACAAAACCAAAATCAAATAATTTGTCATCGTCAAACAAAAACTCTTGAAAATGCTGTCAATGGAACGTGCCACTGCTGAAGCACCAGTGGAACTATGCTGGTTAAAAGACGGAAACGCTCCATCTCTACCAAAATTAAAGAGACGGAGATCAGTTAGTATCACAGAAATGAAAGCCAGCCATAGCTTATAGAAACCACCTTGTTCACCTCCAAAGACACAACAAGCAGAATACATCTTGAGAGAAACTGAGGCTACAGTTTCTCAACCAAATTAATGACCTACCATTGCCACACCAACACTCCGAGAACGCTGTGGCAGAGAGAAGTCCAAAGGGAAATGCCAGCGCTGGACCATCAGTCCTATGTAACGAGTCTGAAATGATTCCACTGTCAATGGCCTGTCAACAGTGGTGGAGAATTAACTGAAATATCCTTCCACTCAAGTGTCTTTGAAGTAGGCTTTATGTGCTCTGAGGTTATACAAATGTTGCAAAGCGATGAGGGTTATCAAAAGACTGTGAATGCATTGCAAAATGCCCATGACAACCAGCAAGAAATAAGTATGTCTGTCTGTACAGGCCGAGGGGAAGGAAAGTCTATGCTCTGGCACTGAACCAGTGTGAGAACGGCAAACTGGTCAAGAGAATGACATAATCAGCCCATGAGATGTAGTGTGTGAAACAAATGATGAACAAATCGGTGTGGAATCCTTCTAACTCAAGGTCAAGATGTCATTCCAGTGAAGCAAAAGATTACCTTCAACCAAGCAAAGTGATTGTCACGGCGTGAAACTGACAAAGAGTATACTGAAGGGAAGGTTACCAAAGAATCAAAGACTTACAGGCTGCAGGCAGTTCCACAGCCATGCCCCAAGGAGAGATATAAGTATACATACTCAAACTCTTGACAAGAATTCACTGATAAAGATCCGCAGCAGCTCATTGATTGCTTCTGGGAACTCTCATGGAAGACTAAAACAATGGCCGCCACGTCTTCTTGCAGTTCTGAAACACCTGACTGGAAGAGGAGGACTCTGTTGTATCATCTGAATTTGAAAGGCATAGAGGCAGATGATGCACAGACTTCTAAAGCCAAGCAAAAACTACTTGCTGAGCATGGGGATGTTGTAGTGGCAACGATGGACTTGCAGCCAAAGCGCCTCGCTCCAGGTCTAAATGCATTGGCCTCATGTTACAAAAACAAACTTGTATGTCCATAACTTTACAATCTACAATCTGGCCAATAAAGATGATGTGGAATGCTTCTTGTGGCATGAGGTGGAAGGAGAGCTAATGCCCAGTGAATTCGCATCTTATGTGTCTGATAACTTGGGGCAACAAAGGTACAAACAGTACATCGACGGCTGTACCTTCGAGAGTAGTAACCTTACTCTGGCCAAGACTCTTCTCCGCTTTCCAAGACTAAGAGCTACAGTCATGGAGCAGAAGTATCTAGAGGAGGGTCACACTATAGCGGGATGTGACTGTATGCATTCAGCGGTACATTTCCACTGCACGGGTTAACACCAATTGTCCAGCATACAACATCAGACAGATTGAGACAGCCAGTGTCTGAAACATCTTACAAGAGACACTATCTTGAGCCTTCTTCAGAAACTTCGAGCAAGCTGCTCAGCTGAGGAGCATCCGACCTGGAGAGAAAGCCGGAGACCCTCAGGTTGTGGACCCCCGTGACATGCAGCAGCATCCCGATGGGATAGTGAACTATAAACAGGTGCATGAGTTTGCAGATCTTCCACGAGGACGAGGAGAGTCCAGACTCACCATCGGTGAGCCAGTTAAACTCCACATTAGAAGGGGAAGATTGCTGAGAAGTATAACCATCTACAGGTCTTAGGAGTTGTCATCCCCAAAGAAACCACAGCAACTCTCTCCCTCATTAACTTCTTTTTCTTCTCGAGATCTTCGCTGTTAAGACAAGAACTTGTAGTTATTTCTAAGACCGAGAGAAGAGAGAGAGAGAGAGAGAGAGAAGTGTAAAGACGGCGAGAACGAAGAGAGGGAGGGGGGGGGGTGGGTGGATGAAGAGAATGTGAGAGCAAAAAAAAAAAAACGAAAGAGAGAGAAAGAGAGAAAATTAAGGAGGAAATCGGTCTGGTGAGAAAGAGAGATGGGTGAAGAGAGAGAAAGCGAAAGCGAAGGGGAGGGGTGTGTGTGATAGGATGAGAGGGCCACGGTACAAACAAGGGCAGGACAGGGAGATGAGACCATCATAAGAGGAAGAATATCCAAAAAAAAAGGGGGGGGGGGGGAGGAAGGAAGGAGGACAAAAAAGGGAAAGCATGGAGAGATGGATGAAGGGACAGGAGGAAAGAATGAGCTAGAAATGCTGAAAGAGCAAATCTGCACGTTGTTGTTTTTTTTTAGGTTTATTTTTAATTGATAAACCGTAGTTTTAATTCCCACAATATAAATAATTGCTCATGTATGTTTTTTAAATGTTTTCATGTGTTCATATTCCAAGCCTTTAATGTCTTCTGGTTTACTTCATTGCGATTACCCGCCTTCCACTTTCTCCAAAATAAATATTTCTTGACTTGTCCTAAAATTAGTCTATATCCCTCCTGCCGCTATACAACTTCATCCATGTCTGGTACACACCTTATTTGCCTTCGAAAACTAGTCTTTACAAAGGCAAAACGAAGATTCACCTGGATAAAGAGGTTTGCTGGCCAGTGAGAGAGGAGAAATGCGCACAATAAAACCGCCTTAAGGATAAGGAGGTTTTATCGTGCGGATTTCGGGTCAGCAAACCTGCTAAACTACTAAAACATAATTGTAATCAAAATCATCAGGGTGAGACATCAGGCAGTGTATTTGTAAGAGCAAAGGTATACTACTGAGAAATTTTCAAGAACCTGCGACCTGTGGTTTGGAAATAATCAGTTTTTTCCTTCTCCTGTAAAATTTCCCAAACCGGCTTTGTGAGGTTTTATCATGCGGACGACGATGTGTACACCAGTCCTGTGATTCCATCAGGTATGTGAAGGTACGAAATGTATAGCTTTTGGCAGACGCAGTTTTCTCCATTATAATTCCACAAATTTTAATTCAACAAACATAATTAAAATAGGAGAAGCTTTTTTCTTTTTTTTTTTGGCAAGGAAACCATAGAATTGAATATTTCAGAGCATCAGATTATCTCTTTTTGTCCTCACCTTAAAGAATCAGTAAGTTCCGTAGGTCCCTCGTACATGGAAATTAAAATACATGACAATCCCCAATATTACAAATCGTTCCGTTTGATTTGGACGCAATTGGAACTGACAAGTTGAAGATATATTGAAAAGTGGAATGATATATAATAAAAAAAAATATATGTATATATGCCAGCAAAACTCACAAGTAAAACAAATTACAAAGAACAAAGGTATGCTGTTATGTACTCTTTGGTTTCCTTAGATAACAATGACTGATTCAAGAATTTACTCAACAAAGTTAAACTCATAATATATTTTTGCTTGGAAGTGGAGGGAGGGGGTGGGGGTGGAGAATTATCACTGGCTGAGGGGGGGGGGCGCAATTGCTCCTTTTGCCATCTATAAATCCGGCCGTGTAGACAGCTAGTCGACAGTATTCTAACAGGCAGGGTCTTTCCGCTCTGGTTAAGAACCATTTGTGTAACTATTATGTCTTACAACTGTGAGTAACCCATACCTGGCCAGATCCAGTCTCCTTTAGGAATCTTGACCCGTACCTCTACAACGCCGTACTTCATGGTGGGTACACTCGTCAGTTTTCCCGACATCACAGGAGACAGGATTCCGTACTTTCCCTCTCTGAAACAGCCGTAGTTGGCAGGCTGAATGCAGGTGCCAAACAGAGCTGATAAAAAATAATGGTCAGTATTTAAACAGTTGGTCACACACCCTGTCTCTCTCTCTCTCTCTCTCCCTCTCTCTTTCCCCACCCCCCCTCTCTCTCTCTCTGTCCATGTTTAATTGGATGGCAAATGCAGGCTTTCGCCTACTGAGTCACTCTTGGAATTGTCAAAGATGATAACTTAAATTAATTTTGGATTTTGCTTGGTTACAAAGGACATTTATTAAAATTGTTTTGGTTGCTATTATTTTATTACTATTAATTTTTCAGACTTCCGCAACCAGCAAGCTCAAGAACTGGCGGCATCGAGCATCTTTCTTGTCCTAACTCTGTAATCTCTGAAATTGTATATATATAAGTAGGTCATTGCTTTGAGCTTTTGGAGTCACTTTGGATTTTTGTGGTTCTGTCAAGTCTGTGGTACACTGAGCTTTAACGATCTAGCAATATCAAGTTGTAGACATTAAAAAAAACACACCACGCACGAGCTTCCATGCATTTGGCAGACGGAGGTGTTTTGGTGCTGCTAACGAAGCAAGAACTCTCAGTTTAGTCACCTGTTTCGCTTCGATTCTATACATTTCCTGTTGAAATCTTTTATTGTTCGATTTTTTATTTTCACTTGACATAGGCGAAAGCCAAACATTTTGTGTATTTTCTGTCTTCTCTTTAGTTTGCTTTGTATCGTTTGGGTTTTATTTCTCACGCGGGCTTTCGCTACATACAACTTTTTCTTTTTGCCCAATTTTGACAATATGGTGTAGTAAGGTTAGCAAGCCCGACCATCTCTGGAATGAGCTTTAAATCATATCAGATTGGGACAAAGAGGTGGCCGCTACCTCTAATGCCATCAATGTCTTTTCATTCCTCCCGTTTTTTTTTGTTGTTGTTGTTTCTTTCAGCGCAATTTTGGCCATTGGAAAATCCCACGAGCATAAAGGCAAAAAGTAAGCATGGTGGCACACTGAACAAGATCTACTTTACGTCCGTTTTAGTGTGAGAGATGTGCACTACGGAGTTATGATATGATCTGGCGCGCTGGAAATACCGGAACGTAACTGTCTCACTAGCTCGGGCATGTCAAAACTGTCCTGTCACCGGCTTTATGTAGTGCTACAAGTTCCTATTGGGAGTGAAGACGTTCCTGGGATCAACACCTGGAACTCTCCTTTCTGGACACAAAGATAAATTGAAGGATGAAACATATTAATGATGAGAAAAACCTGAAGTAAACAATGGGCAGACAATGCTGTTACGACAGGCAAACAACAATACGTTTTATCACAATCTAGACGATGCTGGAAACGTCGAGGGTGACAACATGGAAAGGTAATAATCCATCACTACCAGCAACATGACCATCTTCCTTTTCATTAGCGTTATATGGCGGAGAGATAGAGAGAGAGAGAGAGAGATGGGAGAGAGAGAGAGAGAGAGAGGGGGGGGGGAGAGAAATAGAGATAGAGAGAGATGGAGAGAGAGAGAGATAGAGTGAGAGAGAGAGATAGAGAGAGAGAGCTAGAGAGAAGTGGGAGAGAAAGAGGAAGAGGGGGGGGGGGGGAGAGAGAGAGAGACCTCGCGCATTAAGCCAAAACAGACTTGACATAGCGGGTCACCAGCTTGAAGGCAGAATCAGTATTTTGGTACTCAGTGATGACAAAGTGTCTGTACCACGTCCAGCTGTACATTTCAAAAGAACTGGTGTCAATGAAATTTTATTTCCTCAGTGTTTACTGGCAGGAGTTAGATCGTCATAAATGTGTTTAAGTCTTTATTTTCGGAGGTTCGCGGCCATTGGCATTTACACCTCACTTTTCTTGTTCTGAGATCTTGTACTCTGTGAAATAGAACGGCCATGGAAACACAAAATACCTCATTAAGGGATGAAAGAAAATTCATTAATTAATTGAATTTGCCACCTCTTACCTTTCAGGTCCATGGTGCCATGGTATAAGGAATTTTCGTCAAACCTGGGGTCATCGGTTGTAGGGGTCTGTGGAAAATACAAAAAAAGTACACATTCAGAGTACATGTGGAAATCGTGTCTTTTTTTCTCCGTCTGCCATGGATAAAACACAGATATAATTTGATTTCTCGTCCTTTACAGATTTGGTATTCTGCATCGCTCGACACCAGAAACAGAAGACACAGAACGACTTCTGCTTCAGCAACGTCAACAACCCCGTCCCCCTCCCGTCCTGACTGTTCGAGCCATTGCAAGTCAGGACTGGGTCTGCAGCGTCACCTAAGAGCTAGCTTTGCAGAGACCAAATCATGTCCAGCATCGAGAGGCAAAAGTGTCAGTTTGATGTTTACCACATCAGCTGATGGACCGATTTTCTATTAGAAATAAGCAGATATTAATAGTCTTCATGTGACCGATGTTGGAAATCGTTTCATTCACCCATTAAACAAAGAATTGAGGAGCTTTTGAATACCCAAGACGTCATCGGCGAGTTTATTGTTATTGTTGTTGCTTTTCGTGTTCTTGTTTCCTTAGCTCTTACCTGGACCACACAGAAAAGTTTTCATCAGCATCAGCTTTCATTCAGAACATCCTTTTTGTTTTTACAACTTTCCACCCGAAGCTTGTTTCTTCACGTTTTTAAAAGTGCTCTTCGTGTACTTTCATTCCGACAGAGTTCTATCTTTCTTACTCCCTGAATTTCTAAATTTTCTGTTTTCATGATCTTTTGTTCCCTTGCCTTGCAGTTACAACGTGCTCCCCCCCCCCCCCCACAGCATATTTCGTAATAGGACACACTTTTGCATAAGAACATGGCGAGAACGCTTTTCGATAAGCTCTCAAAGAAGGAAAATAATTATAAGAAGCTGAACAGGCCTTCCGTCACTAAGAACGTTCGTCATATGGAGCATTTGAATTGAAACAATACTTAAAAAAAGAAATATGTCTAAACGGATAAATGACTATAAACCGACCACCTCGCTATTGCAAGACTTCCTCCACCTTATTGCCGAACAGCCAGCGACAAAAACATGCTAAATAGAATTCCCTTGATGCATATAAATTTGAAAATGGCTTGTCTGGCTTACAGTTTGCTCCTGTTGGAGATACCTAGCGTATTCTCCCTATTCAAAGTTAGGAGGAGCGTAAAGATGACTGGCTTGTCAAATCAGAACGATGACAACAATTTTCACTGCTCATTATTGGGTCACTAGATAAACAAAACATGCTAACAAATTGACTCACCGGCTTTATGTACAAATTTCCATTACGGGTGAAGACGTTCCTGGGATCAATTGTATACATCTCGAACTCTCCATTCTGGACACAAAGATAAATTGAAGGATAAAACATATTAATGGGGATAAAAACCTGAAGTAACCAATAGAGAGGCAATACTATTACGACCAGTAAACAACAGTACGTTTTATTATAATGTAGATGATGCTGGAAACGTCGACGATGCCAACATGGAAAGGTAATAACCTATCACTACCATCAACATGATCATCCTCCCATTCGTCATCGTTATCTATCTGCCCTCATCACTATCAGATTCTTGACCATATTTTTATAGATTTTTATCACAAATTATCCCTAAACTCACCCATTCTTCCAACTTTACTAACTGTTTAGTCATCCTTATCCTGTTTTTATATCTCTTTTTTCCTACCTATATCAAAACCATTGTAAATAGTAAAGACAGAAGAGTGTTCAACTGCATCATATCAGACTGTAACCCACAGCAGTTACAATATGCCAAATAGTCCTGACTACTGGGACTTTATAGCAACGTCTTCAAGACAGCAGGACATGTAAACTGTTATTCTGTCCAGGCTAAGATAAAAGTGAGAAGTTGTAAATATTTCAAGGGATTGATGATGAGCAAGCTTTAATGTAGATCAAGTGTGAATTCCTTTGGCTAGTTCACGTAAGTTTTACCCATTATTTTAGTTCTGGTATAATATAATAATTATTTAGATGATGTGGAATGATAATTGGATTATACTTGGAAGTTTGATGAACTTTGTTCAGCTTGGTTAGGCAACCAGGCTAGCAGCTAACAATTTATGGTAAAGTTTATCCTACTAAGTTTCTATCTTAGTGATCTATCAGTATCCTGCAGAGAAAGAGTGTAAAGTTCTAAAATGTTATTAAAGCTAGCGCGGATGATTAGTTCATGTAATTAAATGGAAACATTTAACTGTAAGTCATGACAGACTGATTTTATGTGAAGTGCTAACAAAAAGTAACTGGAGGGTGCTGTTGCTAAAGGGTCTAGGTCCCGCTCATTGGATCAGAGATAGACAGATCTAGATCGTTATTCTTAATCTGCGGTTAGTGCCATTCAGGCTCAACACGTCCTTCTTAGGCCCGGCGCGCAGTATCCCGTTTTGGCTGCTGCACGGCGTGCAAAGCAGATTTTTGCTGCCTTGGCAAAGGGGTTTACTGTGCTGCACGCCACGCGAAAGATTGCTTGCATTGTTAATTTTATCATAGTGCGCGCCGGGCCTAAGGGACAGAGAGAGAGAGAGTTCAGAGAGTAACGGGCAAGAATTTTAACCAAGTTATTTCCTTTACTTTAAATTGTTCTTTTGTGCGTTTGTAAGGTTATTGTTGGATGATGATTATTTCTAGGTTCCTTTAATTCAGCATTGTGACTATGATCTATGTGTAGATTTGTTTTGTGTGCCTTTTCGTTACATTTTATTGATATCGTATTCATTATGGACTTTATAATAACGAGCAGACCAGTTAAGATGATGAGAGAGGTGTTGGTTTGCAAAGCACACGTGAGTAGGTCACAGCAGACGCTAGCAGGCGTGATCACATGTCTTCTGGTAAAGCGGGTCAAATCAAGACCGGGGATTGGTCAACTAATAGCTTCCGGAAAACGGAAGCTTGACTCGAACAACAATAACAAACCTGGCTGACTGTTTACACTAGTTACAACACTTAAACAGCATTTGGGATCTCAACTATCAGAATTATGCTAGAAGATGATGAATATTTACATTGATTTCTTAATTCATATGTTTATTATAATGCCTATTTGATTCAGTATATCGTTCTCTAAATAGGTGTTAAGTTGATTTTCTTCAATTTGTACTGGTTAGGTCGGACTTAGAAACTTTCTTGGGGTCGAACCTTGAAATATGGTTGTTCATAGGATACCGAAGGGAAAGGCGTATACTAGATGTATGGATGCATTGTCTATGGACAATGCATCATGTGTCATGGCCTCCCTTGTAGGTGTTCATTGTCTGTTCTTCTGACAGATGTAATTGGACTCTGTTGTAATGAATGAAGGGATCAGATTCATTGACTTAACTCAATCATAGGGGTTATGCGTGTGGCTTGCCCGGTAGACCTATATTATGTATGTCATCATTATTATGATATTATCTTGTTACAGTATGTAATTATGTTCACTGAGTGTGTGGGAATGTTTTAGGTATATCGGTTTTGTTGGAGATAATACAAGTGGGTTGACTTGACTGTTCAGTCTTGTAGTTGTACCATGTAGTTGGGTTTGGCTTTATGCCATGATTATCATATCACTTGTAGTGGGAGACGATAACTTGCTATTGTTGATTGAGGCTTAGGTGTTGACTTATCATGTTGGTTGGTCCACCTAGAGATACTCCTATGACTTTATAGGTTGTGGCAGAGGATAGGAAAGGGATAAGTTTGGTTCTGAGTTGAGATAAGCCTGTGGCAGTATGGACTAGGGTTTTTGTGTAATAATCTGTACATGTGGGGAATTGAGCTGGGTTGGCTAATGGGAATTCTAAGTTAATTAAGTTTGACTTAATGAGTAGATCCAGTTGGCTATTGCTATCCTCTGCTAATTATGATAGTAATTATTAATTAAGGGATCCTACGTTGTGCGTGGGTGGGCTAAGTAAGTAGACTGGATTGTCTTTTATTGAGCCACCTAGCACGGGCAGTTCTGTGGTATGCGTGTGTAGGCTCAGCAGACTGTATTTTATTGTAGTTAGTTCAACTCTAGCTCATTCCATAACTAGGATAGATTTGGTGCGTACCGGGTGCGCGTATCACAGGTAAGGCTTACTGTTATCTTATCGGGAATCAAATTAAGTTTTCTTCCTGATTTAGAATAATGGCCCTTGTTATAATATAAGAATTACAACGTGTGGGGTAGCCTTATGTCAGTCTGTAGTTAATCCAAGGGAAGTAAACATGTTACCTTGCAGGCTAGGATCTTATACTCGAGTTGTCTCCCCTGGAGTGCTCACAAGGTAAATTTATACATTACTGTTTGATAGACATGCTAGACCTTCCCCATAATTGTTTAGTTTACAATGTGAATGTCATTATTATTAACAACTTTTATGTTTCTTTTAATGCATTCTCTTATTTTAGCATGATGTAATGATTAACTGATGAGGCGTGCTGTTAATTCCTTCAGCGTGCCTATCGGTTGGGTTTATTGTACTGTTTATTGTCTTGTTTATTGTACTGTTTATTGTACTGTTTATTGTACTGGTTCGTTGTACTGTTTATTGTTTATTGTACTGTTTATTGTAGTGTTTATTGTAGTGTTTATTGTAGTGTTTATTGTAGTGTTCATTGTACTGTTCATTGTACTGTTTATTGTAATGTTTATTGTACTGTTTATTGTAATGTTTATTGTACTGTTTATTGTACTGTTTATTGTAATGTTTATTGTACTGTTTATTGTAGAGTTTTTATTGTCTCTTGTTTATTGTGTATTGTGTTGTGGCTTTTATTAATTGTTTTTTTTTTCTTCTCTTTTTAATAAAACTTAAGATATAGTCCTTTCAAAATCTGATAGTTTGTTTTGCATGTTTGATTGTATGAGATTAGATAGAGAGGCCGTTCGTTCCTGGTCCTGTTTACACTAAATGCACTTGTTAAGCTTAAGAAATACATGCTTTTCACAACAGTGACAAGTGGAGTTTACCTTTAAGCACCAGGGCCCCAGTGTTTCCTGTGTCAGGTCCAACAAACAAAACAATAGTATTGATTATTATTTATTTGTTGTTGTTGTTGTTGTTGCTTACTTGGCCTAATTCACTCTATCAATCTTAAATTCACAACCGGCTTCTTCACACAACTTAACACATGCATAAAGATTTACAAAAGGAACAAATGAGACGGAGAGGTGAGGAATGGAACAAACTAAACTGGAAGACAAAACGAAACGCGCAGAGACAGAAAGAAAGAAAGAAGGAAAGAAAAGAAAGAAAGAAAGGAAGAAAATGCGGCAATAAGAAGGGAAAAAAGAGATTGACGAAGCGATATGAGAAGAAGATAAGAAATAGGAGACAGCAGAGAGATGAAGCAGGATAAGATCTGAAGGTGAAAGACAAATTACACTCCTGAATACATCATTAATTGACATTCTACGATGTGGTTTTTTAGCATCTTTGCCACCCACCAACTGTCAGAGAACTTCTGTCTGTGGTCATGCGCAGATTGCCATTCACGTCATACACTTCGGCATTGGCATACACAACATCTGAGCGATCGATCTTGACGTCATCTGACCTGTCCTGCCAACCTTCACCTTGGGATTAAAATAGTACAGGCATCATGTGACATTCCATTTTCGACATTTCCAGCAGCGTATGGGCTCCTATAAATTAATCACGAGAGGTAGTTGGACATTGGCTTGAAGGCATAGAGCTCTGCAGTTGTGAAATGTCATTAGCTTAGCTCAAATCACCCTATGTTGATCTGTCTTGCACGGACTACACAGAGATTTAACACTTTAACAGCCGCGATGTTCAGTAACATTGCACTATATAATTTCAACAACTGCACACAGAGCCCACCTAGATTCGGCCCGTTTATGTATTGCAATTCTTCTCACCTAAAGCGCCCAGTGGCTCGGTGACCGAATTCGGTGGCCCTTACAGTAGGGAATGAGTTGAAAGAGCTGAAGGTTTCAGAATGCAAGCGTACATGAGGGACACGCTTTGCTCAATATCTCAGTGTAATGGGGTGAACCATTACAGGGCTGAGAACATCGCTCACTGCAGCGGAAAGGGAGATAAACACGTTATTTTGACTAACTGGACCACTAGATGTGGTCAAGGGGAGGTAACCACACAGAAACCATAGATAATCTCCCCTTATTGTTTGATCGTGCACTTGACATGAGTCATGCAGTGTTGAGTAACATTGCCAACTGATGTAGTACTCACTGCGCCAATTTTAAACCATAGTCTTAGCGTTGTCTGTATTGTCCAGGATTGGTCAATTTAAGTGACCATCCTTGGTGCCAGAAGTAGAATCTTGTTATGTATCACTACATTATAAGTTTGTTCAGTATTTATCTTGTTTAGTAATATTTTATTAAGATAGTGTATTTACAACATACACGAGCGAGAGGGTAGCTTTTAAAAATGTTTTTATTTGTTTTAATGTTTTATTAGAATTTGCACTTAGTGAACTGTAAGGAGTAAATGGGTTGCATGTTTTTGGGTGACGCTTAGATGATAGCGTGGATCATTCAGTTCCACCCAAGTCTTCAAGACAGCAGGACGTGTCATTGTGTCCAGACTAACATAAAAGTAAAAGAAGTTGTATAATTTATATTTCAAGATTTGTGAAGTGCCAGCTCTGATGATGTAGATCAAGGGTGAATTCATTTGGTTAATTCACCGCGCCTATCGGTTGGGTTTATTGTCTTGGGTTTATCGTAATGTCTTGTTTATCGTATTGTCCTTGTTTATTGTGGTTTATTGTCTTGGGTTTAGCGTAATGTCTTGTTTATCGCATTGTCCTTGTTTATTGTGGTTTATTGTCTGTTGTCTTGTTTATTGTCTTGTGTTTATTGTATTGTGTTTATTTGATTTGTTTTTTTCTTTTTCTTTTTTAATAAAATTGTTGTTCTCTCAAAACCTGATAGTTTTGTTTGTATGTTTGTTTGTGTGAGATAGAGATAGAGAGACCCGCTCGGTTTACCCGTTCCTGTGCTACATCAGGTTTAGCTTTTTATGACACAAAAACCACAAAGAGCTAAGCCATTCAGTTCATTATATGAAATCCGTGATTATCACTTCTTTAGTAGACAATACTAGAATGAGGCATTTTTCCTTAAACAAAGGTTTACTAATTCAGGTGACATTAGTTAATTTATGGATACTTACTTGTCCTCACTCCTCGACCCTTGTGGGCCACTTCCTTGACCTTGTAGTTGAAGACCACGTTGCCGACGCCTCGTTCGAGCCCTTGAACAAAGTTTATAATAATAATCATATTAATCCATTCTTCAGAATTTCAGTCATTGTTAGTGCATTAGGATGAAACACTTAATTCCTAATACTTATATGAAGTGCACAGTGAATTTAGGAACATTCAACATTAAAGGGATAAAAACTCAGAATTTCTTCATACTTTATTAGTTTTTTTTTTTCTTCCCTAAAGGCTGTCAAAGAACAAACATCAGATATTGGCGGCAATTATTTTCTCCACACACCATATGACGTTGACGCTGGTGATGTTTTAAATCTGAACTGTAAGGGATGTCCACGTCGATACCCATAGTGATGCCAGGTAGCTAATGATACCAATATAGAACAGAAGTCAGTAGTTGGGATCAATATGGCTATAATGCTTACGAGGCAAAGTAAAGATTAGGGTTGGTGGGTCATATCCAATGGTCACATCTAGAGTCAGGGCACCATGCAAGGCAGCAATCATCAATAGCAGTAAAGGCACCATCATGTCTAGGTGTAACAAAACAGACTGACTTTAAAAACTTTTGTCTCAACTATAATAATAGTTATCCTGGTTTTATCCACATCCTGAACTTTCTGAGAGAGTCATACTCGCTTAACAGGATGTCCTTTTCCACACTACACAAAGTTGTCACAATCATGCCTCAAAATAGTTGTGACTCGCCTGCAGTTATTAACCTTTTAAGTGGCTGCTAATATTGTGTCACCACGAAAGGTCACGCCAAAATGCCACAAGAGCGTCTTTTGTCTTGTAGCTTGTGACACTGCTGGTTTAATTTAAAGGAGTGGCAAAGATTTCACCTCTCTACGTTGGTTGAATTTGACACGGGTCTTTCAACAGGTTGTGCACAAAATACATTTTTTTGTGTAAGAACCATTTTTTATACCGTACCAATTTGAAAAATATTTTTTGACCTGTTAAAAAGCATCTTTTATCGTGATGATAACTTTGCTTCGATAGCAAACATTTTTTTACTGTGATAATGAGCAATTTTTTTCAGCCGTTTCAATAAAAATGTGTTTTTTATCGTGTTAATAAACATTTTTTTTTCTACAATGTTAAAATGTATTTGCTCTATAGATTTACTCGGAGCTATCAAGGTTGGGCACAGTAGGTGAAAGTTTCATGAGTACAGGGTTAGCACATTTATGGCCATATTATGTACATTGTATAATTAAATGTATTTAACATTGATTTTACTAAACGTATATTACAGATATCGTTCTTCTTTTAATTTGTGTGCACACTTCAAATGAGTAAATTGTCGCTGGAGTTGTCATTTGTCACTGAACGGAGACCCACAACGCCATTTTGTCTTCGACAAAAAAAAAAAAAGTATAATATTAAAAAATATGTTCTGCCACCTATATATTAAACGTTTTCGAACTCGAACTAGTGTACGCAGTTTGGAATATTGAAAGCTTTATTAGTGATACTAAGGAGTAAATGCGTGCCAATTAGTTCAAAATAAATGACTCCAAAACAGAAATTACTCTTTGGGAGCAATACAACGAAGAAATTGTACTAAATTAGACTTCTTGAATATGGGTGTCTCAAGAGACAAAGTTGAAAACTCAGGAGCAGTGACAAATTTAGGTGCCCCTTTTGATTCTGATCTCTCGATGTAAACGCATGTTACTCAAAGCTGATCATTTCCTTCTCAGAACGTAAGCAATTAAATAAATCAAAGCATTACAAAATTCGTGTACATGCATTTCTTACCCGCAGACTTGATTATCGCCACTCATTGTTATTTGAAATTTCAAAATGTATTCTAAATCGTTTTTAGAAAATTGAAAAAAAACAACTTAAATTTAATAACCAGGTCTCTTCCATCATCAGATATTCTCCCAATTTTTAAGTCAATCGATTGTTTACCCATTAAGGAAAGCACAAACTTCAAAATATTGCGCTTTATTTTTAAATTTTTGAACTGGCGAACCCCAGAATATCTTTCAGAGCCAATCGAATTATACCAGTCATGATGCACTTTAAGATTAGTGGACACGAATTTTCTTGAGACATCCTCAGTCAGATTGTCTCTAAGTGAAGAGGCGTTTTCAACTGGCGTGCTTAAATTGTGGAACAACATCAGCGTTGACACGGGAGAACATTTTTGTTAATATGTGTTTGTGGGAGCATGATGGATAGATTTTATGTTAAGCCTGTTTCAATTTTAGTTCAGCGCCTGAGAGCACAATAGTTTTTGTGGATTTGAGTGCTATATTAGCTAATTATTTTGATTACAAGTACCAGCTGGGCAATTCGTGTACTGAAAGCAACAGTGGTAGAATAAATGCAAACAAAATGCCCGCCGATTCATGGAATTCTGATCTAGTACAATGTGACGGGATCTCATGGTAAGAAGATAAATAAAAGATTAAAATATGAATACTTAATGAACACTTTGAAATAGGGTCAACATTTCCCATCTGGCTTGGATCTATTGTCGAGCCTGTCGTTACACGTAAAACCATAAATATGTATGATTGTCAGATCGTCTAGTGATCGTATAAACATAATTTTGATGTCTTAATACACAAGTGTATTCATGATTACAAAACAAATTCTGTAGGGTGAAATTCAAATGTCGCTTTCATAACATACAGAAGAAGAATGCTTAGGCCTATTACATCTTACCAAACAGTATGGATGTTATTATTTTTTGCAACTGTCATCGATCATTACTTTTGTTAGTACATTTCTTATCATGACATACACCACCTCCACTACTACTGCAATAACTACCAATCCGTGTTTTTTATCTTTATCTTGTACAGCATGTTTTTTCTAAAAATACAGAGATCTACATGGAGAAAATAAGAGCAGGTCAAAAGGTATCACAAAATCAAACAACGTCAGTAGAAAAGAGAACAAAGGCAAAAAGTACAAACATGTTACAAAAAATCTTGGAGAGCGTGGCCATAAAGGAAAACAGATTTGGAATAACAGGGTAATCGAGTGAGAAAGAGAGGACGGAGAGAGAGAGAGAGAGAGAGAGAGAGAGAGAGAGAGAGAGAGAGAGAGAGAAACCGGAAAGACCCCTCGGCAAATGTTTAACAGTAACGGAAGTTGCAAATCATACCAGTTCTGATAGGAATGGACATAAACATCCAGTCAGGTATTGGACATGGTTTTAGGTCGCCGACACCAGCCAATCATGTTTGACCTATACTATACCATGGGCATGTACCAACTCTTCTCAAATTATAAAAATGAAAAAAGCGAATGACTAAGAATGCTTTCCAACTGTAGTTTTGAGGAAAGTCGAGAAGTTCATCTCCTTTTTTTTTTCTTTTTAATGTATTTCAAATGACAGTAAAAATCTTTAACAACAAAATGATTTGAAATGAAATGTTAATGAAACTGATTAAGAAATACTGTAAACTCAAATTTGGGATATTTAAATTAATATTATATTTATTCACTACTGAACAAAAATCAAATCGATCTGTCTCAGATAACTGAGCGCAGAGGTATTCAGGCGATGTTCAGAATTTAGAGATGTCTGAACTCTACGTAATCGACTTCCAAAGCCACGTCATCGCCATGCCATGTTGGCAACCAGCTGTTTGCGATCCTTTCAGAACTTTTCTGCAGCTACTTTCTGGGAGTCGGAGTTTCGCCAGGGTTTGTTACCGCAGAAACTGGGGTCAGGGAACATAGCACTGGTCTCGCCCACAGCCACATTCAGCATCAAGTAGAACTGAAACAAAGGGGATCACAGACAACAGTTACCATCATTATGTCTGACAACTCTGTAAGTAATATCTACAGCCATAAGCATAAATGGATATCCGGTAACTTAACATTGGATCATTTGTAATTAAAATGAACATTAAGTGCGACAACAGACTCTGCATCTAATACCGCCGCCATCACTGTAACTACTATTACCACAACAATTCAGCAATGGAAATGTACTAATCAGCTTTATACACGTCATAGTGGGAATTAGAATCCAGGGGAATTTTGAATTCCACTATTGGAGATTAGAATTCCAATTTGTCCTAGGGTAAATTAGAATTCTCATTTGTACTGAATAAATCCAAGTGGAGAATGGAATTATAATCTCTCCTAGTGCAGATTGGAATCCAAATTCTAGTTGAGATTAGAATCATGGTTTCAATTCAAGAACTCCAAGTATCATACTCTGTTTGTGACACTGTTGGGGTAAAAATCCATTAGGCCGATAGAACAAACACTGACGCATGACTTCTGCCATGCAAAGTAATGGAGAAGAAGTTGCGAGACCCAGACTGCCAAATGTTTAAACTGTACAGTACAGCCGGGATTATTAAAAACTGGTTTACATGTATCCGTGGAATTCCCTGAATTAAACGACTTAGCAGTGAAGGACCTATGTGAAGTAACTCTCATTCAAGCTTCACGCCAAGCAACAGGCTGGCAAGCATCTGGTGCGTCGAGAAAAACCGTGTCTAAATGCAAGAGCTCACGCAATATGAAACGATGTTGTTGCCGCAAAGCAGGAACTGCATGTAGAACAAAGTGCAACCCAGGCAGTAGTTCTTGCACAAATAATTAACATTTAAGTATCTTAAAAAAAACTATAGTTTTTCTAAAGTTGGTCGTTCATTAACATTTTTTTAAATAATAGTTTTTTTCTAAAGTTCGAGGTTTATTAACATTTGTAAATAAATAATTGACATGAAAGTATCATAAACAAACAATTAATAGTTTTTCTCAAGTTAGTGATTCATTAACATTTCAAAATTAATAGTTTATTGTAAAGTTAATGTTTTATTTAACATTTTTTAAAATAAACGGTTTTTCTCAATGCACCAGATGCTTGTAGTAGTTTTTTTCTAAAGTTAGTGGTTTATTACCATTTTTTTAAAGATTGAAGCCCATGTTCAAAACTGTTTTTCTGTGTTTCACATATAATGATTGGTAAGGTATGATCCTATAAGTTTTTCTCAACGCACCAGATGCTTGTAGTAGTTTTTTCTAAAGTTAGTGGTTTATTAACATTTTTTTAAAGATAGATTAAAGCCCATGTTCAAAGCCGTTTTTCTGTGTTTCACATATAATGATTAGTAAAACATAATCCTATGAGTAAATAAAAGTAATTCTTATAAAACAAAATACTGGTGACTTGAAACCATGATTCTAATCTCAACTAGAATTTGGATTCCAATCTGCCCTAGGAGAGATTAGAATTCCATTCTCCACTTGGATTTATTCAGTGCAAATGAGAATTCTAATTTACCCTAGGACAGATTGGAATTCTAATCTCCACTAGTGGAATTCAAAATTCCCCTGGATTCTAATTCCCACTGTGACATATATAAGGTCAGGGGAAAGAATCATGAAAAAGCTTATTTGCATTAAGCTTACAGGAGTTGGTTCCATTATGTATCCAAGACAGGCGGGATTCAAATCTATTTGTTGCGTGTGGTTATCATTCTTTCCTTTTCTCCAGCTCCCTTTTCTAACTTCTCTCCAATTTTCCTACCATTCTGTGTAATTCTGTTTTATCTAACCTAACATTAGGTAGGTCGGTAAGAAATTTTTCTTTCTCCCTCGGTCCCTTTTGTGCTAACTTGATCTTCGTGGCCTTGTAAGTCATGAATTTGTTGGTCGTGCTTGCCATTTATCTTAATCCTGATCCTCTTTTTGACCTTGATCTTTACAACCAAATTCTTCAAGATCATACTTAGCCCTATGAAGATGAAGGTTGTCTCTAAAGTTATTGCCAATATCTCCTTTTACAAGATGGTAAAGATATAATGAAGCTGTTACAGGTCATGTGTCTTTAGATAATGCATTCGGGTATTCCTCTTTGTTTTAGGAGGATTGCTGCCCTTGGCATTTGTTCCTCTCTTTTGCTTGCTCTAGTCTATCTTGTACCTGTGTGGTGATTATCTTCTTGGCTTTCTTGGCTCCCTAGTGGGTTACCTTTCCTTGCCTTCGCCTTGGCCTTCTTTCCTTCCTTCTCTCCTTCATTTTTAGCCCTCCAAAGGACTCCCATTCCGGCTGCTTTCTTCTTTTTCTTTGTTTGACGAGCACCAAAACAGAAGTTGAGAGAAAGTAAGGAGAGATAAACTTCCCTACTTTGGGAGGGGTGGGGGAGGGGAGGAGGCTGTTGAAAAATGCTTCTATTTTTTCATTTTTACTGATTCCTCTCTGGTGATACGGGCGGTAAGGAGGTTGGTATTATATTTTTTTTTTTTGTTGGTTGTGGCCCTTGCTGGTGTCAGGGGCGAAATGTTTTCCTCGTTGTGTCCTTGCTCCGTGCAGTGACTTGGTTTCTGGAGCAGTTTGTTTGAGGTATGGCGTGAAATTGCCTGTGGCGCTGGAAGGGGAAATGTATTGGCGATGGATAGCAGAAGCAGGTTGTGTTAGACAATACATTCTTTTCGTTTTCACTTTTATATTCATCTGATTCATTCTGATTAGTTTGTTGTTTTTAGATGTTGTTCAAAGCTTGTTTGCCTGACTCTTTTGAATATTTGAATTGGCCGACAGGCCTACAATAAACTAACTTGAACTTGGACTTTTTTTCACTTTTATATTATTCATCTGTAAACTATTCCTTTTTTTTTTTTTAAGTGTGACTTAAATCATTTTTAATCATCCTTTTTGAACATTTGACAATCAAAAACAGTCAAGTTGATTAATGTGTGATAAACGCTTAAATTTGAGAATCTTTGAAGGTGTATAGACAGTTGCTAAGAGAGCTCTTGTTTCCACTGTTTTTATTTAAACTTTCCATAAACACGAGTACTGAAAAATTAGACAAATCCTGCTTTCTCATTCTGAGATGTTTGATGCATTTCTCGCCATCTACAAAGTATTTCTTCAAGTAGGAATATGTTCGCCTAATGCAATATGTTATTCGAAACTAGGATGGACTCAAAACCCGCCTTCACTTCCAGGCGAAGTAGACCACTGAAAGCTCCGTTACATGTCGAGGGCTGTGCTTTTGCTTTTTCCCCATCAGATTTCGTCGAGACTTGGCCGAATTTGTCCAATATAAACTGTGCATGTTCTGTGAGAGGGAACTCTACGACGGTTGTCTGATATAGGCTTTATTGATTCTGGTTTCCCCAAACGTGCCCAAATTCAATCCAAGATTCTTCACTTTTCGTTTCTGGTGAAATGTCCTTTTTTTTTCTGAAAAATGATACCTTTCCTGCTTTCTCATTCTGAGAAATTCGGTGCATTTCTTGTCACCTGTAAGTTCTTCTTCAGGTAAGATTTGTTCGCTTAAAGCATTAAGTTATTCGAAAATGGGATGGACTCAAAATCCGCCTTTACTGCCACACCTTTCTCTCTTGTCCCCGTCACAAGAATAGTTTTTTGCTTCCTACAAAGAACTAGCTTGTCAACTGACATGCGAAGTATGCCAGTGAATGTTTTGTTGCATGTCGAGAGCTGTGCTTTTGCTTTTTTCCCCGCCAGATTCTGACGGACTTTGACGGAATTTATCCAGCACAAACTGTGCGTGTTCTACAAGGGAGCCCTACGACGGCTTGACTGAAATAAATTTTGTTGATTCTGATTGCCCCAAACTTGTCTCGTTGAATACAAATTCACCCTAAGATTCTTCAGTCTTCTTGTCTGGAAAAAATGCCCTTTTTTTCATATGACAACAGTCGCCTGACAGTTTACCTTTATTGGACGTGAACACTACCGTCCTCTCAGTGTCGAAAAGATTTATTTCACTTCTCATGGCTTCCTTCCATAGGAAATTCAACTTTGTGACAATATGTACATAAACACACATACTCTATAAGGGATCTAGAAAGAAAATCATCATTTCCTCCTGCAACTGTGAAATAAGCGATTAAATGTCTTTCTGAATTTGGAGCTCATTCTCCAGTACAAGAAAATGTTGAAGCTAGAATTGATTGACTCAAGGATGAAACAGTATGAGAAGGTAACAATAAAGGTATTACTGTAGTCACCATCAACGTTAAACTCGGGTTCTGCGGCCATGGCGGAGAACATGATCGTATTAGGAAAGAAACAGATGATGAAGATGGTGGAAATAATAGTGATCATTTTGACAATTCTCTTGTCTTTAGTGGCAATTTGTTGTGCATTTTGTGTCGATTTCTCTCGCCATTTTGACTTTTTGTTCAAATTATCGGTAAGAATCACCGTGCACACAACGACTGTGATGAAGGCGACAATAGGGAGGAAGACGTTGTTTATGGCAAACATCTTTGAATCTATGTCCTCTCTGTCTGCGGTGAAACCCAAGCCAAGTAGTGTTCGATTCCTTTTCGGGAAGAATTTCCAGACAAGACGGCTGGTGTAGTAAGTAGGAGATATTGAACCGATGAGAAGGACGAAGATAGAAATGATAATGATGACTGTACGGCGAGGTGTGATGAGCATCTTCACCTTCAGTGGCATGGTTATACATAGACAACGTTCGAAAGTGATGAAAGCCGTGATCCAAGCAGTGATGCGGGTAAAAGCAATTCGTGGCCAACCAGCGGTGAGGTACTGGACCTCTAAGGAATAGAAAGGAATGTCAGAGTAGAGAACGAATGGGGCAAAGCAGATATTTAACCACTGTAAAGTAATCAAATTGCCCATATCAGAGATAGCCAGCCCTAAAAGGCTTATGTTGACTGTCTCTCCAAAACCTTGCTTGAAGAAAGTGATGATATTCAGGGTGTTGGTAACGATACCAAATAAGTTTACGCCAGTGCTGATGATACAATACTGGACAATAATCACCACTTCTAGTGTATAGTCGTCTATCAGTTTGTTGAGCGTTTTTGTTGCCATGGTAGCAGAACTGTTTGCCGATTTACCATGGTCGGTTGCTATGGCCACCTCATCCAAGGCCAACCCTGATTCTTCCGCCAGAGAGTGTGCAAAACACAGAATCAAGAGATGTAATGGCAGACTAAAATTAAAATCTCTTGGCATGGTGTCGCTCACAGTTACGTCAGATAATTTGCATCAGGTAAGAGGAGTTTTGGAATGAAATGAACAAAGAATGAATCAGAACTTTTGTTACAGAGTGTAGCTTTTCTCGCAGTAATGTTAATGGCTACAATATCCGGAGAAAAGCTAAGAATGTCAGCTCTCTTCACTGCCGGGCTATGTAAACACGGAGAAATTTTCCAAATTAAAACGGAAACACATCCTCCTGAAGGGAGAAACAGACATTATTTTCTCCTTAGTAGACAATCCTTCAGATTGATTATACAATCGTTTTCTCCCACTACCAAGGAGATCTTAGTGGATCAGCTAGAGACAGATATTATTCTTTTTTCATGTGAGCATTTTGAACAAACATTAACTTTTTACTCAACCTTCGCCGGACGTCGCTAAACAAAAATTTATGCATGGCGTATATCGTGGTGTCTAATTGACACCACATTGCTAAAGAACGATTTATTAGGAGACCCTCTTTAAAAGTGTGGTGTCTAGCAAACCCTAGAGAGTACGAATAGGGATATGACAATAAAATCTTCTTTAGGAGTGAGATGTATCTGAGATCCCAGAACGTACGACTCAGGGTATGACAATAAAATCCTCTTTACCCGTGTGGTGAGCACGCGCTTGCATATTTTAAATGGGTAATGAGGTCTTTAAGGAATAGCCTACCTGGAATTTCAAGACAAAATTCTAAGAAACAGATAATTACAAACATTTTTAATTGCTTCTGGTTCCAATAGACCCCAAGACGACCGGCGAAGGTAATTTGCCAACGAAAAGGGGAGATTAATGAAATGCTTATTTATACACAAATAAACAGCTGTTCCCGTGGTTTTTTCTATAAGAGGCTTTCCAAGAGAAACAACTTTCAGCCTGAAATGAAATCGTCAGAAAATCACGTTACTATAGAAAATGTTACTGCAGTCGTACCTGTTGTTTCTTTGTCAAACTCAAAGCGTCGGGCATTGTATGGCTTGATAGGAATTCAGAAGTAAAACATTATCTCTTCTATCCCTAATATCTACCGCTGCCAGCGTATCTTGACTCTTAACCATAATAGTGTGGGCAAATTTACAATTTTAAAGATGAACATTTTCATTGTCAGACGAAAATTGGGATAGAACATCGCTGATATAAAGAAACGTTGATCAATAGCTCAGTAACCGGCAGTGTCATTTAAAGGTAAGTACTGTAATTAAAGCTAAATTTTCTGGCACTGGCTGCGTTTTTCCGTCGGAACGACTTCGGAAAATTGAGATAATTAAGCTTTCATACGAAATAATTTGACAGTGAATTTTTTTATTTAGCCAAGTATACTCTGGAAAGTAATGAAGTAAATCACGCTAATGTTGTATTCTACAAATACCAGCATCGATGACATTTTAAATGGTATTTTGTTATGGCTAAATAGCACAGTGGTATAATAAAGTAGTGAAGGGGAGAATATTGATCAGCAGGACAGAATAAAGCAAAGCCTTACATGTCGAAGTGGTTTCTCGAAATATTCGGATTATAATTATTTTATTTTTAATTTAATTAGTGAATTTAGTCTATCCGCTGTATTTGATAGGCATCTTGAATTTTAAAGATATTTTTTAAAGTATATTTATCTAAACTATTGCTCTTGCAAACGCCATAAAACCAGTTGAACAATGAAAAATATGACTTTGAGGAAATTTGTACATATAATTCAAAAGGTACACAACATCTGGTCCTGAAGCACATCTACTGTCGTAGGCTACCCATTATTTATATCTCATGCAGGGGCGAGCAGAAACTCAATAACAGGCATATCAGCTATCGATTCTTAGATCATTCTGTTATATTTGGATACTTAGAATCACCACTAGGTTAAACAGACAGATGTTCGTCTTGCTTGTATACTTTTAAATTTCTAGTTGCAGAAATTAAACAGAACAAACCTTTGGCATTTAAATCTGCAACAGAAGGAAAAAGAATGAAATGACATTTCGTGACCTGAGAATAACAAGGTTCTCTGTAACATTATGTTTATATTTTAATGGCAGCCAGAAGCGTGTTTTTCTCGGGTCACGATTTGTGTACATGAAAGCATCACTTCAGCCAGTCAAAACGTGGACCATAATTATTCAATGATCGAATGCCTTCATTGACTGTGACTGCGCAAATTACACCTGTGAGAAATGTCAGCATGTTGAGGTCTTTGTTTTCGGAAAGGATCCAAGGCGTCGCTTCAATTTGAATGATTGCCAAGACAGCCAATGCCAGCGCAATTAGAAATCTATCTCCATAATATGATTCACACGTCAGTAATTATGGTGTGTCAGTCTGAGTATCATTATCTAACTAATCTCCACCCAACCCCGCTTTTTTTTGTTTTAAAAAGTAAATTATTTCAAAGTTATTCATATCCACAGGTAAATTGCTAGATCAATAGTTTTAATCTATTCATGTCTACAGAGCACCTTAACTCGTAAAAGTCAGGAAAGATTAAATAGTTTTCTCTCTTATGTGTAGTTGCCCTTCACGTTTGATGAATAGTAAAATGTCGTTTTCCTGTTCTGAAAAGAAAAAAGGCACCAAATCTATGCAATAAGCGAAAAAATAGAAGAAACAGAAGATTGAATTGAACCAAAAAACATTATACAAAGAAGACCTAATTATTCAATGTAAAGTTTCCCACTTATACTCTTCAACCCATTGACCATTCATGCAGTAGCGAAACTACAACATGAGTTAACGTCTGTTCCGGAGGACAACCATGAAACTGTCTCCAGAAGATGGAAAGTCATGAGCCGTGTTTCCATACAACCAAATAATTATGGGAACGTATACCAAGATGATGTTCATTCTGAAGAGCAACTTCGTCTCCAACAGATGGAAAGCAATCATCCATGTTTCCATACAAACAAATATCAAAACTGAAGCAACATAAATTCCTTCATCTGTTGACGTGGCTGTGTGAAATGATGCCCATGAGTTCATCTAAAGCCAGTGTTTGTGAAAGAGACATAATTATCAGTACATAGCTCTGGTCACAGAATGGAATAGATCAAGCCGGGAAATGTGAAAACAGAAACTCAGTGAATGAATTCGTTTATTGTATGGGCATCATTGTCAGAGTTTCGTGGAAGAAACTGAATATGTGTTTGATATGAATGCGAGAAATTTCTAAAGCATCATGCGGTGAGGCTAGTTTTATTCATCTATTTGTTAAACCCATTATTTTACTTTTCAGCTGTTTGAGCTTTCCATGCTTTTCCACGTTCATTTTTTAAAAACATTACCGAACTTTGCTGCATGATTTTTACATGCTCTTCCACTTTTAGATCTTAAACTGCTTTCCTGTTCATCGGAATTGGGCTAATTTTTGTGTGACGAAATAAACCTGCACTGTAAATGTCATCGCAGCTGTTATGTTTATTTATTATTATTGTCTTCATTGTGTGTGTGTCTTGGATGGAGTTGCTGAGTTTAACTAAAGAAATGTATGTCCCTTATCATCACACAATTACTGTAATTGCGGCCAGGTAGAGGAGTTAATGCACGAATAGCCACGAAGAACTGTGCTCATTAGGAATTGATTATGGAAAAGAAATGAGTTTGACAATAGAGTTCTTAGTAGTTTTTTTGTTTTTTTTAAAGAAATCTGTGCATTTGTTTCTTTGTCTTTGCTTCTTCTTCATTTCGTTCTTATTCTTTTTCTTCTTCCTCTTCTTCTTCCACCTCGTCTTCTTCTTGTTTGTGTTTTTTTGTTTTCTTCTCTCACATATTAGATTTTGCTGTAATTTTGCTTTACGTTAAGACGAAGATTTTATTTACGACATCCCGAAATTGGATACAGTTCTGAGCACGAAACATCCTCTTCTCCTTCCTTGCTGCAGCTTTATTATTATTGTTTTATTTCACCTTATATTTTTACCTCTTCAAACAGCCTCTTAAATCTGCCCTAGAGATTAAATCAAATTGAACACCAACGGATTTCATCTTTCCTAGTTTTATTTCTTTTATAAAAAAAAAGACAGAAAGACAACGAAATGACTGCAATTATAAAAACGACTGTCACGATTACACTATGCACTCTCCACATTTTAAAGAAGTGGAAGAAGTCACTGGCCAAAGACTACGAAAAGCGAGTAAATTGACGGATTAACACGATATATACACAAATATACATACACACACACACACACATAATTATATATTTATAAACTTGAAGAGAGAGATCTACTTCAGAGAAAAAAACAAAAAATGCCCAGAGTCATAAAAACCTCTCATAGTGTACAACAAACCCTGGAGCTTTAACCGGTGTCTTTTTTTTTTTTTAAGTTTTTTGGGGCATCAAAACTGGATTTTCGTGGCACCGTCGCAAATTACGAACAAAATACCACGTACAACAACAGCAAAAACAAAACAGTTTCGTTGTAAAAACAATAGTTTTAAAAGACGTAGTTGTTTCGATTGCTCCGTTGTTTCATTTCTTTTGTCCCGGGTGGCTGTGCTTTCTTGTTGCTTTTGTAATGTATCCACGCCTTCTATTTTGTTCGCCTTTGTTGCACTAGTCTGATGTTTTTGACCCGCCAGATGTCAGATTTTTTAAATATGGATATTCCAGAATAACAGGTTCAATGTTATTCTTTCCTTCATATATTTGGTAGTTATGTTGGTGGTGATGATAAGACATAACAATAGTGACAGTGGTAAAGGAAAACTTGTAATAAAAAGTGAGATCAACAGTCTCTGGGCGGGAAATAGTATTGTAGTCGTCTACTGTTTTTGATCAAAGCGACATCAAATTTCATACAGAATTTGCTTAATAGCTGTGAATGCACAGGTGTATTAAGGCATCATAAATATGGTGACATGACCTCTGGACGATCTGATCATTTACACAGAGCGATCATTTTATCTGGACAGAAAATAATCAGTGAAATCATGGAAGTTTTTGTTTATTATTCATGTGGAAAAGACTATTATAATTAAATTGACCTTTTTTTGATGTAACTTCCTTAGATCAATATGAAATTATAGATCACACATAGCAGTATTAATTTGATCTACTTCTTATCTCAAAATACTTATTAATTATGCATCTGTGAAAGATATGACACATTTTCAAATTGCTATAAAACTTGTCAACACCTTTAAATACCAAAAGGATTCGAGACACTCTGAGTCAGAGGTCTGTATACAACCAAACCATATTTTTATTTTCCATACTGTAGGGCTGACCGTGGTTCCAAGTCTACTGATGAAATGATGAAATTATAGAGATTTTCTTTCCACCCTTCACGCCCAGAGTAATGTCAAGGGCTGTGCTGGATGCTGTGACAAAACGCAGTAGTCTCAAAATGAGTCAAATTAAGTAGGTTAAAAACATCTTATTTAATTTTGGTCTTGGCTTGTTTTGGTTCAATGGGAAAGCGATGGAGGGGCCATGCCACAAATGGTCTTTCTATAGGTATATTGTTAGCCCCAGGAAATACAGCAGTGAAATCAGTCATTATAATTAGAACAGAAGTTAAGATATTATTATGCAATACCGAAAGAACTACATTCACATTTTATATCAGAAATTGATAAATGTAAAAAAAAAATAATAAAAAATTATGAAAGTCCTTGACCAGCAGATTAGTAAATTTTCTTTCCACCCTGAAAGAACAGTTGAAATTGCAAATAAATAGCTCGAAAATCTTTTTTTTCTTCTTGATAATCACTAGTGATTGAAACAGGTACTGTGAACTTAGGTAAAGTAAATAATTAAAAAATGAATAAATAACCAAAAAAAATTTGCTCTCATATAATTATGTGACATACTAAGGCGCTGTTGTGCCGCTCACAGGTCAATAGCCTGTATTGATTTCACAATTACAGAAGCGATCCTGTCTGCTGTTTTAATCCATGCACTCTAATTCATTTTGATATGACGTGTTTGTTTCATATTATTATTCTCTGTTATGGAATGATCTTTACCAAACATACTTCCAGTGTCCTTCAAGGTTTCCGGTGAAACTCCACTCTTGAAGATTGCATGGTACTCGCTGAAGGAGTAGTAATAATTAATAGTCTGTCTGTAAGAATGTGCGATGTTCAGCAGGTCTGAAGACTAATTATTCGTCTATGGCGGTGAGCTTAGAGCAGTTCTAGAATACTTTATATGTATGAGATAACTCAATAGGTCTATAAAGCTAGCATTCCACTCATGTCAAGGAATTGAAGTACTTCCATATTTTACAAGTTTACAATATTCTAGTATTTTACAAGTACGTCAATAGACCTGTAAGACTGACTTTTCATCCACAACAAGCAGTTTGCTGTACTTCTTGAATGCTATGCATTACACGTGTGTGATCGTTCAGAAGATCTTAAAGACTGCCCTTTCGTCTGGGACAATAAGTTTATAGTACTTCTCGAATTCACCCGAGTAATCCTCCTCGAAGCAGGTTTCATTTTTCTCCACCACCGCTGACCAAATATCCAAGGCCCTGTACCCACCAGCGAAAGTTCCCACCAGTTTGGTGTCAATGACCATCTGGCAACGCTGCCAATAGAAATCCTTAAAGTGAGTGAACAGATCCTGGTTCATAAAGATGGGCACCTGGATCAAGCGGGCAAGCATCCCAGTGACATAGGCGTCTTCGATAGCATTCATGGGCATGTACGGCGCCGCCGTCATCATAGTAAAGAGTGCAGTAGCGGAGATGACGTAAGCACAACCTGTGGAGTCAACCGGGAAACTGGTGGTCAGTCATGACCATGTAACCACAAGATGAATTTTGTCCGCCCACATGCATTTATTTGTTTTACTCACAAGGTCACTCATATCATATAACCTACGTCCTCGGTACTGCTAATCTAGATAGTGTTCTTTGAGACCATCACAGTATCTATTGAGCCAGGTTCGAGGGCATGCCATTGTCAGTCCTTTCCCTGGACTGACATGAATAATGGGGCACACAGAATTAGCTATCAGCTGCCCGGGCATGGCATTTAGTATCCATAGTATGGACAAACCTCACCAGTAAATTCACTAAGTGCCATTGACCCCACTACCACCATGAGACGCAATGGCATTCCCTTGTAAAGCTGTTAGCACTTTGTGTATTTTGAATACTTCTTTGATCCTATGTGGGAAATTTGCCTTAGTGTCATTGCAGTCCAGTTACAACTGAAGCAGCCACGCCATCGCCACAGTGCGGTCCCGGCCGGATTAACTTCTGTTTCAGAATAAAAGTTAACTCCAGCCAAGTCTAGACTCACTGAGTCTTCCCACATAAGTGCAGCGAACTGGGATTCTTTTCCCCACAGATTTATAGCCACGAACATTTAAAGCTATTTCACGTTTTCCACAAACTATAAATAGTTGCGTCATATTTTGCGAAGAAAGCATTCACTGGTAAAAACTTAGCCTCTGATAAATCAGTGATTGTTCAACTGATTGAAAGCCCAGTCAGATCTCTGCGCTGAATTACATGTAAATAAAGTATTATTTCACTGAATTATTGTTTTAATAAAATAGATAATTGCATTTTATTGTGCTGCTGAATAATGCCCCAGAAATGGGTAGGGCCTCAGCTGCACCGATTTATAAACATCGTTGTCCATTGAAAGTCGTCTATTAAGCTTGACCCTCTAGGTCTATCATTTTTATTGCCCACTAAATTTCATCACAGATAATCCGATTCATCCTTGGCCAGGTAATAGGCTTCACTGTCTGATGGACGTTTTCTTACTAGTTTGTGTCCAGACCAGTTTATTTCCATCTGACTCCATCAGGGCATCACCTAATTTTTCAACGTGTAAAAGGCTTGGCGCGCTCATTCAGTGCATGTAATTTATCATCCCACTAAACCTCAGACCCGCTCATTTCAAAATTCAGCAAATCCCATGCGATGTTGTAACGGCAGAAAGGGAAGGCTGGACTAGCATGGGAGAATATTGCATTGGGCGTCCTGTAATTTCACTCGCCGGCCATTCGTTGTAAAATCCGAAGTTGGTGATGAGGATAGACATTAAAACATCGCTGGTTTGTGTTGTGAAATGTGTTTGTTTGTATCTAATTCTTGTTATTGTATTTAGATTTTGAGGAAACTATTTTTAATCCACTTACAATATAATTAGAGTAGCCGAGGCACCCGGCGTTGCTGGAGATAAATCTGCTGCTGCCACCTGTCCACCCCCCTCTCTCTTTTTCTCCCTATCCTTCTCCTTTGTCTGTCTATCCATCTGTCTTTCTCTCAGATTCTGTCTTGCCAAATATGCGGATACGATTATTCTCCTTACTAGATTAATGCTAACTTTCTGAATAAATCAGCGCACTGCGCACGCTATGCCTATCAGAGACAAGAGAGAGAGAAGAGAGAGAGAGAGAAAAAGAGAGAGAGGGAGGGAAGAAATGATAAATAATAGAAAACGTGGAACAAAACAAGCAGAAAGCACAGATACCATTAATTATGGAGTAGGTCAGTAAGTTCGTGAACTGTACAACTAAACAGTGACAGCGACATAGAATACTCTGGAAAGAAAACAACGCAGACAAAACAAAAGTACGCAACCTCCTTATGATAGTATAATGGTTATTCCACAGACAGTACATTGATATTACCAGAGTTACACTGCACATGCTCAGAAGACGTGCAAATTTCCAATAAGTCAAGGTCAGAACAGGTGCATGACAGTCAAATTTTAATCTTAATGTCATTTACATTTTGGTCAGGACATTTCTCACTGGTTGTAAACACTTTTCTTCTTTTCTTTGAAAGTGAATGCGTTTTCATCATGTAATGGCAATATTTTATAATGAAGTAATGGTGCAAACTCCCAGTTTTCTGTCAGGCATCACTGCTGACTGACTGTGTAAAAAGTATCGTGTGCCCCATTATTATTCTTCAACCTTTTCCCTCCTGACGCAAGACGGGCAGCTATAAATTTCAAACAGTGAGGAAGCTTTCATATTCGTGACTCACGGAATGACTGGGTATAATTTCTCTCCGTAGGACGCTTTAACCGTGTGTCACTATGCAAACTTCCCAGTGCGTACACTACAGCTAGGCGACATTCCCAACTCAACCCCTTTAAGAAAATAGTTTATAATATTGCTTGGGTAGTTGGGATTAACTAAGGTGGGATAATTACCTTGTAAAATAGGATGACGTAGATAGGCCCGACTACTTGATTTCAAAGGTTGTATTATAAGTATTATAAGATGCTCCCGGTTCTTGGCTGAGTAGGCCAATACTTCAAAAACTCAATCATGGTCAGGACAGACTTGATACTCCCCCTTCCCCCCTCCACATCTTTGTCATCAGATCATAATTATCTACAAACAACAGCAAACACAACATAATTTTTAGCCATTCGTATTCTCATAACGACCTTCAGCCTAAGGAGGAAATTCCTCCCAACATCGACAATACATTTGTAGAAAATTGTAGCGCTCACAAACCCAGTCATTCAATATATAGCCGCTCCAGACAATATTCTTTTTAAAATGCCTATTGACCCCCGTTCCGGTGACCAGTGTGTCATTGAGAAAATAGCACCAAGGCCAAAGGTCGAGTTTATAAGATGTGAAAGCGCCTAGGAGTATCTCGGAGAAGTGATGAAGTTTGGCAGCTTTGCCCAGTATGCCTGTGATGTAGGCGTCCTCCACCATCAGAATGGGGAAGTAAGGAAATGACTCTAGCACTTTGGTCACACCTTTATTTGATATGATATAAGCACAGCCTGAGGATCGAAGAGCATGACTGATATTGCAACTGTTACTCAAAAATGTTGTTGTTGTTGTTGTTGTTAAAGTTGTTACTGCAAGCTTCGCTGTTTGTGGCATGTTGATAAGTGTCTCTAGTAAAATAAAGAATATGCCATTACTTGTTTCTGATTGTGGACAAAGGCAAGTGGATAAAATCAGAAAGAATGTTGGTTCAATCCGTGAGCGGAGAGCTGCGTTATTGTTCTCTTATTGTCATTGGCAAGGCGCAATAATAAAAACAAAGACGAGAGCTAGATGCCTAGATGTCCCCTTCTCTCTAATCTGCATTGCCAAAGAGACTGCCATTCCTGAGTGGAATTTTTAGACACGATAGACACGATGCCAGTATCAAGGCTGACAAGCGCTATTCCAATGATCTTGCGAGACATTTACAGCCAACACTGAAACATTTAAAAATAGAATAAAAAGAGCACTCATCCCATGGCAGTGATAGCTGGTGTCTCAGCGGTTCTAACAGTTAAGATAAGATAAGATAAGATAAGATAAATTTTATTCGTCCTTGTACAAGGAAATTTGTTTTGATCATTGAATACATAACAATACAGTTACAGAAGCAGAAGGTATGATACATAGCGCGCACACACACATATATACACACACACTGATAAATTAACTAAATTAACAAAATTAACAGTGCACACAATATGCATCCCTAACTAAAACACATTGACCTGACACGCAGGACATAATTCAACAGATTACGATCAAGATGACGACATTATTGTAACATCCTAGTTGATGATGGAATAAACGATTTAAAGTAGCGCTCAGTTTTAGTTTTCTTTGACAACAGCCTTAAACTTCTTACAGATCTTATATATTCCTTGTTCAGGGGATGTTGGGGGTCATTTATAATAATATTAGCTTTTTTAATACAAGCACCAGTGTACAGCTCATCAAAATATGGCAGATCACAGATACAAATTTTTAATGCTTTTTTAATTAAATTATTGATCTTATTTTTATCTTTTTGTAAGATGTTTCCTCCCCAACAGACAACTCCAGACAAGTCAGCTGTCATTTTTTAACTGTCATCTTTCGGGAAAAGATTGCAAATGTCATTCTAGGTCAAATTATGAAATGTGTTCCATCTTTCTATCTAGGTTGTAAGCTTTTTGTGTGTGTGTGTGTAACGTTGACAGGATATTGAAAAAAGAGTCAAGCTGGGCACAGCCAGAAATGTTTTTTTTGCTCTCTTGTAGACTTTTGAGTTGGGCATTCACATATCTTCTCCATAGCACATAATATGTGGCTGTGTGAACTAATTAAAGCGATTAACATTTACGCTACGGGTATAAAGATGAAATGAGATGGTTTACCTGATGCATACACCGGAAACATGTGCATGGGCCAGAGCTTCTTGCTGACCCCCCATCTCCCGGCGCGGAACACTGGCCCATGTTGATAGATGTAGCCCACCACAGAAAACTCCAGATGTGCCTGATTATAGATCAAAAGATCCACCATGAGGGGCACGTTGACGAACGTATCTGCATCCACTTTGAGGAAGAACTTGGTTCTCGGGCAATGGTCGCGTGCCCACTTCAGTGCAGATATGACTTTCAGGGTCAGGTTGTAATAGGAGTCAATCATATCCATATACAGCACATCCCCGTATCTATCGGCCTCGGCCTTTACACGCTGCCATTCCTCTTTGGTTATGTTTCTCGCAACAGCATCAACTTTGCTAGCTCCCAGTGTACTCATACTGGACTGGTGGGCCAGAACAAAGATGACTTCCATGTCAGCGTTCAGATTTGCATGAGGCCAAACCTTGGTTTTGGAAACACTGGCCCAAGTCGATCTGATTGTGTTCCTCTCATCAACTTCGTCTGTTACAGATGTTTGTAGTGCTACAATGTAAGGACAGATGTTAACGCAGATCGAGGTGGGCTCTAGAAGAACTCTTTTAATAAAATCGTGCTGCTTTTCTGGTTTTGGTTTGAAAAAGCCCCGCGGAGGTCGGGGGTGTATGTATGGGTTGCTAGGGACAGGCGTCATGTGTCGGGATAGCATTTCGGCGTTGGGCCTGAAACACTCTGGGCATGTTTCTGGTGTGTTGTACACAATAGGATCTTTCCAGCAACCCATGTGTCTCCTGCCTGCATTTCTCAGCGTTGAATCTCTATTCGGCGGGATCGTCACACACAGCGGAGGAACTTTCGATTGTCTCTCGGTGTAAAGCCGAATACCAGTGAAAGCCAGGGAGACCAGAAGTAGCGACAGAATGTAGAAAATCTTCACAGATATTTTGACATCACCGTTCCATATCCGTATACTCATTATTCAGGCAATCATCTCAAGCTCTGCCAGATAAAGTTAAGTAAAATATGTACCTCAATTGCTGTTATGTAATTATTATCAGTGTTCATGCCTTAAATGCAGACTGCAAACTTTAGATTTTGTCAAAAGCCGAAGCGCCCCCCCCCCCGCCCCTATAATAATGAAACTTTAACTTTAGATAATGATTCGAATAGATGCATTGTTTGACATCCTAGCAACAATGACAGAATCCAGTCTTCGCTCAAACATATTGTCAGTGAAGGACAAGTGCGGAAAATATCAGGTTTTTGGGAAATGTGTGAAGAAAGCCATTAACTGTTTTGAAAGATGTAATTCATGAGCAAAGACTATTCATGACAATTATAATGGATACAGCTGTAGTTATTCACATAACCAGCCACATCTGTATTATGAATTCATAAATATCGTAAGTCACGTGGGAGGTTACCAAACTTTATGACAGATAGTGATATGTTGTAGGCCGCCATGCAAAAAAAAAAAAAAAACAGACGAATGCAAGTTCTGTCTGGTCGAGTGATTTTTTTCCGCACGAGCTTAGCAAATTCAGGAGCGGGGCAGCAACACACCACAAAACGCAGGTCATCGGCAAAGGGATTTCCTGTCCTATCGAACACTGCCATGGGTGCTGCAATCTCTGGATTGTGTCTGATATGACTCTGAACGTCACCGAAAATCCCTGGGGTGTGTTGGAGCTGTCCTGTGTTTGGGGATGTGTTGCTGCCTACGCTTCTGAATTTGCTAAAGCTCGTACGGAAAAAAATCACGCTGTCGGATCAAGTGAATTCAGTCCATTTATTTTCATTTGTTGTTGCTGTTGTTCAAAATAGCCTTCTCGCACACCGAGAGGTTATGCGTTTGACGTAATATTATTGACCTTTGTTAGATTAGAAGTTGGAGAAAATTTAATGTCAAAATGCACTTGCTTGGACGCGACGGAAATATTATTTTTTGTACAATTTATAATGTAGAGTCTACATATCCTAACATTCCAGGTGCCGATGTTGATGACACTTTTGCTTTTTCTTTTCTTTGAATAGGAGTATCTACACCTCTGTTTCTTGCACTCACCGTCAGATATGCCAGTATCGTCATCCCCTCCCATAAGCCCAACCCTGGGTCCTCGTCCCGGGAGGTGGAAACAGGACAAAGTAGGGGATTGCTGGGTTCGGGCGAAGTACGGTGTGACCTTGTGTCACTTAGGCGCTACGCTAGCCGTGAAGGCCATCCCGGGTTACCCCGAAACGTCGCTGGCTAACAGGACTCTGGTGAAATCCTGGCAGCAGGGGATGGATGAGGACGGAAGGCGACCGAAGGATCTTTGGGCACGGCTTTTGTCTCTCGTGGTTGCGGGCAGAGGATTCCGTTTTTGGAACAATGGCCGGGACCAATGCACAGTATGTGCACTGCGCTTTCAGAAAGCAATGGCAGACCACTGGAAGAATTTCTTGCCAAAAACTACAATGAAATGTCACACAAAAGGAAAGAAAGTTATAGTTCTGTGTCCTCTGAGTCCCCCAGGGAGGGTCGGGACTCAAAAACGACTGGGGAGGGAGAATCCACAACTGCAGAAGGCACCCGTGATGACGATACTGGCGTATCTGACGGTGAGTGCAAGAAACAGAGGTGTAGATACTCCTATTCAAAGAAAAGAAAAAGCAAAAGTGTCATCAACATCGGCACCTGGAATGTTAGGACCATGAAACAAATGGGAAAACTTACACTCCTGTTAGAGGAGCTGAAGGAACTCAGCATGAACATCACTGGACTGAATGAAGTACGGTGGGACAAACAGGGCCTATTCAGGACAGAAGATCACACCATCGTATACAGCGGAAACAAACGCGGCATGAATGGTGTTGCAATTATACTGGACAGACGCTTACGAGACAACATTAGCAGCCATGACGCTATAAGTGATAGAATTGTCACTGTGAAACTTGACACCCAACCCGTGCCCCTGAACATCATACAACTATACGCCCCCACATCTGCGAGCACAGAAGAAGAAATAGAGCTGTTGTATAATGACCTACAATCAGTAACAGACAAAATCCCAAGCAGAGAAATATGCATAATCATGGGAGATTTCAATGCCAAAGTGGGAGAGGGTGAGGATCTGGAATGTGGGATAGGACCCTATGGATTAGGAGAACGAAACGACCGAGGAGACATGTTAGCATCTTTCTGCCATGCAAATGAAATGAGCATCACGAACACTCTCTTTAAACACCCGATGCGAAGAAGATACACATGGATAAACCCTGGAGGCAATCTCCGAAACCAGATTGATTACATCCTGATTGACAAAAACTGGAAAACAACTGTGCTCAACTCAAAGACAAGGCCAGGGGCAGACTGTGACACTGACCACATTTTAGTGACAGCAAAGCTGAGATTGAAAGCATATAGGAAGAGCAAGCCAAAACCCACCAACAGATTTGACACGGACAAACTGAAAGACCCTGAAATCAGCAATGCTTTTCAGATCGAAACAGAAAACCGTTTCTCAGCATTACTCAAGGAGTGGTCAGCTGAAGAAAGACACCCAGATACACTGTGGAAAGACATGAAAAGAATTTGGAGTGAAACAGCTGAATCGAAACTCGGGAAAAGAACGAGGAAAACTCCCAAACCATACATCAGTGAAGAAGTGATAGAGCTTGCAAAAAGAAAGAGCAAAGCCAGAAAACTTAGTAAACAAGATGAATATCATGCACTGAAGAAGGAAATCCAAACAAAGATCAAAAGAGACAAGAATGCATGGTTAGAAAGAGAGTGTGCAAACATAACAGAATGTAATACACAAAGAAAGTCAAAAGAAATGTTTGAACAAATAAGAAAAGTAAAAAAGAGGGATTTCCAACCACAGAACTTGAGTCTGAACAACAAAGAAGGCACAACACTGACAAACACAAAAGATGTGCTCTCAAGATGGCACGAATACGGCAAGATGCTGTTTGCGGACAACATCAGACCAGACCCGAGGGACCTCCAACAACCAGACTCACAACAGATAAATAAAGAACCAGAACCTCTCTTGGAGGAAGTACAGGCTGCAATAAAACAAATAAAGAATGGAAAATCCCCTGGATTAGACAACATACCAGGTGAACTCCTGAAACATACCAGCGAATCAGGAATAAAAGCACTCCACCAAATGATCTGCAAAATTTGGCAGACAAATGAATGGCCAACAGACTGGAAGCTACAAGAATTCGTCATCCTATACAAAAGCGGCAATGTCAAAGACTGTGGAAATTATAGAACCATCGCCCTCATCAGTCACACCAGCAAAATCCTGCTCATCATCATACTCAACAGAATGAAATCTAAGGTAGAAGAGGAACTATCAGAATGTCAAGCTGGTTACAGGACCAACAGAGGAACCGCTGACATGCTCTTCATACTACAAATAATGATTGAACAGATAAGAAGCAATGGAAACGAAGCCTTCATCACGTTCATAGACTACAGCAAAGCGTTCGACAGCGTTAGGCACCATCACCTGTTCGATATAATGATTAAGATGGGATTCCCGAAACACCTTGTGACCCTGATCGCTGCACTATACCACGAACAAAAGGCAACGATTAGATGGAACAATGAGAACTGTCCATATTTCAACATCGAGAAAGGAGTCAGACAGGGTTGCAATACTTTCACCTCATCTTTTCAATATTTATACTGAGCAGATCATGAGAAACGCAGACATAGAAGATATGGGAATAAAGATCGGAGGCCGAAACATCACAAACCTTCGCTACGCTGATGACACAGCTCTTATGTCAGATAACATCACCAGCATGAAAAGAGTGTTGCACAGAGTGGATGAAGCGGGCAAGACAGCAGGCCTACACCTAAATGCTAAGAAAACGAAAGTCATGCATATTGGAACAGGGCACCATGAACACCAGGAGATACTAGTAAACAAAACAGCACTAGAAAAAGTGACTGATTTCAAATACCTAGGATCACATAAATCGCAAGATGGAAGCTGCTCAAAGGACATAAAAACAAGGATAGGAATGGCAAAACACAAAATGGTTCAACTAAACAACATTTGGAAGGATAGAGGCACACCAACGGACCTCAAAGTGAACATACTTAAGTGCTTGATTTGGCCAGTCCTACTATATGGTTGTGAAGCCTGGACACTCAAATGGGATTAAAGAGTTATACAAATACAAAATACAAAAATACAAAAAGGCAGACATAACAAGATTGGAGGCAGCTGAAATGTGGCTTTACAGAAGGCTACTCAGAATAAGTTGGACAGAAAGGAGAACAAATACAAGCATCTTAGAACAGCTTGGCACCACCAGAAGAATAACACCTGAAATAAATAAAAGAAGACTTGCATACATCGGCCACGCGGCCCGAAACAAAAGCACGGCTCTTATGATATCAATCCTTCAAGGAAAGACAGAAACAAAGAGAAAACAAGGAAGACCACCCATTACATATCACGATAACATCAAGAAAGTCAGCCAGCTGGAAATAAGTGAACTAACTAGGAAAGCTAAGGACAGGATTGGGTGGAGGAGATTTTGTCGTGACATCCACTGTAGCAGCTAACATCGATGACGATGAAGCCGACAGGTGACAGGTGACATCTCCTAAGATAAGAGAAATGCGATGAGTTCAACGTTTCTGATGTCAAGTGGAAAAAAAGAGATGACTTAGACGATGATGTTTTCAATGATTAGATCTAGTCTAGATCTAGGCCAATCTAGCCCCTTTGCTTTTGACTTTGAAAGACCCGAGGGATATCATTGTTTGGTTCCTCTATTACATTCAGAATGCACCTTAAATGCTCACCTTTCGAACCACAGTAGTGAGAAAATTAATGAGTTCTGAATGCTGAAGTGACTAAAAAAGGCTCTCTACACTGAACGAATTCCAATCTCCAGATAGCTCTCAATAGTCAACACAAACGCTGTCTCCGCACGTCGCGTGGTGTAATCAGATCAAGAAAAGTGCACATCGGTGCAAAAAGAATTATGGGAGTGTTCAATGGGGCTACATGATCAATATTACCGGAGCGGGAAACGGGTAGCCCAAATAATGTTTCAAAGGTGGGCTTTGGTTATGAAGGCTACATGTAGCCCCAATAAACAATCCCTTTTATATTGAGTGACCTTATATAGTTTGATTATTGAGCCTATATAAGGTCACCCAAAAAATATTGTGTCTGAAAACGGAAATTTCACTTCTGAACGAAGAAAAACCCTCATACATGTGAGATATTTCGGGTTCAAATAAGACAAAATGTGCCAAAAAGAAAAATAATAACTGTATATAGCAAAGCCTCCCATAAGAATTAGTACAGAAACGACACAATAAAAGGCAAAGGATAAGGGAAGACACACCAAGCTTTCGGTATGTACTACCTTTGACAAGGGAAAAAATGAACAGAATGAAAATTTAAACCAAAAAGACAATTGAAGAAAGACAAACAATTTGCAGAATGTAAAAAACAGTACGAAATGGAGGAAGAACGAGAACAAGAAGAGAAAACTAGAAGAGGAATGAGAAGAAAGAGATGAACTGAAGAAAAAATTAATTATATGAGAAATTAATCAAATGCGATGGGAAAGAAGAAAAAAAAACAGATGAAGAAAACGACAAGGAAAGAAATGAAGGAAAGAAAAAGAAATGAAAGAAATATTAATGGATGTATTAATTTCTGTTCGATATTCACGTTCTAATGAGCATACTCTGGTGCACTTATACGTGTGTTCTCAAGTCAGCTTGACTACAATTAGGATAATTGTGTAATGATAAAGTCAAGGACTACTATATGAAAGGACGAGCACGGCTGATTTCCTGACTCTGCTAGCGAAGGCGAATCGCTTAATGACAGATATCGTGAAAAAATGCAAACCCACAACTAAACCACCCACCTCTTACATACTCAGTATACAGAAACATGTATTTCAATGATAAAAAAGCATAATAAAGTAATATTAATAATTGGTAAAAATTAAAATACACAGAAATCTGCAGCATTAGGAGGTACGGTAGTAAAAGACTATCTAGCAAATTCCCTTAAAAATGATAAGGTTTAATTTGTTATCAAGGACTACGCTAGCGAAGGCCATTTGATTATTGACACCTACAGCCTTATTATGACACCTAAGACTAACCAATTGTAACCAATGTTGCATCCAAACATAATCTCATTAAATAAAGCAGTTTTACCACAGTTAATGACGATACCATACAGTAGAACCTCTGGCATAAGACCTCAGTATGTAATAACACATGCAATTTGACCTTGAAATCAACCTTTTCTATTGGATTTTTTTTAACCACCTTAATTGTAGCCCATTCCATGAATCAGGACCATTTCTGTAGTCTTATAGCAATGGTTCCTCTGTATGTACAGAAACGAAAAATAACTCACCATGTTGCAGCCCAAATTAGTCAGCGAGCCGTGCCTTCTTGATGGAGGTCTGGTACAGAGCTAAATTTCTTTGATGGTCCTTTTCCAAATTATGAATCCCATGCAGAAGAACATTTATTTTGCCAGGCGTCGCAGCAGATGTTTAGAAAATAATCCAAAACCATAGTAGGTGTTCATGGTGAGAAGAATGTTGACAAGTCTTTGACGGCAGCATGCTTTATGTTTGGATTTCTTCACAAAGCACAAACCAGTCCTTACGAACTCATATGTGCACACATGTGGGACAGTGAAACAACCCCTTGAAACTTCTTGGATGAAGTCTTTTACTTCTCTTGACAATAAACACTTCAGCAAGTAAACTGAATCGTACAACAAATACCAAGCTCGCTGATCATTCAAAGGATGTACAGTCTCAAAGTCAGTTCTTCTTGTGAATAATTTGCAGTATTGCTGATTGATTTTATGATTGTCAGTCATGGACCCTAAAACAATCCCACCTGTCTTCTCAACAACAGCAGCAGCTTTCTTGACAACAGTGAATTGGTAGGCAGGTGTTAGGTTGTGAACAGGGGAAACAGATACCATAACACTAGGTCCACCATGCAAACATTTCATCATGACACATAACATAGAGCTTGCCTTGGAGAACACCCCCTGAAAAGGCGACTCTTTGGCGAATTTTCACTTCATGGACTAACAAAAACCAATGCTTCTGCTGAGCATTCTTTGCTTTCTGAAATGTTTTCTCCAGTACTTGGTCAACATCTGTAGAAGAGATCATAGACTGCAGCTTTCGTCTACTTGGGAGAACAAGAAAGTCACGCAGTTGATGGTAATTACAATGAGGGAAAGATTCAATTGCAAAGCAGTAATCTGCCACCGAGAATGCCTTGTCATATACGAGTTGAAGCTGTCTTGTAAGAAATTTGAGTTTCTTGCCTTTGGCAGCTTCAAGCGACTCTTAGGCTTGAACTTGTTGAAGAGTCGTTGCCACATTTTTAACAACACCATCCACAGGAAGGTCATAGTTAATCGCTGAGTGCACAGCCTCAAAGAATTGTGTGTAGGATGACAGACCAGTGTTTGGGCTTAAGATTTTACCCAAAGGCACGTTAATCCCATTCTTGAAAGCAGAAAAAGTAAGAGGTGAACACAAAGTAGATTTGTTGTGAACAATTATTGACAAGAAACTCTCTCTGTAATCTTTCACCATGAAAATACACACTAATTTGCCTTCTGGACGAGATATGAGAAGATTTTCATACTTTTTTAACAACTCTTTGTCAGGAGAAAACTCAGAAAACGAAGTGATTCTGTCTTTCTGTTCAGCTGTTGATCCTCAGCTTTAGGCTCGCGTGGTGCTGGTTTTGGTGTTGGCAAACAAGAAGAAGGAACATTAAAAATACTTGGTGGCAACATAGGCCGAGTATGTCCACCTGGTATCTTGACCATAGGTGTATCCGCTGGCCAATGTCTCTCACATATATAAAAAATTTTGTTGGGTCGACAACGAAATCCTCACGTGGGGGGAGAACGTTCAACCATTTCTGTTTTTCTTGTTCGTCTTTAGGTAGTTTAAACACACGGCATATGTTAGATTCGTTGTAGTTGCCTTTGCAGTTCACAATGTCACAAATCCCAGACTGGGAGATGTAATAAATTATAACAAGACAACAATCACGAACGAACAAGTATAACACTTAACAGAACAACCCATCAGACTCACACATTTATTAAACATAAAGATAAAGATAAAGATGCAATTACATACATTATATTACTCAATTTAACTGCCGCCCAACGGCCTTCTTTCCCTCAAGCACTCTTCCTCGTGTCCACAACCCGGTAGTTACTTTTAAAGACACTTCGGCCTCAGCCTCTCCACTCAATGTCTTAATAACACATTAGTATTTCTTTCGCACCGCAGTCTCTCAATAGCAACTCCCTATGGCAATAACACCTTAGCCTTCCACTAGCACCTCAACATGGCCATAGCACGTTAATAGTTCAATTCACATTAGTATCTCAATGGCACAGTATATTAATATCACATGTAGTACATCTTAAGAGCACATTAACGATTCGATACACATCCCTGTCTGTGGCCAGACTGCCACGACTCATGCGTTCCTCCTGTCCTGCTCGACAGCTTCACTCCACTGGCCTATGCGTAGCCTTCGGCCCTATGCTGGCCTATCCCCTGTGCTCACCGCGGGTGACTTCTCGGCCCGACCCCGGCACCTATAAAAATAACATTACATTGGTATAATACCATACCATTTCTATTCACTTCACCCCTCATTACAAACCATGAAGCGTACACACAATAGTCCACCTTTCACTCACCACACGTCTTACGGTAACACACCTCCCCCTTATTACACAGTACTCACTCTCGCTACGAATCCGTGAACCTAACTTACATCTATCGCTCATGGCGCACATTTCTATACACAGTAATCAAGGACTTCCACATTCCTCACATATACTTATTTACATCATGGTCATAGGCGAATATAATACATCAATCATCATAATTATCAATCATCGTTCAACCTACCAGTCATCACTGGAAAACACATCACAATGTCCCGACTGCTTTCATTCACGTCTGAGTCTTGGGACCTTCTAACTTGCAGTGATATGACTGCCCAGATCTTGCCTGTACTAAGCCTCAAATTCACTCACAACATGCACGCTTTTCATTACTTGTGGGCCGTGAGTTAACTTTATTCTACCCCCTTCTCCCCGTAACTATTGATCCCCGCCCATTCGCTCGTGACACACAACACCACACTTATTTGGCATTTTGAAAGAATATAAATCCCACAACTTGCAAAAAATATCCACCAGTATCACATTGTTTCACATGTCTGTTTCAATGTTTATATTTTCCCACACAACCAAAGCACTTGTTCCGGTAACGTAAACTTCCGGGAGAAAAAGAGTGCAAGCTTTCTGCACTAGATCTAGGCCTAAAAATAAACGTTTTGGCGTGTTGGATATTCACTAAGTAAATTAATGCCAACAAATCGTATGGAAAATGTGTTTACTGACTTAATTGACATAAACTTCATCGCATCTTATTAGTCTAGATTACTACGCTAAAGCGCACTGTTATGTTCGGTCTAAAAATAGACTATTCATCAGAAACTGGGTCAATGCAATAGCCTCCGCTAGCGATGTCAGAAGATCGGCCGTGCGCGTCCTTTCATACAGTAGTCCTTGGATAAAGTACATAGTATCTTGGCTTGGGAAAGATTAAAAATTGAAGCAGTGTGAGAAATCGATATATATATTACTATTAGCGGCAGCGTAAGAAACTTCATGGGAAAGCTAAAGCTTGTTTGTATACTAGACTGTTATGATTCATGACACTCTTCGACTTCATCCACTTTTTTTTGGTTTGATAGAACAGCAGTTCTTTTCCACAGTTCATATTACTTTAATCAAGCACAGCAGTTCTGTTATTAAAATATTATTGTAGTTTCTCCTAATATCATAAATTTACTGAAATTATTCCATTTTTTCACTGTGACTCAGAAAGCAACAATAACAACTACAAAACTACAACAACAACAACAAACAACAAAAAAACTCCAAAAGCAGGATAAACTTTGACCTGGATATTAAATGTTCACTTGTCATGTTTTGGTCTGTTTGTTGGATGTGTGATCTGGACATCCATGAAAGTTTTGTTTTCAGTAAATGAAGAGCCAGTCGTGTTCAGTGATGTATAATATAAGTGATGTATAATTCCTGTCTGAGTGACTATATCTTTTAAATAGATGGTATCTAAATGCACGCACACACACGCAGGTACAAGAATGGTTAAAGTTGGAAAGAAAATCGAATGGTGACACTGAGCAGTCACTGACATTATTTTAGGACAATCACCGTGTGTCACTGTCCGTGCATGCAATGTGTGTGGATACAATTTTTGAACATAATTTCCATCGCCATCCGTCATCGTCGAGCCATGTGTATAGCCACTTGTAGACGCTTCAAAATGAATAATGAACGAAAATTTCAATGACTACACTGATTTTTTTCTTTGCACATACCAGACTACGGACGGGGGTGGGGGGAAAGTTGGGGGTGGGGGTGGGTCATGGCATGGACCCACGATTTTGAAGGGTGGGCCTGTTTTCCCTAGTAGTGGCAAAGGCTAGGGCGGGAAGGGGGCTCTTTGGCACTCTTTAGCACAAAATATTACTATACCGAAGAAGATAAATAAAAGATTAAAATATGAATACTTAATGAACTCTTTGAAATAGGATTTACATTAATTTTCCCATCTGGCTTGGATCTATTGTCGAGCCTGTCGTTACACGTAAAACCATAAATATGTATGATTGTCAGACCGTCTAGTGGTTGTATAAACATAGTTTTGATGTCTTAATACACAAGTGTATTCATGATTACAAAACAAATTCTGTTGAGTGAAATTAAATGTCACTTTGATAACACACAGAAGAAGAATGCTTAGGCCTATTACATCTTACCAAACAGTATGGATGTTATTATTTTTTGCAACTTTCATCTACCTTTACTTTTGTTAGTACATTACTTATCATGACATCCACCACCTCCACTACTACTGCAATAACTATCAATCCATGTTTTTTATCTTTATCTTGTATAGCATGTTTTTTTCTAAAAATACAGAGATCTACATGGACAAAAGAATAGCATCAAATCTTGTAATCTAGAATGTCCGTGGAAAAACTGACATCTGGCAGGTCAAAAAGTACCACAAAAGCAAACAACGTGAGTAAAAGAGAGAACAAAGGAAAAAAGTACAAATATGTTACAAAAAATCTTGGAAAGCGTGGCCATAAAGGAAAACAGATTTGGAATAACATGGTAATCGAGTGAGAATGAGAGAGAGAGAGAGAGAGAGAGAGAGAGAGAGAGAGAGAGAGAGAGAGAGAGAGAGAGAGAGAGAGAGAGAGAGAGAGAGAGAGAGAGAGAGAGAGAGAGAGAGAGAGAGAGAGAGAAACCGGAAAGACCCCTCGGCAAATGTTTAACAGTAACGGAACGGAAGTTGCAAATCACACCAGTTCTGATAGGAATAGACATAAAAATCCAGTCAGGTATTGGACATGGTTTTAGGTCGCCGACACCAGCCAATCATGTCTGACCTATACTATACTATGGGCATGTATTAACTCTTCTCATATTATAAAATTGAAATAGCGAATGACTGAGAATGCTTTCCAACTGTAGTTTTGAGGAAAGTCGAGTAGTTCATCTCCTTTTTTTTTTTTTTTAATTTATTTCAAATGACAGTAAAAATCTTTAACATAAAATGATTTGAAATGAGATGTTAATGAAACTGATTAAGAAACAATATACTTCTGTAACCCTCAGCAAGGTTTCGTCCAACTTAAGGCCAGAAATTTTCCCAACTGTAGCGTTGAAGAGAATGGAATTTCCTTTACTTCAAAACTTTCAGCACACGGTTTTAAGGAATCTATATATATATATATTTGGACAACTTGGAGCGGTCCTTCCCTATGCATAGAAAAACGGCTAAACGTAGAAAGTTCAAACTTTCTGTGCTCATTAGTTAAAAAATCTACTAGGTTTTTACGCATTCATTTTGAAGATATAATGTGTGGAAATGTACAAACTGAATTTATGAAGTCATTTGTTTTGTTACCAGTTCCAATCATCTTTTTAAAACACCATTTTCAACATTTCCAAATAGGTTTGCCAGGTTGCCATTTTTATGATCATTTTATTAATTTTGGCTCTTTCAGTTTACCTCACGAATTTATTTATTGGTTCTTTTGACCCCAGTTCTGGAACTTTACCAAGTGCATGTTTGTGTAAAAAATAATAATTAGCACTGTAATAAACACATTGGTGATGAAATATAGAAGGAAAAAATATTATATCGTCGGTTGGCTGTTGGAACCTCGTTAAGTCCATTTTTGGGCAAATTGACTTTTTAAAAAAAAATGGAATCTATAGCACGAGACGCATCGGATGCACTTGAAAAAACGGAAAAATTCTGCTTAGTAGTGGAGAAAAGCGATGTTGTAATTCCGTGTTATAACCTCGTTAACGTACAGCTGGCGGAATGTCGGCGCTTCATCATCATCATCATTGCCTTTCTCACCCTGGATCAGGGTATAGGCCACCAACAAACACCTTCCATCCCTCTCTATCATGGGCCAGCCTCTTTACATTATTCCAAGTCTTTCCGCTTCGTTGCACATCATTTTCTCTGGCTCTTCTCCACGTTCCGCGCGGCCTTCCTCTTGATCTCTTGCCCTGGGGATTCCAGTCCAATACCTTCTTCGTGATGCTGTTTCCTGGCCTCCTGAGAGTGTGGCCGATCCATCTCCATCGCCTCCTACCAATTTCCTCTCTGACTGGGTTCTGTCTTGTTCTTTTCCATACAATTTCATTGCTGACCTTGTCTGTCCATCTGATCTTAAGTAGCTTCCTCAAACATCTGTTGATGAAAACTTGGATTCTCTTTATGCAGGCCTGGGACGCATTCCAAGTCTCACATCCATACAACAGGACTGACTTCACGTTCGAGTTGAATATCCTCAGCTTTGTTTTTAGAGATATATCCTTGGTTCTCCAAATCTTGCTTAAGGATGTGAAAGCTGCCTGTGCCTTTCCAATTCGTGCTTTGACTTCTGCCTCTGTTCCTCCCTTATTGTCAATGATACTACCAAGATAGCAGAAGGACTCTACATCTTCCAGTGGTTGATCTCCTACTGTGACTCGTTCGCTTAGGGGTGCAACAATTTTTAGGACCTTCGACTTCGCGGGATGTATCCTCAATCCAATAGATTCTGAAATTTTGTTTAGGAATGTCGGCGCTTGAACCTGGTTAAAATCGTTTGCCAGGTTATGCACCGCTGGCCACGGCCAATTGTTGGCGTTTGAACCTCACTAAACGTTTAATTTAGTAGCGTTTAATACTAAACGTTTAGTAAACGTTTAATAGCATGGTAATTACATGTACCAATTGTTGTCGCTTGAAAATGAAGAAAAAAGTGAAATGTCGACAAATGTAGCGTCGATGTAAAAATCATTATTTCGTAGTAGTGCATGATTGTATCATGTTTACAAATAACGAGACTGAAGAAGGGCAGTCATGTACCATGCCCTGTAACTCATAATTATTTTAAAGGGTTTTGAGATACAGGGAATAGGTTATTGTGTACAAAATTCACACACGCATGCACACACACAGGCACACAGAGTAATTAGGTTTTTACTAAGTTCGAAATGACTTTTAAAAAAAAAATTACTTTATATAATTATAGTTATGTGCCAGTAAAATCATTGAGTCTGGGGACGAATAAAAATTGGTCACTTTGAAATAGCCTAGATATCAACCGGCGTATATTTTGAGTCCGAAGTCAGAGATCTATTGTCATTAACGTAATCACCGACGGTAGGGTAAACTTGAATGAATAGATCAAAGGAAGGGCGGCGGCGATTTTACGGCCTTTGAAGTTGCCGCTCAATTTAGTGGACACCGTCTTTGAAGAAAGTAAGACAAGATCGGCGAATATGGGCGGATCAAATGTGATCAAATAAGGGAATGGTAAATTTTATTTTGGTAAATATTTTGAGTTAATTGATCAATCTGCAATTAATCATGCGAATCTTCGCCCCACCCACACTTTAATAGCTATAAATACCGTCAGTCTCATATCAATCAGTGACCAGACAAAGTAAAGCGCCCCACTGTCTGAATTTTTGAATCCAGTGCTTTCCAGTATGTAACACATAAGTCACTGTGCATTTCCAGTTTGTTATTTTCAACGTTTCCTCTGAGCAGAGGACAATGCATGGTGCAATAAGCACTTTCAAAACCTGTTAGAGGAAGATGCCGATCGCAGGAGCCTTTAATTGACGTTGCACACAAACCTTACTGGTGTGAAAGTAGATCTCTCAAAGAAACACAGAGCAGTTCTCTCAGTGCAACCCTCTCTCAAAGAACTATGCTGGAATTCTCTCACAGAACCAAGTGCACAGCTCTCAAAGACCCTATGTGGAACTCTCTCAAAGAACAAACAAGTAACTCTCAAAGAACAAAAATGAATATTACCCAAGGAACTGAAATGCAGCCAGCTCAAAGAGCAAACGTACAAATCTCTTGCTCTCCCCCCCCCCCCCCTCTCTCTCTCTCTCTCTCTGTGTGTGTCTCTCTCTCTCTCTCTCTCTCTCAGAACCAGAGCGCCACATTCTCAAAGTGCAAGATGCAGCTCTCTCAGGGGGCAGCTCTCTCAAAGACCAGATCGCATCTCCCTTAATAAAGAACCAAAGTGCAGCGCTCACACCCCCCTCCTCTCTCTCTCTCTCTTTCTCTCTCTCTCTCCCCCCTCTCTCTCTCTCTCTCTGTCAAATAACCAGAGTGAACGTCTAACTCAAAGATCCAGTGTGCAGTTGTCTCTCAAAATCCCTGAGTACAGTTTCTCTCACAGCCCCAGAATGCAGATTTATACAAGAACCAGAGTGCACCTCTTTCAAGTTGGATCTCTCCCAAAGAACCAAAATGCAGCTGTCTCTCAAAGGACTGGAGTGCATCTCTTTCAAGTTGCATCCCTCCCAAAGAACCAAAATGCAGCTCTCTCTCAAAGGACTGGAGTGCACCTCTCCCAAAGAACCAAAATGCAGCTCTCTCTCAAAGGACTGGAGTGCATCTCTTTCAAGTTTCATCTCTCTCAAAGAACCAAAATACAGCTCTCTCTCAAAGGACTGGAGTGCACCTCTTTCAAGTTGCATCTCTCTTAAAGAACCAAAATGCAGCTCTCTCTCAAAGAGCTGGAATGCACCTCTTTCAAGTTGCATCTCTCTTAAAGAACCAAAATGCAGCTCTCTCTCAAAGGACTAGAGTGCATCTCTTTTAAGTTTCATCTCTCTCAAAGAACCAAAATGCAGCTCTCTCTCAAAGGACTGGAGTGCACCTCTTTCAAGTTGCATCTCTATTAAAGAACCAAAATGCAGCTCTCTCTCAAAGAGCTGGAATGCACCTCTTTCAAGTTGCTTCTCTCTTAAAGAACCAAAATGCAGCTCTCTCTCAAAGAGCTGGAATGCACCTCTTTCAAGTTGCATCTCTCCCAAAGAACCAAAATGCAGCTCTCTCTCAGAGGACTGGAATGCATCTCTTTCAAATTGCATCTTTCTCAAAGAACCAAAATGCAGCCCTCTATCAAAGAACTAGAGTGCACCTTTCAAGTTGCATTTCTCTCAAAGAACCAAAATGCAGCTCTCTCTGTCTAAGAACGTGAGAGCACCTCTTTCCAATTGCATTTCTCTCGAAGAACCAAAATGCAACTCTCTCTCTCTCTCTCTCTCTCTCTCTCTCTCTCTCTCTCTCTCTCTCTCTCTCTCTCTCTCTCTCAATGAACCAAAATGCAGTCCTCTCTCAAAGAACTGGAGTGCAACTCTCTCAAAAAGAGAAAGAGAGCGGCAGGGGCAGGTGGATGCGGCTGGGGAGGGGGCAGTGAGCAAGGACATAACATAGACAAAGATAGACAGAGGGAGAGACGGGCAGATAGAGAGAGAAGGGAAGGGGACATGGAGAGAGAGAGAGAGAGAGAGAGAGAGAGAGAGAGAGAGAGAGAGAGAGAGAGAGAGAGAGAGAGAGATAAATAGTAGAAATAGTAGAAAGAGAGATTTAATGATGTTTTAATGTCTTTTGTAAACAAATGACATGTAATACTTTGTGTTACTAAAGAGTCAAGTGTGAATAAATAGTTTGGTTTAGGCTAGACAGTAAATCATACATTTATATTACATTAATTCGCTCGGTGATGGTGTGATACATAGGAAATAAACGAAGTGAAATACTAAGTTTCGAGGGATAAATGTAAAACAGAACTAAAACGGCAAAGACAACAATAAATGCCTCCGAGGCACTTTTAAACATATTTTTACTATGCCCAAAGAAAGGTAGCGAGGTTATACGATCAGCCAAGCGGCGCGATGTGTGCGCTTGAACCTCGTTAAAGCTTTAGGCAGGTTCCAACAGCCGACTTCGGCGTGTTATAACCTGCTTAACTCTGGTTACGTAATTACAGTAGGGTTGTCGTCAAAATGCAATACACGGCACAACTACTGGTCAAGAACATAGGCTAGATGCCAAGTTACAGCTCCCAACAATGAAAACTATTAAAGATAATCAGTTTTTTCCTTCTCCTGTAAAATTTTGATTTTGGACTTAACGAGGTTCCAACAGCCAACCGACGATATATATTTTGGTAACTCGAAACTTTGGTCACCTAAGGTTCAGGAACCGCATCACACTCAGGCTCAACATCATCACTTCCTGAAACTTTTCGGTGCGCACAACTGCACACCGTGTACTGTCCTATCGCTGAGTTTTGGTGATGGCCCTACGCATCTCGGCTTAATCTGTTCTTATTCCTTTCGGTCTGAAGTGGTGTCCTTTGTTGTTTGCATCTCTTCTTACATGCTATCTATGCAGCATTATGGCCTTTCTTACTTCACAGGCGTCTTAAGTTTTACCAAAAAAAAAATAAAAAAATACACAAACCTGTTCATCGAACGGGTACTCAGCTAGTATTAAAATAAAAGACCAGACAAATTTGGGATATTTAAATTCAATATTTATTCATTACTGAACAAAATCAAATCGATCTGTCTCAGATAACTGAGCGCAGAGGTATTCAAGCGATGTTCAGAATTTAGAGATGTCTGAACTCTACGTAATCGAATATCATGGCCACGTCATCGCCATGCCATGTTGGCAACCAGCTGTTGCGATCATTCCAGAACTTTTCTGCAGCTACTCTCTGGGAGTCGGTGTTTCGCCAGGGTTTGTTACCACAGAAACTGGGGTCAGGGAACATACCTCTGGTCCCGCCCACAGCCACATTCAGTATCAAGTAGAACTGAAACAAAGGGGATCACAGACAACAGTTACCATCATTATGTCTGACAACTCTGTCAGTAATATCTACAGCCATAAGCACAACTGTATGTCCGGTAGCTTAACATTGGATCATTTGTAATTAAAATGAACATTAACTGCGACAACAGACTCTGCATCTAGTACCACCGCCACCACTGTAACTACTATTACCACAGCAATTCAGCGATGGAAATGTACTAATTAGCAATTATTTCTAGTACTGGAAATAATGAGCGATCAGTTAGAAATCTGGTCATTTATGAGTGTTGTAAAAAAAAAAACAACACACACAACAGAACAAAAAAAAAAGCAAGGATGATGAAAAATTTCACATAACTGGTTTTTTGTTTGTTTTTTGTTTCTTTGTCTGTCTTATCTAAGTATAGTTTATGGCCTCTGTCATTTCATTAAATTATAAACCTAGGGAATTTTTTTAAGTCCAGGCATTTTACATAATAGTAACATAAAAAAAAATCCTTCAAACATGTGCATGTCACATAAAATCGCTCTCAAAGATAATTTTTTTTTAGGACAGCTCAACACACACACTTGCACACACACAGAAGCATTATTACTAAGTTCCATGAAAAAATTGGAGCAAAAAATTCTTCAATGTAGTACTAGAACATCTGGGCTTGATTGCTCGAAACGCGGAAGACAATGCAAGTAAAGCAGGATCAAATTGCAATTGGCATGTTAACATCCGAAAATGATTAATGTACTGACGTGGACGCTTGTCTTGATATCAGTAGCTTTAATAATATAGTCACTTACAGATCAATCTGTTTATTAAGACTGAACATTGTCTGAGTGTCGTAATTTTAAACAATTATCACACTACATACATAGTGTGTACTCCACCTCAATGCCTAAAAGTAGTCTTTGCCATAAAATAGAAAATGCAAACGAAAACGAGAAAGGAGAACCGCGAGAACAACACAACAACAACAACAACAACAACAACAACAACAACAACAACAACAACAACAACAACAACAACAACAACAACAACAACAACAACAACAATAACAACAGCAGCAGCAGCAACAACAACATGACAACAACATCAACAACAACCACAGTAACAACAACCACATTAGCCCAGACTTACTTCCTGATCAAAGGGCGCCAAGTACCCTCCGTTTGACCACAGATTCTGACCGGTAAAACCACCTTTCTGCCAGAAACCACCACTTCCTGGGTCTACGTACAGAATGCGTTCATTATCTAGGAAGGTGCTGTTCCAGGCATAAAATAGAAACAGAAATTAGTTGACACTTTCCCCACTAACCAACATTAACATCCCTTGACACTGAGACTGTTGCACAATTCTTTTCAACAGTTAAGCAAAGAATTATTGATATCATTAAAATTTCTGTCTGTATTACTCGCGTTATGTCTCATTACAGAATCAAATATTGAATCGCTTGCTTTTCTAAAGCTCATAATTATGACCTAATAATTAGTTTTATGAAATTGGTTTTGAAATCATGCTCTTACACAGATAAATGTACAGGTGTTTTATGATATTTTTATTGGTATGTTACATTATTGATTATATCTAACGGATACACGGAGTACACCCAACCCTGCTTAACTAGACTCGAACAACGTGGTAACTGTTTGCCAGACGTCTAACAATGTCAAAACTGATTCTTCGAAAGAGTAAAAGTGACACAGACAAACTATTATCCACACTTTGGGCGGGTAATAATAATTTGGCAAAAAAAATGCTATATTCCTTCAGGCTGAGAGTCACTTCGGTTTGTATACTTGTTTAGTCGAACTCAGAGACAATAATTATTACCTTATTTCATGACCTGCTGGGTTTGTAACGTTTGTTACGCCGTGTCAAACACGGATAAAACCAGGATAGGATGGGCAGTAGTGTTATCCTATGATTTTTCCATCCATTTGCCGAGAACACCGTTCTTTAAGTACTCAGATAGCAAGGAAATGAATGAGACTGAAACACTTACGCAATATGGGTGGGTGTCCATTCCAGTCGCCAGGTGTGAAAACTGTTAAACCAGGATGCAGAGTGCCTGTAGGAAACACATTTGGTACTCGGTCATGGATCATTTTACCCATATTTTTCTACACAGAAAAACAAATATAAAAATAACCTCAATAACAATGGCAGCCTTATGCACAAAAGGGCAATGTCTGTCTGTGCATTCATCAACAAGTATCGAAGCCTACGGCAAGATAAGACGACAAACTCAAACATATTATCTGCAACAAAAGGCAATGTTTAATAACAGCTTAATGCTTTTATCAGGAACCGATAAAGAAATGACGGCCATTTTGATTTTTGTAACATTTTTCTACCTTAATCAATCAAACATCGTATTATCGGGTAGGACTAATTTCTGCACTGTCGTAACAAGAGTTAAAGACAGTTTGGCGGTGATAATCAATCACACCCTGAACGGAAATCAGCAAAAACATTCGGTGGCAATCAAATGTTTTATTTCGTCAAAACAACACAAAGAGAGACAGAGAGAGAGAGAGAGAGAGAGAGAGAGAGAGAGAGAGAGAGAGAGAGAGAGAGAGAGAGAGAGAGAGAGAGAGAGAAGAGAGAGAGAGAGAGAGAAAGAGAGAGAGAGAGAAAGAGAGAGATATATATATATATATATAGAGAGAGAGCAGTTTAAAGGTAAAGAGAGATAAGAGAGGAGAGAGAGAGATAGTGAGAGGTAAAGAGAGATAAGAGAGAGAGAGAGAAAGAGAGATAGAGGAGAGAGAGAGGAGAGAGAGAGAAAGAGAGAGAGAGAGAGAAAGAGAGAGAGAGAGAGAGAAAGAGAGAGAGAGAGAAAGAGAGAGAGAGAGAGAGAGAGAGATAGAGAGAGAGAGAGAGAGAGAGATATATATATAGAGAGAGAGAGAGCAGTTTATCACAAGATAGAGATCGACACTTTCAAGGGCTTGTCAAATTCTGTATCTCTACGGAAGGACTTATAATTTATGCAAAATGAATAACGGAACTGTCAGAATTGCTAAATGAAGTAGTTTCGATGTGGAACGTGTGTTTCTAAATTAACTTACTATCAGTGCCAGAAGTTACTGGATTTTAAAAAGACATAGAGTGATGACTGTAATACAGGTAATAGGCCAAAAATAATAATTCACTTTTCCCCATGGGTCTTCCAGAATTTATCCTCGGCACGCTGTGGTCCCCAGTGAAAATTGGTGGTAACTTTGCCTATACCTTGCGGACAGTCTTGCCCTGAACAAGGAAGAATATAAATTTATTACATGACATTCATATTAATCATGGCTTACCATACAAGGTATACCCGTCTCTGACAAAGTGACGCTAAACTGCAACAGGGCAAACAATTAATCACTGTATGAGCAGTAATCTACATGTCTTGTATCATGTTGGCATGTTGGAATTTTGGGATTTTTTTCATCTTTTCTTGTCCCTGATTCTATGATAGGTCAGATCGAGCACCTAGTTTTCTCGGAAAAAGGACGATAACTCGGAGGGCCCGAGTGCACGTTGCGTACATTAAAGTCGAGAAAAGTAGGCCGCACAAGGCCGCGGCTCGAAAATTACGAACAAAATCACCCCCCCCCTCCCAAAGACCACCGACCGGCACTGCGCTATGGCGAAGACGTGTCTGCCCCAGCTGTAACTGGGCTACAATGTCACCAAAGCAAATTTCCCACATGGCCTCAAAGGAGTATACAAAATACAGAAAATATAAATACAAATATACCATCCACAAACCACAATTACCCTCAACAGTCACCACAAATATGGCCGACACACACTCCGTCACAACTGTCATAACCATGTCTTTACCACCACCCCTACGCCAGCATCCAGATACCACATTCGTTGTAGATTGTACCTCGAGATTCCATCATGTCCATCTCCCCAGATCTCGGCCATACGCCGTAAACACTGTGTCGAGGCATCAACCAGATGGCTGTTGAAAAAAAAAAAAGATGACCATTATCATTTTAACCCTGTGTTCGAGAGAGAGAGATAGAGAGAGAGAGAGAGAGAGAGAGAGAGAGAGAGAGAGAGAGAGAGAGAGAGAGAGAGAGAGAGAGAGAGAGGGTGGGGAGGACAGGGAGAGAACAAGTAACAGAAAAATTATATAAGTTTACCAATACCAGTACATTCTTCAGCTATCGGACAAAGATAGAATTTCTAGATCTCTTGTGGTAAAACATGCACGAGTTTTCGCCTTTGGCATCACAATATTTCCTAGTGGTAGTTTCAGGGCTCCAACATCTAAAATGCTTTCATAAATTGCTTAATGTCTCTATCCCTTACTTTTTTTCCTTGGACAAAAACACAACAGAATTTTTTTTCAAGAAAATGTACTTTTTCATATTAAAAATATGTAGATGAACTTTTCTTTCAATGTGTCCAACCCATGTGCTAATCACATTGAATGTCAGAAGAAAGCAAAAATTAGCGTGCTGACTAAAAACCGTTGGCTTGGACACACCGACAAACATAACGACAAAAACCTTTCCCCTAAAAAACAAACATCTTCTTCTTCTTCTGCGTTCTTCGTGTCAGGAGGCCGGTAGCCTTTATGAAAGACGCTGTGCTCCTGAGTTCCTCTGCTAACCCATATAGCTTAGTGTGAAGTGTCGCATCTCGGGGCCAGCTGTTTTCCCCCTATTGTCTGTACAGGGGGCATTGTTGGAGGACATTTTCTGCATTCTCTGGGGAATTTCCACATGGGCATGTCTCTAAAAAACAGACAAATACAAAACAAGTGGCAACCGCTTCCGTACCTGGCCAGATCCAGTCTCCCTTTGGAATGCGAGCCCGGACTTCCACAATGCCGTACTTTATGTTGGGAACACTGTGGACCCTCCCAGACATTATTGGAGGAAGCATTCCGTCTTTGCCTTGTCTCCAACAGCCATCAACAGCAGCTTTCGTGCAGTAACCACACACAGCTGAAATAACAAACACGGTCGTCAGCTATTTACAGCTCACGGGGCTTCACAGGAATAGCCAGCACAAAGCTTATAACATGAAAAGGCATCGATGTTTCTAAGCTTAGTCCTGAACATGATTCTTTTACACATTTTGGGCTTGCCTATTACACAAACTATAGACAATCTGTGGGGTCGCAGCAAATCTTGAAGAAATGACAAAATGGGACGAAAAGAAAGAGTTGTATGTAGCAAAGTCTCACTCCAAATGTTTCTTTCTGCCGCATGACGTGAAGTATGTTGACAATTGCTACTCCCGGACTTTCATTCGTTGGACTTGCTTCCAAGTAGGAAATAGTTAAAAATTGAAAATAGATTCTGTTATATAAAACAGTTACCTTAATAAGGCTATGTCTTTAAAAAATTGCAACATCTATGTCAGGCTACCTTTGTGTAAGAAAAATGAAGTGGGTTGATTTGGCTATTTTCTTTTTTATAGAGTCTCTCTGAGAGAGAGAGACAGAGAGGAGAGAGAGATGTGTGTTTGAGAGAGAGAGAGAGAGAGAGAGAGAGAAAGAGAGAGAGAGAGAGGAAGAGAGGCAGGAAAGAAATGGAGAGAAACAAGGGAGAGGGGGCATAGGCAGGTAATTCCGGGGACAGAACAGGGAACCTTAACTAGTATCATACTTTACATGTACCGATTCTCCGGCTTGAGTGACGCAATCCGTACAAAAATAAGAAAAGAACAGAAACAAAAACAAACAAATAAAAAAGGTCCTCACCTTTCATATCCAGGACTCCGTTATGTAGGAAATTTTCATCCCATCGAGAATCACTGACTGTGGTCGTCTATACATACAGAGAAAGGATACAGTTTGAATTGTGTGGTGTTGTCTTTTTCTATCTGATAATTAGGGATAAACATAGTGTTTTCTCTCTTTCTCTTTCTCTCCTCCCTTCTCTCTCCCTCTCTCTCTCCCTCTTTCTCGCCCTTCCTCTCTATTTCCCCCTCTCTCCCCCTCAACTCTCACTCTCTCGTATTTCCTAGAGTCTTCGCCATCCAGAATCGCCCCTTCCTTTCTCTGTCCCTCTCTCCCCCTCTGCGAGTCTCTGCCTCTGTCTGTCTGTCTGACTTATCTGTCTGTCTGTCTGTCTGTTTCCCTGGCTGGTTCAGGGTTTAAATTTTGTACCAAAGTAAATGCGACCCCTCATCTTTTATATATATATATTGTGTGTGTGTGAGTGAGTGAGTGCATGCTCGATTGAATATGTGTGTTCAATGTTGCTGATTGCCTACCCAATGGAGATGTCAAGAAAACACGCTAATTTGGAGACTTACTGGCTTTAAGTACAACTTTCCGTTGTTAGTGTAGACGTTCTTTCCATCACACGTATACGCTTGGAACTCGCCATTCTGGTAACAAATACAGTGCATAATTAACTTGTACTTTTGTGGAACTGGGGCAAGCTCTGAGACTGATATTGTAAGCACAACTGTCTACAGTACCAGGAATTCATTGCAAGTTTCAGTGGCGGATCTACTATGAAATGAAACTAATGAAGCTTAAGCTTCAAGGCCCCTACTCGCAGAGGGACTCTCAAGAAAGAATGAGTGAGTTTCACAACAAAATCGATGTTTTTGTGGGTGTTTTTTTAAAGAAGAATTTCCAAAAACGATGTCGCTGGTGATTGAATCGATGGTTAGCTTGTTTACGAAATTTGTGTGAATGTGCTCACTCTACGGCCCTATTTCAAGGACTCCACACTATCATTCCCTTCTCCGCCATTTACGCCTCGATGTCCTTGCAAGGGGAGTAATGCCCTTTGTACCTTGTTGGATGTGGCCCTATTGTTGCTGGCTGCGAACGGGCCCCATTACAGTTCAAGCTTCAGTGTCCCCCCAAAAAAAGGTAGGTCCGCCACTGGCAGTGTCAAAATTAGGCAAAAAGAAAAAGTTGTATGTAGCGGAACCCTGCGTGAGAAATAAAACCCAAACGTTCGAGCTTCCATGCATTTGGCAGACGGACGTGCTTTTGTGCTGCTAACGAAGCAAAAACTCGCAGATAAGTAACATAATAATATCCTGTTCCGCTTCTATTCTAGACATTTCCTGTTAAAATCGTTTATTGTTCGATTGTTTTCTCTGTTGGTTTTTTTTCACTTGAAAAAGGCGAAAGCCGAAAATTTGTGTATTTTCTGTCTTCACTTTAGTTTGCTTTGTATCGTTTGGGTTTTATTTCTCACGCAGGGTTCCGCTACATACAACTTTTTCTTTTTGCCCAATTTTGACATCTATACTATATATATTTGTGGACTTCAGATTTTTCGTTGCAAAAGGCTTCTGAACCATTCAACACTCTGTCCTCTCTTCTCCTCTTCTCACCTAAAGCGCCTAGTGGCTCGGTGACCTAATTATAAATCGGCATCTATCGGCGCAATAGGAATGTATTTTGGATTCCGATAAAAACAGTCTGCGCCTACGGCGCTGAAACGGACCGAATCTAGGTGGGCTCTATGTGCAGTTGTTGAAATTATATACTACAATTTTTCTCACCTAAAGCGCCTAGTGGCTCGGTGGCCAAATTCGGTGGCCTTTATGTGGGCACCCTAATGCACAGATAGTCGACATATATAACTTACTATCACAGGTGTGCTCAAGTCTACTTACAAATCCGCCATTCATTGTTACTTCATAGTTCCAGTTGTTCGTGTTAATACTGTTGAAATCATCTCTGAAGAAAGGAGCACCACGAATTCGTCTCGATGGTAAACGTGCTACAGGTCTGGTCTCTCCTGTATAAAGACAAGGGGGCGAGAAATTCGAATACAAAACACATTATCACCCAATCTGCAGTACATTCCCTGATAATGTCCTCATATATTTCATGTATAATATTGTCAAGTGTGTCGATATCTCAAAAAAAGACACAAACAAAAAACAACAACAAAACAAAAAAAAAACAAACAAACAATAAAAACCAGACAAAAACAAAAACAAACAAAAATAGACCCTAACAAACCATGGATGCCTAGGGATGACCAGTTTGCTGGTACTGTCTGTACAGTTTTTGCTCACATTATTGACAGGTAGACAATATTTTTTATCTCTTATCCGGACATATAAAAGTCCAATCCATTGTTGTTGTGGTTGTTTTTTGTTTTTTTTTCAATGAAAGCTGACCAGTAGGTAAAATGACATATCATCCGCGTCTAGTAACTATCACGGACTCTTTCGGCGATTAATAATTATGTAGTCAGGCCAGGTCACAGAGAAATTAAATAAGGCAGAAATACCAAATGGCGATAATGTTTCTGGGTGTCGCAGAGCTTAACTGCGAAATCTCTCAGACTGAATTTATTCAAACTTGGCCAGTATTTTCGTTGGGCGGACGGGTATAATATGGTAAAAGGGTGAAGTTCAAGTTTGTGGAGTGGAGTGAGATGGGAAGGGATCAAGATCCAGTATCCCAGTGACCTACATGCCTTCAGAAACAAGCAACAGACCAAATCAAGCACATTTTTGTAACTGAGAATGTCAATTAATTTGTCATTAATTTAAGCACTGCTGGAACGGGAAGACCTGAGTTCCGAGATTGCATCCAGGTTCAAAGCCACTGGATCTAACAGTGATGAAAATTTTATCGGATGGGCTTGTGACTTTGAAAACCCTAGCATTCATCAAGTCATCATGATAGTTGAATGCACAGTTATAATGACACGATATAAATGGAAAGACAAGTCACAAACGCAGTCATTAACTGGTGATTATACAAGTCACTCAAGTGCATGTTTTTGTGCTGATTTCCCACTCACCAAGTGTCAGGGAACTTCGGCCTGTAGACATCCTCAGGTTACCATTGACGTCATACACTTCCGCATTGGCATACACAACGTCAGAACGGTCCAAGTTGATGTCACCTTTCCTGTATTGCCAACCTTCGCCTTGGGTGAACATAGAGGAGAAATACTTTAGCTAATCAATGCGTATTGTCCTCAAATCTGTGAGCGATTTGACTTATGTTCTAGATTAGAAGCACTGTAAAACACCGTGGGCGACAGTTCATAATACATTGTAAATTACTGCGTAACCATTATTCTGATGACAAAAATACTGTGACATCGCCACATATTATGCTTTCACTACCTTTTCCATGTTCTTAGTTATTCACATTCTCTCTGTTAAATTTTATCTTTCTCACCACATACACTTTCTCTCCCACCCTCTCTCTCTCTCTCTCCACTCTCTACCTCATATCTTTGTTTTCTCAGGTCTCTTTCGCTGTCTTTCATACTTCATCGCTCGCTTTCGATCACTCACTCTCACATTCTGTCTCTTATCCTTGGCCTCTAGTTCTTTGGAAAAAGCTCGATCTCGTCGGCATATACTATGCCCTTCATATCTTACAATGAGTATTATATTTCTCGTTTTCATCTGCATTGTAGACAAAACTACACTAACGAAATCAGTTCAAAACATAATCATGTTTGCGAAGATAAAACTCTCAGTTATATGGCAAATTGAGCAGAGAATGATATACACATAATATCGTCATAGTTTTCTCACAGCATTAACGTGGAGATATTGTTTTATTGTACAACTCTACCCAAACAATATGACAATAGTCCAAGTGCACTTACTTGTTTTCATTCCTCTCCCTTTCAGGAGCATATTATTGATGTGGTAGTTGAAGACCACACTGCCAACGCGTCGTTCGAACACTGGATTAAAAATAAATATAGTAAACGATTAAACCTACATTAAATTCATGATGAAAAAACATATTACATTGTAATCTTTTTCTCAATATACAAATAAAAGAGATCTGAAAAGCAGATCTTAACGGCGCCTCTCATCTATGAAACGGTCCAGCATCAACTGTTCACTATAGATTGAATGTTTTAGTGTAAAACCTCCTTCTAAGAACAGTAATACAGAAGACACTGGTGATGATAGATTTGATGACTAGAATACTCACGAGGCAACGTAAAAGCCAGGACTGGCGGGTCATATTCAATCTTCACCTCCAGAGCCAGGGCTCCATGCAGAGCAGCAAACATCAGTAGCAGTAAGCGCACCATCATGTCTGAGTATAGCAAAAGAAACTAATTTTCAGTTCATTGTGTTTTGTAATGTTTATCATTTTCCTGTCAAAGAAACGACAGCTTTTCTTTTCTTTGTATAGTGTGAATGAAGAAAGTCCCGGAGACTGGAAACCTGCGTCTTTACTGAGTTCTTCCCAGTACACATTATGTAACATCTAGTTTTCCCGTGTACTTTCATTCCCAAGGGGTTTCCCAAATGCAGTCCTTTCCTCCTTTTTTTCGTCAATTAAAGGGACAAATAAAGGATATAAGAGTTGGACAGCACCAGCAAATGTAGTTGTACTCAGAAACATGTCTTTATATGACATGTCTATGTCAGGATCTTTTAGAGAATAGATACATTAGCGGTCGTTGTTATGATTATTATTTATACACAAAAAAACCATTGGAGATTGAGGCTGCTGGTGAACTACAGAAGAAAAAAAAACTCAGCCAAACAAGTTTTTGGGCCCTTCATTTCCCTACACTGTATAGGACCTTGCTACACCCAGATCACATATTCTGGATGTTCTCTGAAATCTCTGGGGAGTTATTGCATTCAAGAATAGGTGTTTTTTGGTCATGACCTTAATGCCAGAGTACATCATTATTTTATCCACTCATAAATATAATGGACACTAATGAATTCAGATTTGAACCTCGAACTCGCTGCACTTTCCATTATTCAAGGGGTGAAGCACAAGTCTAACTATATACTCTTTGGAGTAAGAAATGGGTGTAAATGAAAGCTTTTATGATTTCAACCAGTAATTCCAGGAAAGAAATAAGTTTGTCCCGAAAAGGTGTGAAATTATGATCAAATCCTTTGGGCGTACAGTGAACGTAAGGATAGAAAGAAAAGTACAGTATAACAACATGCTAACTTGGCTCAGTCAGATTTTATGTTGATAAATGTCCTGTACACCTCCGGGACGGTTTGAGATTCTACCCTGAATATAAAGAAAACAAATTGCACAGCTAAAACTATAGAATTAGAGACGACCAATCTGCTGGCCAGTAATGTACACACAATAGTTTGTGAATTTGGCAGAGTTGACAACAAAACCAGCATCATTCCCAGGCCTGTATTTATAGTATTGTACCTCTTGTACTGGCCAATCTCATTGTCAGTGTAAGACACAACAGACTGTTCGAGGACCTACCTGATCAGGAATCTGGCCCGCATGTCATGCTAGAGTCCTATAAATAAGTAAGAGTTGACCTTGACATCTAACGCTGGCATTATCTCTCGTTCTAAATTTCAGCACTTTTTTTTTCTCAATTACTTTTATGTATAGATTACCCTCATGTCATTGGCACGTTATGCTTCACCCTTTATTCAAATGGATTAAACTTCAACCTTTATTCAAATAAGTTACAACGTAGGACTTTATGCAAGTGAATTTTACTTCAGCCCTGATTCTACGTGAACATAAAGTAATTGAAATGAATTACACATCACCTGCAATTTAAATGAATGATCAATACTTCAACTGTGAGGCAAAAGATTTATTCTTCAACCGCAAATTCTTCAACGTCCACTGTGGTCACAGTACTATTAAATACCTACTCCGCAAAGGTTACTGTGATCACTGATAAAGCCTACCTATCTTATTTATTTCATTGTTCTTGCTATATCCGGGTTACGTGCTTATAGTGTTCCTGTGCTGTTTGTTCCATTGCTACTTTATAATGTTTAAATTTCCTCCATGAACATTGAAAGTGCTTTGTTTCCGGCTAGTAGTGTGTTGTTGTTTTTTTTCTGGACGTAGCACCATTGTTTTTTTTTTGTTGTTGTTTTTTGCCCATTTTTCTCTCTCTTTAAAAAGATGTGCACCAGATTTCTGCACATAAATATATTCAGGTAACTATAAGGAAAAGATGAACAAATGTTAAAAGAACAAGTCGTGAACTAACACAACGGTGTCCAGACTCACTTCCTGATCAAAGGGGGCCATGTACGCTCCATTAGACCAGAGGTTGCTCTCACCGAAACCTCCAAACTGTCAGAAGCCACCGCCCCCAGGGTTTATGTACATAATCTGTTAGTTATCCACGAATGTGCTGGACAGGACAGTTTGGAAGAAAAATTAGAAATACTGTCATTGCCGGGCTTTGTTTCCAGCTAATAGTGTTTTTTTTCCCCTGGGCGGACCCTAATTTTTTGGTCCATTTTTCTTTGTCTTTAAAAAAGATGTGCAAAGATTTCTACACATAAACAGGCTCACTTAACAAGAAAAAGATAAACAAATAGTAAAGGAAAAAGGCGTGCAGTGGAAAACAAGCTGAAGATCGCTTGAAGTTTATCGAAACTGTATACAGCTCCGTGGATAAAATGATCATCTTGCCCCAATGGAATCTTGCACAACTAAACGTTATTATTGTGTAGTGCAAGGTAACCGCCTCCTCATATGCTTTGCATACAATTGGCTTTACCCCCGCCCTCTTGTAGCAGCTTACGGCAGTTAGAATGGGGAATGTCTATGATGAGACTCTGATAATTTCAGAGTTTAAGTGGCACTTTGCTTGGACTGTTCCACTGTTTCATTATATAAATACCCTGCATATAGTCGAAGTTTATATTATAAACTTAGAACTTTTCGTTGAAAAAAAAAGAGTAATTAAAACCCACATCTTACTACATTGCCATAACTGAAACGGACGCTCCCAATAACCCCCTCCCCCACCGCCATGTATGCATTTAATACGTTGGCTCCCCCCCCCACACACACACTCCCAAACACACACACTCATAGCCACCATCTGAACTCTCTTCAGAGTTGGTAGCAAAGTTCACTGATGTCTAAACCTACGACATGATAGTTACTTTGTCAGTGACGTAGCTAAGGTGGGGCAAATGGGATATTTATGTGCCACTGGCGCCAAATTTAGGGAGGGGACACCATACATGTATGATTTTTGAAGAACTTCCTTTTTGTTTAAAGGCGCCATTTTTTTTTTCTCAAGGTGCCAACAATCTAAATTGCACCTTCGTCATTAATAACTTCATAATAACGCATCTTGGATCTTTCATTCGTTGTCTGAAGATCGAGTTCGTTTACAAGTTTTACCATGTTGTGTTCTCGCGTTTATCTTTATCCATAATATTACACTGCACGTTCACCCACCACCAACATCAACATAATCATTACCACTATTAACACCACTTCAAGGGTATCACAGCCGCACTTTCAGGATTACCTCTTCATACAAATGCCCAAGACACGGTTAACACCTTTACCATTACCATTGTCACGACGACTACAACTATTAAAATCAACACTATTACCACCATCACACTACTGCCACCACCACCACCACCACAAGCAGCATCACTGCAACCATCACCAATACTACCACCACCAACAACAACAGCAACAGCAGGACTACCACAGACATTGCCATGCAATAACACTGTACCTCTAGATTCCATGATATCAATCTCGCCAGACCTCGGCCAGGTTCCATAAGCCTTATTACGTGGCAACATCCAGATAGCTGTAGGGTTGGAAAAATACCATAATTATTATTATAAACCACGAAATGCGGGCAAAACATTTTTTATCTAAGAGAAAGAAGCCATGAAAATGGCCAAAATTTGGAGAGGTGGGAGTTGCTGCCCCTAAAATCAAACATGAATCACTAAGTTCGGTAGGTCCTTCATACATTGAAATTAAAATACATGGCTATCCCCAATAATTATTACAAATCGTTCCGTTTAATTTGGACGCAATTGGAACTGACAAGTTGAAGATAATTATTGAAAAGTGAGATGATATATATGTGTATATATGCTAGCAAAACTCACAAGTAAAACAAATTACAAAGAACAAAGGTATGCTGTTATGTACTCTTTGGTTTCCTTAGATAACAATGACTGATTCAAGAATTTACACAACAAAGTTAAACTCATAATATATTTTTGCTTGGGAGTGGGGGGAGGGAGGGAGAGAATTACCACTACTGGCTGAGGGAGGAGGGGGTGCAATTGAACCTTTTGCCATCTATAAATCCGACCGTGGAGACAGCTCGTCGACAGTATTCTAACAGGCAGGGTCTTTCCCCTCTGGTTAAGGACCAGTTGTGTAACTATTATTGTCTTACAACTGTAAGTAACCCATACCTGGCCAGATCCAGTCTCCTTTAGGAATCTTGGCCCGTACCTCTACAACGCCGTACTTCATGGTGGGTACACTCGTCAGTTTTCCCGACATCACAGGAGGCAGGATTCCGTACTTTCCCTCTCTGAAACAGCCGTAGTTGGCAGGCTGGGTGCAGGTGCCAAACAGAGCTGATAAAAAATAATTGTCATTGTTTAAACAGTTTGTCGGACACCCTGTCTCTCTCTCTCTCCCTCTCTCTTTCCCAGCCCCCCCTCTCTCTGTCCATGTTTAATTGCATGGCAAATGCAAGCTTTCGCCTAGTGAGTCACTCTTGGAATTGTCAAAGATAACTTAAATTAACTTTGAATTTTGCTTAGTTACAAAGTAGATTTATTGAGCTTTTGGAGTCAATTTGGATTTTGGGCGTTCTGTCAAGTCTGTGGTACACTGAGCTTTAACGATCTAGCAATATCAAGTTGTAGACATTAAAAAAAACACACCACACACGAGCTTCCATGCATTTGGCAGACGGACGTGTTTTGGTGCTGCTAACGAAGCAAGAACTCGCAGTTTAGTAACATATCTTGTTTCGCTTCGATTCTATACATTTCCTGTTGAAATCTTTTATTGTTCGTTTTTTTTTTTCACTTGACATATTAGGCGAAAGCCGAAAATCTTGTGTATTTTCTGTCTTCTCTTTAGTTTGCTTTGTATCGTTTGGGTTTTATTTCTCACGCAGGGTTTCGCTACATACAACTTTTTGCCCAAGTTTGACAACATGGTGTAGTAAGGTTAGCAAGCCCGACCATCTCTGGAATGAGATTTAAATCATATCAGATTGGGACAAAGAGGTGGCCGCTACCTCTAATGCCATCAATGTCTTTTTATTCCTCCCGTTTTTTGTAGTTGTTGTTGTTTTTTTCAGCGCAATTTTGGCCAGTGGAAAATCCCAAGAGCATAAGGGCAAAAACTAAGCGTGGTGGCACACTGAGTCAAATCTGTTTTACGTCCGTTTTAGTGTGAGAGATGTGCACTATGGAGTTATGATATGATCTGGCGCGCTGGAAATATCGGAACGTAACTGTCTCACTAGCTCAGGCATGTCAAAACTGTCCTGTCACCGGCTTTATGTAGTGCTACAAGTTCCTATTGCGAGTGAAGACGTTCCTGGGATAAACACTTGGAACTCTCCATTCTGGACACAAAGATAAATTGAAGGATAAAGCTTATTAATGGGGATAAAAATCTGAAGTAAACAATAGAGAGGCAATACTACTACGACCGGTAAACAACAGTACGTTTTATTAAAATGTAGATGATGCCGGAAACGTCGACGGTGCCAACATGGAAAGGTAATAATCTATTACTACCATCAACATGATCATCTTCCCATTCGTTATCGTTATCTATCTGCCCTCATGACTATCAGATTCTTGGCCATATTTTTATAGATTTTTATCACAAATTATCCCTAAACTCACCCATTCTTCCAACTTTACTAAATGTTCAGTCATCCTTATCCTGTTTTTATATCTCTTTTTTTCTACCTATATCAAAACCATTGTAAATAGTTAAGACAGAAGAGTGTTCAACTGCATCATATCAGACTGTAACCCATAGCAGTTACAATATCCCAAATAGTCCTGACCACTGGGAATTTAAAGCATAGCTGGTTTGTTCCACTTGACGTGACACAACTTGGGCTGCTGTGAAATGTTCAGTTTTATTTCGTTCTTCGTCGGAAGTTCCAAGGTTATATATTTCGTTCCCCAAATAGTTCCAATTCTTCTTTTTAGATGACAGTCAATGTTTGCCAGTGGGCATGCTGAATCATGGAATATGTGCACATGATCATAGCATGTAAAAACTACCTGCCAAAGTAAAAACAAATTCGAAGATTTTTGGCCAAGTAGTACAATGCCATGCTAACTTTCTGTCTTTTACACTATACAGCACATATAGTGTTGCTGTCACTACTGTGTTCATACAGTCATACTCGGCTGTCTACCTGTCTCCACAATAATGCCACAACCTACTTACAAAACCACCATAGGCAGAGACTTCGTAGTTCCAGTTAGGACTGTTAAAACTGTTGAAATCATCTCTAAAGAAAGTAGCACCACGAATACGTCTTGATGGCAGACGTGCTACAGGTCTGGTCTCTCCCGAAGGAAGACAAGCGGGCGAGAAATTCCAAATTTATTATATACACTTAGCCAATTTAAAGCAAATGAATTTACATTTTTATAGATTCATGTGGATAGATGGCACTAGCTCTGTGTCTCGCTTTGACTCAATACGCCCCTGAATTATACTATACCGTAGCCTATCTTTCGGATGTCAGTATCGTTTTTGTTTTCTGTTTCTAATGTAATGTGGTGAACCATTACAAGGCTGAAGTATAGCTCGCTGCGGGGAAAGGGAGATAAACCAGTTTATTTTGACTATAGTAACCACACAGAAACTATAGGTAATCTCCTCTTATTGTTTGTTGCGCAATTGACATGAGTCACATGGTGTGAGTAACATTACCAACTGATCTACTCACTGGGCCAATTTGAAACCATGGTCCTAGCGTTGCCTGTATTGTCCAGGATTGGTCAATTTAAGTGACCATCCCTGGTGCCATAGGTGGAATATTGTTATGTATCACTACATTATAAGTTTTGTTTAGATTTGATCTTGTTCAATAATATTTTATTAGGATAGTGTATTTAGAACATACACGAGCAAGAGGGTAGTTCTTTAAAAATGTTTTATTTGTTATAACGTTTTGTTAGAATTTGCACTTAGTGAACTGTGAGGGATTAAATGGGTTGCGCGTTTTTGCGTGACGCTTAGATGATAGCTTGGGTCAATCAGTTCCACCCAAGTCTTCAAGACAGCAGGACGTTTAAACTGTTATTCTGTCCAGACTAAGATAAAAGTGAGAAGTTGTAATTCCCACTGATAGTTCCAGTGCTTCAACATCTAAAATGGGTTCACACATTGCTTAATGCTTATATATCCTTTCCTCCCCTCTCCCTTTTGTTACTGTTTTCAAGAACTTGTACCTTTTGTATTCATTAAGAAATAAGAAATGATAAAATAAGAATCACTTTATTATCCCATGAGGGAAATTCTCTTTCACAGAGCGTTTAAGAGCACACACATGGTACACATATCCTACCCATCATTACATAAACATACATCACAACTCAGTAAACTCAATAGCAGGCATACATGAAATGACACGGTAAGGAACCTCAGTGAAATGTGGCACACGTCTAGCTAAAGTGTCTTGTTGAGGTGAATAGCGGAAGGCCAAAACGGCCTTGTGTATCTTTCTCTGTTTGCTTTCATGTGTAGATAAACTCAATGTTATTCCTTTCAGTGTGTCCAACCCGTGGGCTAATCATGTTGAATGTCAGCAGAAAACAAAGCTGACTGAAACCCGTAGGCGTTGACACACCGACAAACAGAAAGACAACCCCCCCCCCCCCCCACCAAACAACAACAACAACAAAGGTGACAACCCGCTCCCGTACCTGGCCAGATCCAGTCTCCCTTTGGAATGCGCGCTCGGACCTCCACAACGCCATACTTCATGGTGGGAACACTCTTGATCTTCCCAGACATTATTGGAGGAAGCATTCCGTCTTTGCCTTGTCTCCAATAGCCCTCAACATCAGATATAGTGCAGTAACCACACACCGCTGAAATGACAAAAAAGATGTTCAGCTATTTACAGCTCAAGAGGCTTACGAGGAACAGCCAGCACAGTGCTTATAAGCTTAGAATAATACATTCCTGCACATGATCCGTTTACACACATTTTGGGTTTGCTTAATTACACAAATCACAGAAAATCTGTGGGGTTGCAGCTAGGCTTGATGCAAAGACAAAATGTAGCAAAAAGAAAAAGTTGTTTGTAGGAAAGTCTAACGTAAATCTTTGCTACATCCAAATGTTTCTTTTTGCCACGTGATGTGAAAGTATGTTGACAACTGCTAGTCCAGGACTTTCATCAGTTGGACCTGCTTCCAAGTAGAAAATAATTATAAATTGAAAAAAGATGCTGTGAACAATGCAGCACCTATTTAGTAATATAAAACAGTTGCTTTAATAAGGCTATGTCTTTTGAAAATTGTAACATCTATGTCATGCTACCTTTGTGTAAGAAAAATGTGGGTTGATTTGGCGTTTTTTTTTTCTTTTTACAGAATCTATCTGAAGGAGAGAGAGAGAGCGAGAGAGAGAGAGGAGGGATGGAGAGGAAAGAGAGGGAGGATGTGTGTGTGTGTGTGAGAGAGAGAGAGAGAAGAAGAGAGAGAGGAAGAGAAGGGGCAGAAGGGAAATTGAGAGAAACAACGGAGAGGGGGCAGAGAGATAATTTTGGGGACAGGGCCGATGTAGCAGGCCAGATTATACCCCCGCCAGACTATACCCGGGGTTAAACTGGCCTAGCCCAGAATATCCCCCGGGATATATTCTGGGCTAGGCCAGTTTATACCCCGGGGTTTACTTTGGGCTAGGCCAGTCCAGATTATACCCCCTACTTAAAAAAAAAAAACAAGTCAAGACCGCAGTTTATTCCACTTTAGTTTGAATTGTCCATTATCACTGTCATCAGATATCATACTGAAGCAAACATTTTTGACTCTTGTAAATTATGATACATTTAAAAGGAAATAAACATGCTTAAAAAGCATTGATATACAAAAGGATTGAAAATCCATTGAAACTGATATGATTAAACTTTAACACTAATTTTACTTGTGTCCGTTGGTATTATTATTGTTTTGGTTTTTTTATAATTAGTTGTCCATGAGTTAAACGTGTATTGTGATTTTTTAAAAATTATTATTATTTCACTCGCGAGTGACATACCCTTATTCACTATAATACATAGATTCAATCTTTCAAAAGCCATGCAAACTAATACAGTGTCTTAAACCGTAATGTACATGAAATGTATATCTTTCTACTAATAACCTATCAAAGAATGATACTCACTAACAAGAAATACTGTTAATGTAACATGATCCATTGAATTCTGCCTCAACATGCAATAGATCTAATTACCTTTTACAATGCATTACTTTTGTCTCTGTGGACTTACTCTGTCGGCCTACACAACTGTCAAGGCTATTTCACTAAAGCTTTCTGTCCAGTTTTACTTGAATATTTGAAAAGATTTAACACATTTTTTATATATAGTTGATACACATACATTGCTGCTTATAAATTCTAGAATGATTTGTAGGCATACGCTGCCATTTTTACACTCCCTCTCATATCTTTGCAATTTCCAAGATGATGATGATGATTCTGATATTGATATTTCTCTATATTTTCAAGAGTAAATAACATGATTTCGTGTTCTTATTGTTATCATTATTACTGGTTAGCATTCTGTAACGTTTCAAGTGGATCTGGACAGGTGGAGTTCATCAGTCGCAAACATTTAGTGCCTATTTAGTTTTATGTCTGCTGGATGATGGAATTGCACTATCTGTCAGTTGGATTATCATTGTTTTTATTATTTTTTTCTGTGTGTTCTTTTCTGGCCTTTTCTCTCTACATCATTGTAACAAAAAATACAATGCATGTGTAATCGGGTGAACCATTACAGGGCTGAGAACATAGCTCACTGTAGTGAAAGGGGGATAAACCCGTTTATTTTGATCAGCTGGACCACTAGATGTGGTCAAGGGGAAGTAACCACACAGAAACCATAGATAATCTCCCCTTTTTGTTTGATCGTGCACTTGTCATGAGTCATGTAGTGTTGAGTAACATTGCCAACTGATGTACTCATTGCGCCAATTTTAAACCATAGTCTTAGCGTTGTCTGTATTGTCCGGGATTGGTCAATTTAAGTGACCATCCCTGGTGCCAGAAGTAGAAACTTGTTATGTATCACTACATTGTAGGTTTTGTTAATATTTATCTGGTTTAGTAATATTTTATTAAGATAGTGTATTTACAACATACACGAGCAAGAGGGTAGTTCTTTAAAAATGTTTTTATTTGTTTTAATGTTTTATTAGAATTTGCACTTATTGAACTGTCAGGGAGTAATTGGGTTGCGTGTTTTTGGGTGACGCTTAGATGATAGCGTGGGTCAGTCAGTTCCACCCAAGTCTTCAAGACAGCAGGACGTGTCATTCCGCCCAGACTAACATAAAAGTAAAACAAGTTGTAATTAATATTTCAAGATTTGTGAAGTGCCAGCTCTGATGATGTAGACTATCAAGTGTGAATTCATTGGGTTAATTCACGTAAGTTGTACCATTATTTTGGTTCTGGTATTAAATAATATTTAGATCTAGATGATGTGAAATAATAATGATTGGATTATACTTGGAGGTTTGATGAACTTTGTTCAGCTTGGTTAGGCAATCAGGCTAGCAGCTAACAATCTATGCTAAAGTTTATCTTACTAAGTTTCTATCTTAGTATCTATCAGTGTCCTGCAGAGAAAGAGTGTAAGGTTCTAGAATGTTATCAACGCTAGCGCGCATGATTAGTTCATGTAATTAAATGGAAACATTTAACTGTAATTTATGACAGACTGATTTTATGTGAAGTGCTAACAAATAGTACTACTGGAGGGTGTGGTCTAAGTCCCGCTACTTGGATCAGAGATAGACAGATCTAGATCGTTATTCTTAATCTGCAGTTGGTGCCATTCAAGCTCAAAGTGTCCTTCTTAAAGGAGAGAGAGAGAGAGAGTAACGGGCAAGAATTTTAACCAAGTTATATTTTCTTTACTTTAGTTCTTTTGTGGGTTTGTAAGGTTATTGTTGGATGATGATTATTTCTAGGTGCCTTTAAGTCAGCATTGTGACTATGATGTATGTGTAGATTTGTCTTGTGTGCCTTACGTTGCATTTTGTTGATACCGTGTTCATTGTGAGCTTTATGATAATGAGCAGACCAGTTAAGATGGAGAGAGAGAGCTGCGGGGGTTTGCAAGTGCGTGAGTAGGTCACAGCAGACGCCAGCAGGCGTGATCACATGACTTCTGGTCAAGCGGGTCAAATCAAGACCGGGATTGGTTAGCTAATAGCTTCCGGAACGGAAGCTTGACCCAAACAACAATAACAAACCTGGCTGACTGTTTACAGTAGCTACAACACTTAAACAGCATTTGGGATCTCAGATATCGGAATTATACTAAAGGATGATGATTATTTACTTTAATTTCTTAATTTATTATATGTTTATTATAATGCCTCTTTGAATTAGTATGTTCTCTAAATAGGTGTTAAGTTGATTTTCTTCAATTTGTACTGGTTAGGTCGGACTTAGAAACTTTTGAGGGTCGGACCTTGAACTTACATATTTGTTGATAGTATGAAGCCTATGCTAGGTGTATGGATGCATCGTCTGTGCATCAGGTGTCATGTTATGGCATCCTTTGTAGGTGCTCATTGTCTGTTCTTTTGACACACTGACAGATGTAATTGGACTCTGTTGTAATGAAGGGATCAGAGTCATTGACTTAGCTCAATCATAGAGTTGTGGGTGTGGCTTGCCCAGTAGACCTGTATATAATATGTCATCATTGTTATGATATTATCTTGTTGCATTATATATAATTATGTTCACTGAATATGTGGGAACGTTTTAGGTATTGGAGGTAATACACGTGGGTTGACTTGACTGTTCAGTCTTGTAGTTGTACCATGTAGTTGGGTTTGGCTTTATGCCATGATTATCATATCACTTGTAGTGGGAGACTATAACTTGCTATTGTTGGTTGAGACTTAGGTGTTGACTTATCATGTGGGTTGGTCCACCTAGAGATACTCCTGTGACTTTATGAGTAAGGAGTTTGGTATTATATCCAGAGGATAGGAAAGGGATAAGTTTGGCTCTGAGTTGAGATAAGTCTGTGGCAGTATGGGCTACGGTTTTGTGTAATATTAATAATCTAGCATGTGCGGAATTGAGCTGGGTTGGCTAATGGGGCCTAAGTTAATTAATTTTGACTTAATGAGTAGATCCAGTTGGCTATTGCTATCCTCTGCTAATTATGATGGTAATTGTTAATTAAGGGATACTACGTTGTGCGTGGGTGGGCTAAGTAAGTAGACGGGATTGTCTTTTATTGAGCCACCTAGCACGGGCAGTTCTGTGGTATGAGTGTGTAGACTCAGCAGACTGTATTTTATTGTAGTTAGTTTAACTCCAGCTCATTCCATAACTAGGATAGATTTGATGCGTACAGGGTGCGCGTATACACATGTAAGGCTTAATGTTATCTTGTCTGGAATCAAATTAAGTTTTCTTCCTGATCTAAAATAATGGCCGTTGTTATAATATAAGAATTATAACGTGTGGGATAGCCCTATGTCAGTCTGTAGTTAATCCAAGGGAAGTAAACATGTTACTTGTTAGGCTAGCATCTTATACTCGAGTTGGCTCCCTGGAGTGCTCTCAAAGTAAATTATACGTTACTGTTCGGGAGACATCCTAGACCTTCCCCATATATTAGTTTACAATGTGAATATCATTATTATTAACTTTTATGTTTTCTTTTGATGCATTCTCTTGTTTTAGGATGATGTAATGATTAACTGATGAGGTGTGCTGTTAATTCCTGTTTTTTTTGGTTCTTCTTCAGCGCGCCTATCGGTTGGGTTTATTGTACTGTTTATTGTATTGTTTATTGGGTTTATCGTATTGTCTTGTTTATCGTATTGTCTTGTTTATTGTGCTGTTTATTGTCTTGTTTATTGTAATGTTTATTGTCTTGTGTTTATTGTATTGTGTTTATTATTTGATTTGTTTTTTTTCTTTTCTTTTTTTAATAAAATTGATGTCCTCTCAAAACCTGATAGTTTTGTTTGTATGTTTGTTTGTGTGCTATAGCGATAGAGAGACCGCTCGTGTTCCCCGTCCCTATTACATATTTGGTGTCAGATTAGCTAGCTAGATAGAGAGACCCGCTCGGTCCCGTTCCTGTGTTACACATGTTTTACTCATGGCCAACCAACTATCAAAATAATAATAATCTATACTAATAAAAGAGAAACTTTACGACATTGCGCGCGCCTCTGTCGCTACTCCTCCGTTAATGTTGATTCTATGGCCTTGAAATTTTACACAGTGCTTAGTATAGTCTGTGGTCGTGTCGCCGGCACATAAAATTTAAATATAATTATTTGGGAAATAACAGAACGTTTGTTTCCGTTTTTGTGTTGCGACACATCAAATTTTCGGCAAATTTGCGGCAATTTTTTGTCATCGATTATAGTATTCTGTGCGCAAATTGCTTGAGCGATTACAGTCGCCGATTTTGTTGAATCGCCTCGCAATATAGCCGATTGTGCTAAACGGCCTCGGAATAGACCCCCAAATTACATGTCTTATCATGAGGACGCAGATCTACATGTCTTATCATGAGGACGCAGATCTAATGATTTGCGTGCACTGTACCTTCAAGAATGCATTTTCTCATAATATTTCATCGACTGAAGTAATCAGACCTATTTAACTCATGATGTTTTACGCCAACGATTACCGCCAACTTCCGCCGTCACACATTTTAAAACAGTGCACAACTGTGGTTAAGTTTCAACTTTGTTCTGATTAGTTTACATCTAGACTAGGTCTATATATCTGTGTTTTAGAATGTGTTTTCAATAGCCTATGCCTACATTCTAGACTAGATCTAGGAAAGGAAAGATTCTGGATTAGGTCGACTATTAGCTAACGCTACCCTAGACCCATTAATCCATAAGTAGGCCTATCCATAAGTAAGTAAGTAAGAGATTGACGCCACAGTACAGGGCCAACGTTTCAAGCGGCAACGATTGTTGTACGTGGGTGGCCATCACACATTTTAACTGTTTAAAGCAGCGCCCAACGGCAGGACTTTCATTTCGTTGCTCAACAGCAAACCTTTTTGGCTTTGGTTAGGTTTCAGCTTTGTTCTAATTAGTCTAGACCAGATCTAAGCTTTTAATATGCCTAGGAAAAGGAAAGGGTCTGGATTAGGGAGATTGACGCCGGTATGTCACAATAGTTAACCCATTGTCATCATCTGTCACTGTCACACTGCCTTTTCTTTCTTTCCTATTCCGTTCGTAGAACGGGTAATCAGGCTTGTAATAATAATAATATCATCAACACACACGAGTGAAAGTAATGCTGAAGTCTAATCATGTCAGTTTGAATGGATACTCAACTTTTTTGTATACCAATGCATTTTAATGCATGTTTGTTCCTTCTAAAATGTATCATGATTTACAGGAGTCGAGAATGTATGTATGTACACCAAAGTAAACTAAGGCTGAAATAAACTGTTATTATTATTTTCTCTAAATTGCATTGTGACTTGTTGGTGTCAAGAATGTGTTCATGTATGTATTAATATGATATCTGATGACAGTGATGAAGAACAGGCTGAAATAAACTGTGGTCTTGACTTGTTTTTAAAGAAAATGCAGGGGGTATAATCTGGACTGGGGGGGGGGTATAGTCTGGCCTAGCCCAAAGTAACCCCGGGGTATAAACTGGCCTAGCCCAGAATATACCCGACCCCGGGGTATATTCTGGGCTAGGCCAGTTTAACCCCGGATATATTCTGGGCGGGGGATATATTTTGGCCTGTTGCACCGGGACATGTGAAAACAGAAACTCAGTGAATGAATTCGTTTATTGTATGGGCAACATTGTCAGAGTTTCCTGGAAGAAACTGAATATGTGTTTGATATGAATGCGAGAAATTTATAAAGCATTAGGCAGTGAGGCTAGTTCTCTTCATCTATTTGTTAAAACCATTATTTTACTTTTCAGCTGTTTGAGCTTTCCATGCTTTTCCACGTTCATTTTTTAAAAACATTACCCAACTTTGCTGCATGATTTTTTTTACATGCTCTTCCACTTTTAGATCTTAAACTGCTTTCCTGTTCATCGGAATTGGGCTAGTTTTTGTGTGAGGAAATAAACCGGCACTGTAAATGTGATCGCAGCTGTTATGTTTATTTATTATTATTGTCTTCATTGTGTGTGTGTCTTGGATGGAGTTGCTGAGTTTAACTAAAGAAATGTATGTCCCTTATCATCACACAATTATTGTAATTGCGGCCAGGTAGAGGAGTTAATGCACGAATAGCCACGAAGAACTGTGCTCATTAGGAATTGATTATGGAAAAGAAATGAGTTTGACAATAGAGTTCTTAGTAGTTTTTTTTTGTTTTTTTTAAAAAGAAATCTGTGCATTTGTTTCTTTGTCTTTGCTTCTTCTTCATTTCGTTCTTATTCTTTTTCTTCTTCCTCTTCTTCTTCCACCTCGTCTTCTTCTTGTTTGTGTTTTTTTGTTTTCTTCTCTCACATATTAGATTTTGCTGTAATTTTGCTTTACGTTAAGGCGAAGATTTTATTTACGACATCCCGAAATTGGATACAGTTCTGAGCACGAAACATCCTCTTCTCCTTCCTTGCTGCAGCTTTATTATTATTGTTTTATTTCACCTTATATTTTTACCTCTTCAAACAGTCCCTTAAATCTGCCCTAGAGATTAAATCAAATTGAACACCAACGGATTTCATCTTTCCTAGTTTTATATCTTTTATAAAAAAAAAGACAGAAAGACAACGAAATGACTGCAATTATAAAAACGACTGTCACGATTAGACTATGCACTCTCCACATTTTAAAGAAGTGGAAGAAGTCACTCGCCAAAGACTACGAAAAGCGAGTAAATTGACGGATTAACACGATATATACACAAATATACATACACACACACACACACACACACACACACATAATTATATATTTATAAACTTGAAGAGAGATCTATTTCAGAGAAAAAAACAAAAAATGCCCAGAGTCATAAAAACCTCTCATAGTGTACAACAAACCCTGGAGCTTTAACCGGTGTCTTTTTTTTTTTTTTTAAGTTTTGGGGCATCAAAACTGGATTTTCGTGGCACCGTCGCAAATTACGAACAAAATACCACGTACAACAACAGCAAAAACAAAACAGTTTCGTTGTAAAACAATAGTTTAAAAGACTTAGTTCTTTCGATTGCTCCGTTGTTTCATTTCTTTTGTCCCGGGTTGCTGTGCTTTCTTGTTGTTTTTGTAATGTATCCACGCCTTCTATTTTGTTCGCCTTTGTTGCACTAGTCTGATGTTTTTGACCCGCCAGATGTCAGATTTTTATAATATGGATATTCCAGAATAACAGGTTCAATGTTATTCTTTCCTTCATATATTTGGTAGTTATGTTGGTGGTGATGATAAGACATAACAATAGTGACACTGACAGTGGTAAAGGAAAACTTGTAATAAAAAGTAAGATCAATAGTCTCTGGGGGGGGGGGGGGAATAGTACTGTAGTCGTCTACTGTTTTCGATCAAAGCGACATCAAATTTCACTTAACAGAATTTGCTTAATAGCTGTGAATGCACAGGTGTATTAAGGCATCATAAATATGGTGACATGACCTCTGGACACTCTGATCATTTACACAGAGCGATCATTTTATCTGGACAGAAAGTAATCAGTGAAATCATGGAAGTTTTTGTTTATTATTAATGTGGAAAAGACTATTATATTTTATAATTAAGTTGACCTTTTTTTGACGTAACAACCTTTGATCAATATGAAATTATAGATCACACATATTCAGCAGTATTAATTTGATCTACTTCTTATCTTAAAATACTTATTAATTATGCATGTGTGAAAGCAATGACACATTTTCAAATTGCTATAAAACTTGTCAACACCTTTAAATACAAAAAGGATTCGAGACACTCTGAGGTCTGTATACAATCACACCATATTTTTATTTTCCATACTTTAGGGCTGACCGGGGTTCGAAGTCTACTGATGAAATGATGAAATTATGGAGAATTTCTTTCCACTCTTCACGCCCAGAGTAATGTCAAGGGCTGTGCTGGATGCTGTGACAAAACGCAGTAGTCTCAAAATGAGTCAATATTAAGTAGGTTAAAAACATCTTATTTAATTTTGGTCTTGGTTTGTTTTGGTTCAATGGGAAAGCGATGGAGGGGCCATGCCACAAATGGTCTTTCTGTAGGTATATTGTTAGCCCCAGGAAATAAAGCGGCGAAATCAGCCATTATAATCAGATCAGAAGTTAAGGTATTATTGTGCAATACCAAAAGAACTACATTCACATTTTATATCAGAAACTGATAAATGTAAAAAAAAAAAAAATATGAAAGTCCTTGACCAGCAGATTAGTAAATTTTCTTTCCACCCTGAAATAACAGTTGAAATTGCAAATAAATAGCTCGAAAATCTTTTTCTTTTTTTTCTTGATAATCACTAGTGATTGAAACAGGTACTGTGAACTTAAGTAAAATAAATAATTTAAAAATGAATAAATAAACAAAAAATTTGCTCTTATATAATTATGTGACATACTAAGGCGCTGTTGTGCCGCTCACAGGTCAATAGCCCGTATTGATTTCACAATTACAGAAGCGATCCTGTCTGCTGTTTTGATCCATGCACTCTAATTCATTTTGATAAGACGTGTTTGTTTCGTATTATTATTTTTTGTTATGGAATGGTCTTTACCAAACATAGTTCCAGTGTCCTTCAAGGTTTCCGAGGAAACTCCACTCTTGAAGATTGCATGGTGCTCGCTGAAGGAGTAGTAATAATTAATAGTCTGTCTATAAGAATGTGCGATGTTCAGCAGGTCTGAAGACTAATTATTCGTCTATGGCGGTGAGCTTAGAACAGTTCTAGAATACTTTATATGTATGAGATAACTCAATAGGTCTATAAAGCTAGCATTCCACTCATGTCAAGGAATTGAAGTACTTCCATATTTTACAAGTTTACAATATTGTAGTATTTTACAAGTATGTCAATAGACCTGTAAGACTGACTTTTCATCCACAACAAGCAGTTTGCTGTACTTCTCGAATGCTATGCATTACACGTGTGTGATAGTTCAGAAGATCTTAAAGACTGCCCTTTCGTCTGGGACAATAAGTTTATAGTACTTCTCGAATTCACCCGAGTAATCCTCCTCGAAGCAGGTTTCATTTTTCTCCACCACCGCTGACCAAATATCCAAGGCCCTGGACCCACCAGCGAAAGTTCCCACCAGTTTGGTGTCAATGACCATCTGGCAACGCTGCCAATAGAAATCCTTAAAGTGAGTGAACAGATCCTGGTTCATAAAGATGGGCACCTGGACCAAGCGGGCAAGCATTCCAGTGACATAGGCGTCTTCGACAGGATTCAGGGGCATGTACGGCGCCGCCGCCATCATAGTAAAGAGTGCAGTAGCGGAGATGACGTAAGCACAACCTGTGGAGTCAACCGGGAAACTGGTGGTCAGTCATGACCATGTAACCACAAGATGAATTTTCTCCGCCCACATGCATTTATTTGTTTTACTCACACTTTCACTAATATCATATAAGTTTCGTTCTCGGTACTGCTAACCTAGATAGTGTTCTTTGAGACCACCACAGTATCTATTGAGCCAGGTTCGAGGGCATGCCATTGTCAGTCCTTTCCCTGGACTGAAATGAATAATGGGGCACACAGAATTAGCTATCAGCTGCACGGGCATGGCTTTTAGTATCCATACTATGGACAAACTTCACCAGTAAATTCACTAATTGCCATTGACAGATGGGTCAAACCGTGAAGCACGCCACAACCACCATGAGACGCAATGGCATTAGCTTGTAAAGCTGTTAGCATTTTGTTTATTTTGAATAACTTCTTTGATCCTATGTGGGAAATTTGCCTTAGTGCCATTGCAGCCCAGTTACAACTGGGGCTGACACGCCGTCGCCACAGTGCGGGCCCGGCCGGATTAACTTCTGTTTCAGAATAAAAGTTAACTCCAGCCAAGTCTAGACTCACTGAGTCTTCCTACATAAGTGCCAGCGAACTGGATTTCTTTTCCACACAGATTTATAGCCATGAACATTTAAAGCTATTTTACGTTTTCCACAAACTATAAACAGTTGCGTCATATTTTGCGAGGAAAAGCATTCACTGGTAAAACTTAGCCTCTGATAAATCAGTGATTGTTCAACTGATTGAAAGCCCAGTCAGATCTCTGAGCTGAATTACATGTAAATAAAGTATTATTTCATTGAATTAGTGTTTTAATAAAATAGATAATTGCATTTTATTGTGCTGCTGAAATGGGTAGGGCCTCAGCTGCACCGATTTATAAACGTCGTTTTCCATTGAAAGTCGTCTATTAAGCTTGACCCTCTAGGTCTATCATTTTTATTGCCCACTAAATTTCATCACAGATAATCCGTTTCATCCTTGGCCAGGTAATAGGCTTCACTGTCTGACGGACGTTTTCTTACTAGTTTGTGTCCAGACCAGTTTATTTCCATCTGACTCCATCAGGACGTCACCTAATTTTTCAACTTGTAAAAGGCTTGGCGTGCTCATTCAGTACATTTAATTTATCATCCTACTAAACCTCAGACCCGCTCATTTCAAAATTCAGCAAATCCCATGCGATGTTGTAACGGCAGAAAGAGAAGGCTGGACTAGCATGGGAGAATATTGCATTGGGGTTCCTGTAATTTCACTCGCAGGCCATTCGTTGTAAAATCCGAAGTTGGTGATGAGGATACACATTAAAACATCGGTCGTTTGCGTTGTGAAATGTGTTTGTTTGTACCTACTTCTTATTATTGTATTTAGATTTTGAGGAAACTATTTTTAATCCACTTACAATATAATTAGAGTAGCCGGCGTTGCTGGAGATAAATCTGCTGCTGCCACCTGTCCACCCCCCTCTCTCTTTTTCTCCCTATCCTTCTCCCCTGTCTGTCTATCCGTCTGTCTTTCTCTCAGATTCTGTCATTCCAAATATGCGGATACGATTATTCTCCTTATTAGATTAATGCTAACTTTCTGAAAAGATCAGCGCACTGCGCACGCTATGCCTATCAAAGGCAAGTGCATCGAATTGAGCGTCTCTGAAAAGCAGTCAGATAAAAGCCAAACATGTCGAAGAAGGACACATTATCAGTGGTTGTGTTATTATCTGAGTAACAGTGGTAACCTGTATTCAAACATTTTGAGGCTTATACTGTTTGCAGTGAAGTCAATAATTATTATTGGTACCAAGCATAGGCAGTTCTGAAATGCATATGCTGATACGTTCAGAGAGAAGAGAGAAAGAGAAAAAAAGAGAGAGAGAGAGAGATAGAGAGAGAGAGAGAGAGAGAGAGAAGGGAGAGAGAGAGAAAGAGAGAGAGGGGGAGGGAAGATATGATAAATAATAGAAAACGTGGGACAGAACAAGCAGAAAGCACAGATACCATTAATTATGGAGTTGGTCAGTAAGTTCGTGAACTGTACAACTAAACACTGACAGCGACATAGAATAATCTGGAAAGAAAACAACGCAGACAAAACAAAAGTACGCAACCTCCTTATGATAGTATAATGGTTATTCCACCGACAGTACATTGATATTACCAGAGTTACACTGCACATGCTCAGAAGACGTTGACATTCAATAAGTCAAGGTCAGAACAGGTGCATGACAGTCAAATTTTAATCTTAATGTCATTTACATTTTGGTCAGGACATTTCTCACTCGTTGTAAACTCTTTTCTTCTTTTCTTTCAAAGTGAATGCGTTTTCTTGCTTTACTGTCATCTGTTTATGTTCTCACAGCGCTGGGACTGGATGTACCGCTACCGTTGGGAAGCAAAATAAACAAAACTGTTTTTGTTTTTGCTGTTCAGATCGTGACAGTATGAGAAGAAAGGAAGGGCCCTGGGACAGTTTGAAATGTTTTGATTGAATTAAAGTAGATGAACTTTCGCTTATATATTATATGTGTGTGTGTGGGGGGGGGGCATGATGAATTGATCTTAAGTTAATCCTGTTTCTAATTTTAGTTTAGCGCATTGGAACACATCCCGTTTTTTGTGAATTTGAACGCAATACAAGCTAACATTGCAGTATGTTACATCAATTGGATTATCATCGCAAAATATGAAATCATCATGTAATGGCAATATTTTATAATGAAGTAATGGTGCAAACTCCCAGTTTTCTGTCAGGCATCACTACTGACTGACTGTGTAAAGAGTATCGTGTGCCCCATTATTATTCTCCAACCTTTTCCCTCCTAACGCAAGACGGGCAGTTATAAATTTCAAACAGTGAGGAAGCTTTCATATTCGTGACTCACGGAATGACTGGGTGTAATTTCTCTCCATAGGACACTTTAACCGTGTATCACTATGCAAACTTCTCAGTGCGTAAACTACAGCTAGGCGTCATTCCCAACTCGACCCCTTTAAGAAAATGGTTTATAATATTGCTTGGGTAGTTGGGATTAACTAAGGTGGGATAGTTATCTTGTAAAATAGGATGACGTAGACAGGCCCGACTACTTGATTTCAAAGGTTGTATTATAAGTATTATAAGATGCTCCCGGTTTTTGGCTGAGTAGGCCAATACTTCAAAAACTCAATCATGGTCAGGACAGACTTGATACTCCCCCTTCCCCCCTCCACATCTTTGTCATCAGATCATAATTATCTACAAACAACAGCAAACACAACATAATTTTTAGCCATTCGTATTCTCATAACGACCTTCAGCCTAAGGATGAAATTCCTCCCAACATCGACAATACATTTGTAGAAAATTGTAGCGCTCACAAACCCAGTCATTCAATATATAGCCGCTCCAGACAGTATTCTTTTTAAAATGCTTATTGACCCCCGTTCCGGTGACCAGTGTGTCATTGAGAAAATAGCACCAAGGCCAAAGGTCGAGTTTATAAGATGTGAAAGCGCCTATGAGTATCTCGGAGAAGTGATGAAGTTTGGCAGCTTTGCCCAGTATGCCTTTGATGTAGGCGTCCTCCACCATCAGAATGGGGAAGTAAGGAAATGACTCTAGCACTTTCGTCACACCTTTATTTGATATGATATAAGCACAGCCTGAGGATCGAAGAGCATGACTGATATTGCAACTGTTACTCAAAAGTGTTGCTGTTGTTGTTGTTGTTAAAGTTGTTACTGCAAGCTTCGCTGTTTGTGGCATGTTGATAAGTGTCTCTAGTAAAATACAGAATATGCCATTACTTGTTTCTGATTGTGAACAAAGGCAAGTGGATAAAATCAGAAAGAATGTTGGTTCAATCCGTGAGCGGAGAGCTGCGTTATTGTTCTCTTACTGTCATTGGCAAGGCGCAATAATAAAAACAAAGACGAGAACTAGATGCCTAGATGTCCCCTTCTCTCTAATCTGCATTGCCAAAGAGACTGCCATTCCTGAGTGGAATTTTTAGACACGATAGACACGATGCCAGTATCAAGGCTGACAAGCGCTATTCCAATGATCTTGCGAGACATTTACAGCCAACACTGAAACATTTAAAAATAGAATAAAAAGAGCACTCATCCCATGGCAGTGATAGCTGGTGTCTCAGCGGTTCTAACAGTTACAAGTCAGCTGTCATTTTTTAACTGCCATCTTTCGGGAAAAGATTGCAAATGTCATTCTAGGTCAAATTATGAAATATGTTCCATTTTTCTATCTAGGTTGTAAGCTTTTTGTGTGTGTGTGTGTAACGTTGACAGGATATTGAAAAAAGAATCAAGCTGGGCACAGCCAGAAATGTTTTTTTGCTCTCTTGTAGACTTTTGAGTTGGGCATTCACATATCTTCTCCATAGCACATAATATGTGGCTGTGTGAACTAATTAAAGCGATTAACATTTACGCTACGGGTAGAAAGATGAAATGAGATGGTTTACCTGATGCATACACCGGAAACATGTGCATGGGCCAGAGCTTCTTGCTGACCCCCCATCTCCCGGCGCGGAACACTGGCCCATGTTGATAGATGTAGCCCACCACAGAAAACTCCAGATGTGCCTGATTATAGATCAAAAGATCCACCATGAGGGGCACGTTGACGAACGTATCTGCATCCACTTTGAGGAAGAACTTGGTTCTCGGGCAATGGTCGCGTGCCCACTTCAGGGCAGATATGACTTTCAGGGTCAGGTTGTAATAGGAGTCAATCATATCCAAATACAGCACATCCCCGTATCTATCGGCCTCGGCCTTTACACGCTGCCATTCCTCTTTGGTTATGTTTCTCGCAACGGCATCAACTTTTCTAGCTCCCAGTGTATTCATACTGGACTGGTGGGCCAGAACAAAGATGACTTCCATGTCAGCGTTCAGATTTGCATGAGGCTAAACCTTGGTTTTGGAAACACTGGCCCAAGTCGATCTGATTGTGTTTCTCTCATCAACTTCGTCTGTTACAGATGTTTGTAGTGCTACAATGTAAGGACAGGTGTTAACGCAGATCGAGGTGGGCTCTAGGAGAACTCTTTTAATAAAATCGTGCTGCTTTTCTGGTTTTGGTTTGAAAAAGCTCCGCGGAGGTCGGGGGTGTATGTATGAGTTGCTAGGGACAGGCGTCATGTGTCGGGATAGCATTTCGGCGTTGGGCCTGAAACACTCTGGGCATGATTCTGGTGTGTTGTACACAATAGGATCTTTCCAGCAACCCATGTGTCTCCTGCCTGCATTTCTCAGCGTTGAATCTCTATTCGGCGGGATCGTCACACACAGCGGAGGAACTTTCGATTGTCTCTCGGTGTAAAGCCGAATAACAGTGAAAGCCAGGGAGACCAGAAGTAGCGACAGAAGGTAGAAAATCTTCACAGATATTTTGACATCACCGTTCCATATCCGTATACTCATTATTCAGGCAATCATCTCATGCTCTGCCAGATAAAATTAAGTAAAATGTGTACCTCAATTGCTTTTATGTAATTATTATCCCTGTTCATGCCTGAAATGCAGACTGCAGAATCTAGATTTTGTCAAAAGCCGAAGCGCCCCCCCCCCCAGCCCCTATAATAATAAAACTAACTTTAGATAATGGATTGAATAGATGCATTGTTTGACATCCTAGCAACAGTGACAGAATCCAGTCTTCACTCAAACATATTGTCAGTGAAGGACAAGTGCTGAAAATATCACGTTTTTGGGAAATGTGTGAAGAAAGCCATTAATTGTTTTGAAAGATGTAATTCATGAGCAAAGACTATTCATGACAATTATAATGGATACAGCTGTAGTTATTCACATAACCAGCCACATCTGTATTATGAATTCATAAATATCGTAAGTCACGTGGGAGGTTACCAAACTTTATGACAGACAGTGATATGTTATAAGCCGCCATGCAAAAAAAAAAAACGGACTAATGCAAGTTCTGTCTGGTCGAGTGATTTTTTTCCGTACGAGCTTTAGCAAATTCAGGAGCGGGGCAGCAACACACCCCAAAACGCAGGTCATCGGCAAAAGGATTTCTTGTCCTATCGAACACTGCCATGGGTGCTGCAATCTCTGGATTGTGTCTGATATGACTCTGCACGTCACCGAAAATCCCTGGGGTGTGTTGGAGCTGTCCTGTGTTTGGGGGTGTGTTGCTGCCCCGCTTCTGAATTTGCTAAAGCTCGTACGGAAAAAAATCACCCTGTCGGATCAAGTGAATTCAGTCCAATTTTTTTTCATTTGTCGTTGCTGTTGTTCAAAATAGCCTTCTCGCACACCGAGGGGTTATGCGTTTGACGTAATATTATTGACGTTTGTTAGATTAGAAGTTAGAGAAAATTTAATGGCAAAATGCACTTGCTTGGACGCGACGTAAATATTATTTTTTGTACAATTTATAATGTACATCTCCTAAGATAAGAGAAATGCGATTAGTTCAGCTTTTCTGATGTCAAGTGGAAAAAAAGAGATGACTTAGACGATGATGTTTTCAATGATTAGATCTAGATCTAGGCCAATCTAGCCCCTTTGCTTTTGACTTTGAAAGACCCGAGGGATATCATTGTTTGGTTCCTATATCACATTCAGAATGCACCTTAAATGCTCACCTTTCGAACCACAGTAGTGAGAAAATTAATGAGTTCTGAATGCTGAAGTGACTAAAAAGGCTCTCTACACTGAACGAATTCCAATCTCCAGATAGCTCTCAATAGTCAACACAAACGCTGTCTCCGCACGTCGCGTGGTGTAATCAGATCAAGAAAAGTGCACATCGGTGCAAAATGAATTATGGTAGTGTTCAATGGGGCTACATGATCAATATTACCGTAGCGAGAAACGGGTAGCCCAAATAATGTTTCAAGGGTGGGCTTTGGTTATGAAGGCTACATGTAGCCCCAATAAACTATCCCTTTTATATTGAGTGACCTTATATAGTTCGATTATTGAGGCTATATGTAGCCTATATAAGGTCGCCCAAAAGTTATTGTGTCTGAAAATGGAAATTTCACTTCTGAACGAAGAAAAACCCTCATACATGTGAGATATTTCGGGTTCAAATAAGACAAAATGTGCCAAAAAGAAAAATAGAAACTGTATGTAGCAAAGCCTCCCATAAGAAGTAGTACAGAAACGACACAATAAAAGGCAAAGGATAAGGGAAGACACACCAAGCTTTCGGTATGTACTACCTTTGACAAGGGAAAAAATTAACAGAATGAAAAATTAAACCAAAAAGACAATTGAAGAAAGACAAACAATTTGCAGAATATAAAAAACAATACGAAATGGAGGAAGAACGAGATCAAGCAGAGAAAAGTAGAAAAGGAATGAGAAGAAAGAGATGAACTGAAGAAAAAAATAATTATATGAGAAATTAATCAAATGCGATGGGAAAGAAGAAAAAAATAACAGATGAAGAAAACGACGAGGAAAGAAATGAAGGAAAGAAAAAGAAATAAAAGAAATATTAATGGATGTATTAATTTCTGTTCGATATCCACGTTCTAATGAGCATACTCTGGTGCAATTATACGTGTGTTCTCAAGTCAGCATGACTACAATTAGGGTAATTGTGTAATGATAAAGTACACAGTATCTTGACTTGGGAAAGATTAAAAATTGAAGCAGTGTGATAAATCGATATATATATTACTATTAGCGGTAGCGTAAGAAACTTCATGGGAAAGCTAAATCTTGTTTGTATACTAGACTGTTATGATTCATGACACTCTTCGACTTCATCCACTTTTTTTGGTTTGATAGAACAGCAGTTCTTTTCCACAGTTCATATTACTTTAATCAAGCACAGCAGTTCTGTTATTAAAATATTATTGTATTTTCTCCTAATATCATAAATTTACTGAAATTATTCCATTTTTTCACTGTGACTCAGAAAGCAACAATAACAACTACAAAACTACAACAACAACAACAAACAACAAAAAAACTCCAAAAGCAGGATAAACTTTGACCTGGATATTAAATGTTCACTTGTCATGTTTTGGTCTGTTTGTTGGATGTGTGATCTGGACATCCATGAAAGTTTTGTTTTCAGTAAATGAAGAGCCAGTCGTGTTCAGTGATGTATAATATAAGTGATGTATAATTCCTGTCTGAGTGACTATATCTTTTAAATAGATGGTATCTAAATGCACGCACACACACGCAGGTACAAGAATGGTTAAAGTTGGAAAGAAAATCGAATGGTGACACTGAGCAGTCACTGACATTATTTTAGGACAATCACCGTGTGTCACTGTCAGTGCATGCAATGTGTGTGGATACAATTATTGGACATAATTTCCATCACCATCCGTCATCGTCGAGCCATGTGTATAGCCACTTGTAGACGCTTCAAAATGAATAATGAACGAAAATTTCAATGACTATACTGATTTTTTTCTTTGCACATACCAGACTACGGACGGGGGTGGGGGGAAAGTTGGGGGTGGGGGTGGGTCATGGCATGGACCCACGATTTGGAAGGGTGGGCCTGTTTTCCCTAGTAGTGGCAAAGGCTAGGGCGGGAAGGGGGCTCTTTGGCACTCTTTAGCACAAAATATTACTATACCGAAGAAGATAAATAAAAGATTAAAATATGAATACTTAATGAACTCTTTGAAATAGGATTTACATTAATTTTCACATCTGGCTTGGATCTATTGTCGAGCCTGTCGTTACACGTAAAACCATAAATATGTATGATTGTCAGACCGTCTAGTGGTTGTATAAACATAGTTTTGATGTCTTAATACACAAGTGTATTCATGATTACAAAACAAATTCTGTTGAGTGAAATTAAATGTCACTTTGATAACATACAGAAGAAGAATGCTTAGGCCTATTGCATCTTACCAAACATTATGGATGTTATTATTTTTTGCAATTTCATCTACCATTACTTTTGTTAGTACATTTCTTATCATGACGTCCACCACCTCCACTACTACTGCAATAACTATCAATCCATGTTTTTTATCTTTATCTTGTATAGCATGTTTTTTTCTAAAAATACAGAGATCTACATGGACAAAAGAATAGCATCAAATCTTGTAATCTAGAATGTCCATGGAAAAACTGACATCTGGCAGGTCAAAAAGTACCACAAAAGCAAACAACGTAAGTAAAAGAGAGAACAAAGGAAAAAAGTACAAACATGTTACAAAAAGTCTTGGAAAGCGTGGCCATAAAGGAAAACAGATTTGGAATAACATGGTAATCGAGTGAGAATGAGAGAGAGAGAGAGAGAGAGAGAGAGAGAGAGAGAGAGAGAGAAGAGAGAGAGAGAGAGAGAGAGAGAGAGAGAGAGAGAGAGAGAGAGAGAGAAAAAAACCGGAAAGACCCCTCGGCAAATGTTTAACAGTAACGGAAGTTGCAAATCACACCAGTTCTGATAGGAATAGACATAAAAATCCAGTCAGGTATTGGACATGGTTTTAGGTCGCCGACACCAGCCAATCATGTCTGACCTATACTATACTATGGGCATGTATTAACCCTTCTCATATTATAAAAATGAAATAGCGAATGACTGAGAATGCTTTCCAACTGTAGTTTTGAGGAAAGTCGAGTTCATCTCCTTTTTTTTTCTTTTTAATGTATTTCAAATGACAGTAAAAATCTTTAACATAAAATAATTTGAAGTGAGATGTTAATGAAACTGATTAAGAAATACTGTAACCCTCAGCAAGGTTTTGTCCAACTTAAGGCCAGAAATTTTCCCAACCGTAGCGTTGAAGAGAATGGAATTTCCTTTACTTCAAAACTTTCAAAACGCTCGTGTCAAACACGGATAAAACCAGGATAGGATGGGCAGTAGTGTTATCCTATGATTTTTCCATCCATTTGCCGAGAACACCGTTCTTTAAGTGCTCAGATAGCAAGGAAATGAATGAGACTGAAACACTTACGCAATATGGGTGGGTGTCCACTCCAGTCGCCAGGTGTGAAAACTGTTAAACCAGGATGCAGAGTGCCTGTAGGAAACACATTTGGTACTCGGTCATGGATCATTTTACCCATATTTTTCTACACAGAAAAACGAATACAAAGATAACCTCAATAACAATGGTAGCCTTATGCACAAAAGGACAATGTCTGTCTGTGTATTCATCAACAAGTATCGAAGCCTACGGCAAGATAAGACGACAAACTCAAACATATTATCTGCAACAAAAGGCAATATTTAATAACAGCTTAATGCTTTTATCAGGAACCGATAAAGAAATGACGGCCATTTTGATTTTTGTAACATTTTTCTACCCTAATCAATCAAACATCGTATTATCGGGTAGGACACATTTCTGCACTGTCGTAACAAGAGTTACAGACAGTTTGGCGGTGATAGTCAATCACACCCTGAACGGAAATCAGCAAAAACATTCGCTGGCAGTCAAATGTTTTATTTCGTCAAAACAACACAAAGAGAGAGAGAGAGAGAGGGAGAGAGAGAGAGAGAGAGAGAGAGAGAGAGAGAGAGAGACAGAGAGAGAGAGAGAGAGAGAGAGAGAGAGAGAGAGAGAGAGAGAGAGAGAGAGAGAGAGAGAGAGAGAGAGAAACCGGAAAGACCCCTCGGCAAATGTTTAACAGTAACGGAAGTTGCAAATCACACCAGTTCTGATAGGAATAGACATAAAAATCCAGTCAGGTATTGGACATGGTTTTAGGTCGCCGACACCAGCCAATCATGTCTGACCTATACTATACTATGGGCATGTATTAACTCTTCTCATATTATAAAAATGAAATAGCGAATGACTGAGAATGCTTTCCAACTGTAGTTTTGAGGAAAGTCGAGTAGTTCATCTCCTTTTTTTTTCTTTTTAATGTATTTCAAATGACAGTAAAAATCTTTAACATAAAATAATTTGAAATGAGATGTTAATGAAACTGATTTAGAAATACTGTAACCCTCAGCAAGGTTTCGTCCAACTTAAGGCCAGAAATTTTCCCAACTGTAGCGTTGAAGAGAATGGAATTTCCTTTACTTCAAAACTTTCAGCACACGGTTTTAAGGAATCTATATATATATTTGGACAACTTGGAGCGGTCCTTCCCTATGCATAGAAAAACGGCTAAACGTAGAAAGTTCAAACTTTCTGTGCTCATTAGTTAAAAAATCTACTAGGTTTTTACACATTCATTTTGAGGATATAATGTGTGGAAATGTACAAACTGAATTTATGAAGTCATTTGTTTTGTTACCAGTTCCAATCATCTTTTTAAAACACCATTTTCAACATTTCCAAATAGGTTTGCCAGGTTGCCATTTTTATGATCATTTTATTAATTTTGGCTCTTTCAGTTTACCTCACGAATTTATTTATTGGTTCTTTTGACCCCAGTTCTGGAACTTTACCAAGTGCATGTTTGTGTAAAAAATAATAATTAGCACTGTAATAAACACATTGGTGATGAAATATAGAAGGAAAAAAAATTATATTTATATTTTGGTAACTCGAAACTTTGGTCACCTAAGGTTCAGGAACCGCATCAGACTCAGGCTCAACATCATCACTTCCTGAAACTTTTCGGTGCGCACAACTGCACACCGTGTACTGTCCTATCGCTGAGTTTTGGGGATGACCCTACGCATCTCGGCTTAATCTGTTCTTATTCCTTTCGGTCTGAAGTGGTGTCCTTTGTTGTTTGCATCTCTTCTTACATGCTATCTATGCAGCATTATGGCCTTTCTTAGTTCACAGGCGTCTTAAGTTTTACCAAAAAAAAAAAAAAAACTACACAAACCTGTTCATCGAACGGGTACTCAGCTAGTATTAAAATAAAAGACCAGACAAATTTGGGATATTTAAATTCAATATTTATTCATTACTGAACAAAATCAAATCGATCTGTCTCAGATAACTGAGCGCAGAGGTATTCAAGCGATGTTCAGAATTTAGAGATGTCTGAACTCTACGTAATCGAATATCATGGCCACGTCATCGCCATGCCATGTTGGCAACCAGCTGTTGCGATCATTCCAGAACTTTTCTGCAGCTACTCTCTGGGAGTCGGTGTTTCGCCAGGGTTTGTTACCACAGAAACTGGGGTCAGGGAACATACCACTGGTCCCGCCCACAGCCACATTCAGTATCAAGTAGAACTGAAACAAAGGGGATCACAGACAACAGTTACCATCATTATGTCTGACAACTCTGTTAGTAATATCTACAGCCATTTAGATGGTCCGGTAGCTTAACATTGGATCATTTGTAATTAAAATGAACATTAACTGCGACAACAGACTCTGCACCTACTACCACCGCCACCACTGTAACTACTATTACCACAGCAATTCAGCGATGGAAATGTACTAATCAGCAATTATTTCTAGTACTGGAAATAATGAGCGATCAGTTAGAAATCTGGTCATTTATGAGTGTTGTAAAAAAAAAAACACACACACAACAGAACAAAAAAAAAGCAAGGATGATGAAAAATTTCACATAACTGGTTTTTTGTTTGTTTTTTGTTTCTTTGTCTGTCTTATCTAAGTATAGTTTATGGCCTCTGTCATTTCATTAAATTATAAACCTAGGGAATTGTTTTAAGTCCAGGCATTTTACATAATAGTAACATAAAAAAAATCCTTCAAACATGTGCATGTCACATAAAATCGCTCTCAAAGATAATTTTTTTTTTAGGACAGCTCAACACACACACTTGCACACACACAGAAGCATTATTACTAAGTTCCATGAAAAAATTGGAGCAAAAAATTCTTCAATGTAGTACTAGAACGTCTGGGCTTGATTGCTCGAATCGCCGAAGACAATGCAAGTAAAGCAGGATCAAATTGCAATTGGCATGTTAACATCCGATAATGATTAATGTACTGACGTGGACGCTTGTCTTGATATCAGTAGCTTTAATAATATAGTCACTTACAGATCAAGCTGTTTATTAAGACTGAACATTGTCTGAGTGTCGTAATTTTAAACAATTATCACACTACATACATAGTGTGTACTCCACCTCAATGCCTAAAAGTAGTCTTTTCCATAAAATAGAAAATGCAAACGAAAACGAGAAAGGAGAACCGCGAGAACAACACAACAACAACAACAACAACAACAACAACAACAACAACAACAACAACAACAACAACAACAACAACAACAACAACAACAACAACAACAACAACAACAGCAGCAGCAACAACAACAACATGACAACAACATCAACAACAACCACAATAACAACAAACACATTAGCCCAGACTTACTTCCTGATCAAAGGGCGCCAAGTAGCCTCCGTTTGACCACAGATTCTGACCGGTAAAACCACCTTTCTGCCAGAAACCACCACTTCCTGGGTCTACGTACAGAATGCGTTCATTATCTAGGAAGGTGCTGTTCCAGGCATAAAATAGAAACAGAAATTAGTTGACACTTTCCCCACTAACCAAGATTAACATCCCTTGACACTGAGACTGTTGCACAATTCTTTTCAACAGTTAAGCAAAGAATTATTGATATCATTAAAATTTCTGTCTGTATTACTCGCGTTATGTCTCATTACAGAACCAAATATTGAATCGCTTGCTTTTCTAAAGCTCATAATTATGACCTAATAATTAGTTTTATGAAGTTGGTTTTGAAATCATGCTCTTACACAGATAAATGTACAGGTGTTTTATGATATTTTTATTGGTATGTTACATTATTGATTATATCTAACGGATACACGGACTACACCCAACCCTGCTTAACTAGACTAGAACAACGTGGTAACTCTTTGCCAGACGTCTAACAATGTCAAAACTGATTCTTCGAAATAGTAAAACTGACACAGACAAACTATTATCCACACTTTGGGCGGGTAATAATAATTTGGCAAATGGTATATTCCTTCAGGCTGAGAGTCACTTCGGTTTGTATACTTGTTTAGTCGAACTCAGAGACAATAATTATTACCTTATTTCATGACCTGCTGGGTTTGTAACGTTTGTTACGCCGTGTCAAACACGGATAAAACCAGGATAAGATGGGCAGTAGTGTTATCCTATGATTTTTCCATCCATTTGCCGAGAACACCGTTCTTTAAGTGCTCAGATAGCAAGGAAATGAATGAGACTGAAACACTTACGCAATATGGGTGGGTGTCCACTCCAGTCGCCAGGTGTGAAAACTGTTAAACCAGGATGCAGAGTGCCTGTAGGAAACACATTTGGTACTCGGTCATGGATCATTTTACCCATATTTTTCTACACAGAAAAACGAATACAAAAATAACCTCAATAACAATGGTAGCCTTATGCACAAAAGGACAATGTCTGTCTGTGCATTCATCAACAAGTATCGAAGCCTACGGCAAGATAAGACGACAAACTCAAACATATTATCTGCAACAAAAGGCAATGTTTAATAACAGCTTAATGCTTTTATCAGGAACCGATAAAGAAATGACGGCCATTTTGATTTTTGTAACATTTTTCTACCCTAATCAATCAAACATCGTATTATCGGGTAGGACACATTTCTGCACTGTCGTAACAAGAGTTAAAGACAGTTTGGCGGTGATAATCAATCAAACCCTGAACGGAAATCAGCAAAAACATTCGGTGGCAGTCAAATGTTTTATTTCGTCAAAACAACACAAAGAGAGAGAGAGAGAGAGAGAGAGAGAGAGAGAGAGAGATAGTGAGAGGAAAGAGAGATAAGAGAGGAGAGAGAGAGATAGTGAGAGGTAAAGAGAGATAAGAGAGAGAGAGAGAAAGAGAGATAGAGGAGAGAGAGGAGAGAGAGAGAAAGAGAGAGAGAGAGAAAGAGAGAGAGAGAGAGAAAGAGAGAGAGAGAGAGAAAGAGAGAGAGAGAGAGGAAGAGAGATAGAGAGAGAGAGAGAGAGAGAGCAGTTTATCACAAGATAGAGATCTACACTTTCAAGGGCTTGTCAAATTCTGTATCTCTACGGAAGGACTTATAATTTATGCAAAATGAATAACGGAACTGTCAGGATTGCTAAATGAAGTGGTTTCGATGTGGAACGTGTGTTTCTAAATTAACTTACTATCAGTGCCAGAAGTTACTGGATTTTAAAAAGACATAGAGTGATGACTGTAATACAGGTAATAGGCCAAAAATAATAATTCACTTTTCTCCATGGGTCTTCCAGAATTTATCCTCGGCACGCTGTGGTCCCCAGTGAAAATTGGTGGTAACTTTGCCTATACCTTGCGGACAGTCTTGCCCTGAACAAGGAAGAATATAAATTTATTACATGACATTCATATTAATCATGGCTTACCATACAAGGTATACCCGTCTCTGACAAAGTGACGCTAAACTGCAACAGGGCAAACAAGTAATCAATGTATGAGCAGTAATTTACATGTCTTGTATCATGTTGGCATGTTGGAATTTTTGGGATTTTTCTCATCTTTTCTTGTCCCTGATTCTATGATAGGTCAGATCGAGCACCTAGTCTTCTCGGAAAAAGGACGATAACTCGGAGGGCCCGAGTGCACGTTGCGTACATTAAAGTCGAGAAAAGTAGGCCGCACAAGGCCGCGGCTCGAAAATTACGAATAAAATCCCCCCCCCCCCTCCCAAAGACCACCGACCGGCACTGCGCTATGGCGAAGACGTGTCTGCCCCAGCTGTAACTGGGCTACAATGTCACCAAAGCAAATTTCCCACATGGCCTCAAAGACGTATACAAAATACAGAAAATATAAATACAAATATATCATCCACAAACCACAATTACCCTCAACAGTCACCACAAATATGGCCGACACACACTCCGTCACAACTGTCATAACCATGTCTTTACCACCACCCCTACGCCAGCATCCAGATACCATATTCGTTGTAGATTGTACCTCGAGATTCCATTATGTCCATCTCCCCAGATCTCGGCCATACGCCGTAAACACTGTGTCGAGGCATCAACCAGATGGCTGTTGAAAAAAAAAAAAGATGACCATTATCATTTTAACCCTGTGTTCGAGAGAGAGAGAGATAGAGAGAGAGAGAGAGAGAGAGAGAGAGATAGAGAGAGAGAGAGAGAGAGAGAGAGAGAGAGAGAGAGAGAGGGTGGGGAGGACAGGGAGAGAACAAGTAACAGAAAAATTATATAAGTTTACCAATACCAGTACATTCTTCAGCTATCGGACAAAGATAGAATTTCTAGATCTCTTGTGGTAAAACATGCACGAGTTTTCGCCTTTGGCATCACAATATTTCCTAGTGGTAGTTTCAGGGCTCCAACATCTAAAATGCTTTCATAAATTGCTTAATGTCTCTATCCCTTACTTTTTTTCCTTGGACAAAAACACAACATAATTTTTTTTCAAGAAAATGTACTTTTTCATATTAAAAATATGTAGATGAACTTTTCTTTCAATGTGTCCAACCCATGTGCTAATCATATTGAATGTCAGAAGAAAGCAAAAATTAGCGTGCTGACTAAAAACCGTTGGCTTGGACACACCGACAAACATAACGACAAAAACCTTTCCCCTAAAAAACAAACATCTTCTTCTTCTTCTGCGTTCTTCGTGTCAGGAGGCCGGTAGCCTTTATGAAAGACGCTGTGCTCCTGAGTTCCTCTGCTGACCCATATAGCTTAGTGTGAAGTGTCGCATCTCGGGGCCAGCTGTTTTCCCCCTATTGTCTGTACAGGGGGCATTGTTGGAGGACATTTTCTGCATTCTCTGGGGAATTTCCACATGGGCATGTCTCTAAAAAACACACAAATACAAAACAAGTGGCAACCGCTTCCGTACCTGGCCAGATCCAGTCTCCCTTTGGAATGCGAGCCCGGACTTCCACAATGCCGTACTTTATGTTGGGAACACTGTGGACCCTCCCAGACATTATTGGAGGAAGCATTCCGTCTTTGCCTTGTCTCCAACAGCCATCAACAGCAGCTTTCGTGCAGTAACCACACACAGCTGAAATAACAAACACGGTCGTCAGCTATTTACAGCTCACGGGGCTTCACAGGAATAGCCAGCACAAAGCTTATAACATGAAAAGGCATCGATGTTTCTAAGCTTAGTCCTGAACATGATTCTTTTACACATTTTGGGCTTGCCTATTACACAAACTATAGACAATCTGTGGGGTCGCAGCAAATCTTGAAGAAATGACAAAATGGGACGAAAAGAAAGAGTTGTATGTAGCAAACTCTCACTCCAAATGTTTCTTTCTGCCGCATGACGTGAAAGTATGTTGACAATTGCTACTCCCGGACTTTCATTCGTTGGACTTGCTTCCAAGTAGGAAATAATTAAAAATTGAAAAATAGATTCTCCAAACAATGCAGCACCTTTTTTTTAGTTATATAAAACAGTTACCTTAATAAGGCTATGTCTTTAAAAAATTGCAACATCTATGTCAGGCTACCTTTGTGTAAGAAAAATGAAGTGGGTTGATTTGGCTATTTTCTTTTTTATAGAATCTCTCTGAGAGAGAGAGACAGAGAGGAGAGAGAGATGTGTGTTTGAGAGAGAGAGAGAGAGAGAGAGAGACAGAGAGGAAGAGAGGCAGGAAAGAAATGGAGAGAAACAAGGGAGAGGGGGCATAGGCAGGTAATTCCGGGGACAGAACAGGGAACCTTAACTATTATCGTAATAAAGATGTACCGATTCTCCGGCTTGAGTGACGCAATCCGTACAAAAATAAGAAAAGAACAGAAACCAAACAAACAAATAAAAAAGATCCTCACCTTTCATATCCAGGACTCCGTTATGTAGGAAATTTTCATCCCATCGAGAATCACTGACTGTGGTCGTCTATACATACAGAGAAAGGATACAGTTTGAATTGTGTGGTGTTGTCTTTTTCTATCTGATAATTATGGATAAACATAGTGTTTTCTCTCTTTCTCTTTCTCTCCTCCCTTCTCTCTCCCTCTCTCTCTCCCTCTTTCTCGCCCTTCCTCTCTATTTCCTCCTCTCTCCCCCTCAACTCTCACTGTCTCGTATTTCCTAGAGTCTTCGCCATCCAGAATCGCCCCTTCCTTTCTCTGTCCCTCTCTCCCCCTCTGCGAGTCTCTGCCTCTGTCTGTCTGTCTGACTTATCTGTCTGTCTGTCTGTCTGTTTCCCTGGCTGGTTCAGGGTTTAAATTTTGTACCAAAGTAAATGCGACCCCTCATCTTTTATATATATATATTGTGTGTGTGTGAGTGAGTGAGTGCATGCTCGATTGAATATGTGTGTTTAATGTTGCTGATTGCCTACCCAATGGAGATGTCAAGAAAACACGCTAATTTGGAGACTTACCGGCTTTAAGTACAACTTTCCGTTGTTAGTGTAGACGTTCTTTCCATCACACGTATACGCTTGGAACTCGCCATTCTGGTAACAAATACAGTGCATAATTAACTTGTACTTTTGTGGAACTGGGGAAGCTCTGAGACTGATATTGTAAGCACAACTGTCTACACTACCAGGAATTCATTGCAAGTTTCAGTGGCGGATCTACTATGAAATGAAACTAATGAAGCTTAAGCTTCAAGGCCCCTACTCCCAGAGGGACTCTCAAGAAAGAATGAGTGAATTTCACAACAAAATCGATGTTTTTGTGGGTGTTTTTTAAAAGAAGAATTTCCAAAAACGATGTCGCTGGTGATTGAATCGATGGTTAGCTTGTTTACGAAATTTGTGTGAATGTGCTCACTCTACGGCCCTATTTCACACTATCACTCCCTTCTCCGCCATTTACGCCTCGATGTCCTTGCAAGGGGATTAATGCCCTTTGGACCTTGTTGGATGTGGCCCTATTGTTGCTGGCTGCGAACGGGCCCCATTACAGTTCAAGCTTCAGTATCCCAAAAAAAAAGGTAGGTCCGCCACTGGCAGTGTCAAAATTAGGCAAAAAGAAAAAGTTGTATGTAGCCGAACCCTGCGTGAGAAATAAAACCCAAACGTTCGAGCTTCCATGCATTTGGCAGACGGACGTGCTTTTGTGCTGCTAACGAAGCAAAAACTCGCAGATAAGTAACATAATAATATCCTGTTCCGCTTCTATTCTAGACATTTCCTGTTAAAATCGTTTATTGTTCGATTGTTTTCTCTGTTGTTTTTTTTTCACTTGAAAAAGGCGAAAGCCGAAAATTTGTGTATTTTCTGTCTTCACTTTAGTTTGCTTTGTATCGTTTGGGTTTTATTTCTCACGCAGGGTTCCGCTACATACAACTTTTTCTTTTTGCCCAATTTTGACATCTATACTATATATATTTGTGGACTTCAGATTTTTCGTTGCAAAAGGCTTCTGAACCATTCAACACTCTGTCCTCTCTTCTCCTCTTCTCACCTAAAGCGCCTATTGGCTCGGTGACCTAATTATCGGCATCTATCGGCGCAATAGGAATGTATTTTGGATTCCGATAAAAACAGTCTGCGCCTACGGCGCTGAAACGGACCGAATCTAGGTGGGCTCTATGTGCAGTTGTTGAAATTATATACTGCAATTTTTCTCACCTAAAGCGCCTAGTGGCTCGGTGGCCGAATTCGGTGGCCTTTATGTGGGCACCCTAATGCACAGATAGTCGACATATATAACTTACTATCACAGGTGTGCTCAAGTCTACTTACAAATCCGCCATTCATTGTTACTTCATAGTTCCAGTTGTTCGTGTTAATACTGTTGAAATCATCTCTGAAGAAAGTAGCACCACGAATTCGTCTCGATGGTAAACGTGCTACAGGTCTGGTCTCTCCTGTATAAAGACAAGGGGGCGAGAAATTCGAATACAAAACACATTATCACCCAATCTGCAGTACATTCCCTGATAATGTCCTCATATATTTCATGTATAATATTGTCAAGTGTGTCGATATCTCAAAAAAAGACACAAACAAAAAACAACAACAAAACAAAAAACAAACAAACAAACAATAAAAACCAGACAAAAACAAAAACCAACAAAAATAGACCCCAACAAACCATGGATGCCTTGGGATGACCAGTTTGCTGGTACTGTCTGTACAGTTTTTGCTCACATTATTGACAGGTAGACAATATTTTTTATCTCTTATCCGGACATATAAAAGTCCAATCCTTTGTTGTTGTGGTTGTTTTTTGTTTTTTTTTCAATGAAAGCTGACCAGTAGGTAAAATGACATATCATCCGCGTCTAGTAACTATCACGGACTCTTTCGGCGATTAATAATTATGTAGTCAGGCCAGGTCACAGAGAAATTAAATAAGGCAGAAATACCAAATGGCGATAATGTTTCTGGGTGTCGCAGAGCTTAACTGCGAAATCTCTCAGACTGAATTTATTCAAACTTGGCCAGTATTTTCGTTGGGCGGACGGGTATAATATGGTAAAAGGGTGAAGTTCAAGTTTGTGGAGTGGAGTGAGATGGGAAGGGATCAAGATCCAGTATCCCAGTGACCTACATGCCTTCAGAAACAAGCAACAGACCAAATCAAGCACATTTTTGTAACTGAGAATGTCAATTAATTTGTCATTAATTTAAGCACTGCTGGAACGGGAAGACCTGAGTTCCGAGATTGCATCCAGGTTGAAAGCCACTGGATCTAACAGTGATGAAAATTTTATCGGATGGGCTTGTGACTTTGAAAACCCTAGCTTTCACCAAGTCATCATGATAGTTGAATGCACAGTTATAATGACACAATATAAATAGAAAGACAAGTCACAAACGCAGTCATTAACCGGTGATTATACAAGTCACTTAAGTGCATGTTTTTGTGCTGATTTCCCACTCACCAAGTGTCAGGGAACTTCGGCCTGTAGACATCCTCAGGTTACCATTGACGTCATACACTTCCGCATTGGCATACACAAGGTCAGAACGGTCCAAGTTGACGTCACCTTTCCTGTATTGCCAACCTTCGCCTTGGGTGAACATAGAGGAGAAATCAAATTATACTTTAGATAATCAATGCGTATTTTCCTCAAACCTGTGAGCGATTTGACTTATGTTCTAGATCAGAAGCACTGTAAAACACAGTGGGTAATAGTTCATAACACATTGTAAATTACTGCGTAACCATTATTCTGATGACAAAAATACTGTGACATCGCCACATATTATGCTTTCACTACCTTTTCCATGTTCTTAGTTATTCACATTCTCTCTTTTAAATATATCTTTCTCATCACATACACTTTCTCTCCCACCCTCTCTCTCTCTCTCTCCACGCTTTACCTCATATCTTTGTTTTCTCAGGTCTCTTTCGCTGTCTTTCATACTTCATCGCTCGCTTTCGATCACTCACTCTCACATTCTGTCTCTTATCCTTGGCCTCTAGTTCTTTGGAAAAGCTTGATCTCGTCGGCATATATTATGACCTTCATATCTTACAATGAGTATTATATTCCTAGTTTTCATCTGTGTTGTAGACAAAACTACACTAACGAAATCAGTTTAAAACATAATCATGTTTGAGAAGATAAAACTCTCAGTTATGTGGCAAATTGAGCAGAGAATGATATACAAATAATATCCTCATAGTCTTCTCACAGCATTAACGTAGAGATATTGTTTTATTGTACAACTCTCCCCAAACAATATGACAATAGTCCAAGTGCACTTACTTGTTTTCACTCCTCTCCCTTTCAGGAGCATATTATTGATGTGGTAGTTGAAGACCACACGGCCAACGCCTCGTTCGAACACTGGATTAAAAATAAATATGGTAAACAATTAAACCTACATTAAATTCATGATGAAAAAACATATTACATTGTAATCTTTTTCTCAATATAAAAATAAAAGAGATCTGAAAAGCAGATCTTAAGGGCGCCTCCCATCTATGAAAAGGTCCAGCATCAACTGTTCACTATAGATTTAATGTTTTAGTGTAAAACCTCCTCTTAAGAACAGTAATACAGAAGACACTGGTGATGATAGATTTGATGACTAGAATACTCACGAGGCAACGTAAAAGCCAGGACTGGCGGGTCATATTCAATCTTCACCTCCAGAGCCAGGGCTCCATGCAGAGCAGCAAACATCAATAGCAGTAAGCGCACCATCATGTCTGAGTATAGCAAAAGAAACTAACTTTCAGTTCATTGTGTTTTGTAATGTTTATCATTTTCCTGTCAAAGAAACGACAGCTTTTCTTTTCTTTGTATAGTGTGATTGAAGAAAGTCCCGGAGACTGGAAACTTGCGTCTTTACTGAGTTCTTCCCAGTACACATTATGTAACATCTAGTTTTCCCGTGTACTTTCATTCCCAAGGGGTTTCCCAAATGCAGTCCTTTCCTCCTTTTTTTCGTCAATTAATTGGACAAATAAAGGATATAAGAGTTGGACAGCACCAGCCAATGTAGTTGTACTCAGAAACATGTCTAAATATGACATGTCTATGTCAGGATCTTTTAGAGAATAGATACATTAGCGGTCGTTGTTATGATTACTATTTATACACAAAAAAACCATAGGAGATTGAGGCTACAGAAGAAAAAAAAACTCAGCCAAACAAGTTTTTGGGCCCTTCATTTCCCTACACTGTATAGGACCTTGCTACACCCAGATCACATATTCTGGATGTTCTCTGAAATCTCTGGGGAGTTATTGCATTCAAGAATAGATGTTTTTTTTTTGTCATGACCTTAATGCCAGAGTACATCATTATTTTATCCACTCATAAAGATAATTGACACTACTGAATTCCTATTCGAACCTCGAACTCGCTGCACTTTCCATTATTCAAGAGGTGAAGCACAAGTCTAACTATATACTCTTTGGAGTAAGAAATGGATGTAAATGAAAGCTTTTATGATTTCAACAAGTAATTCCAGGAAAGAAATAAGTTTGTCCCGAAAAGGTGTGAAATTATGATCAAATCCTTTGGGCGTACAGTGAACATAAGGATAGAAAGAAAAGTACAGTATAACAACATGCTAACTTGGCTCAGTCAGATTTTATGTTGATAAATGTTCTGTACACCTCCGGGACGGTTTGAGATTCTACCCTGAATATAAAGAAAACAAATTGCACAGCTAAAACTATAGAATTAGAGACGACCAATCTGCTTGCCAGTAATGTACACACAATAGTTTGTGAATTTGGCAGAGTTGACAACAAAACCAGCATCATTCCCAGGCCTGTATTTATAGTATTGTACCTCTTGTAGTTGCCAATCTCATTGTCAGTGTAAGACACAACAGACTGTTCGAGGACCTACCTGATCAGGAATCTGGCCCGCATGTCAAGCTAGAGTCCTATAAATAAGTAAGAGTTGACCTTGACATCTAACGCTGGCCTTATCTCTCGTTCTAAATTTCAGCACTTTTTTTTTCTCAATTACTTTTATGTGTAGATTACCCTCATGTCATTGGCACGTTACGCTTCACCCTTTATTCAAATGGATTAAACTTCAACCTTTATTCAAATAAGTTACAACGTAGGACTTTATGCAAGTGAATTTTACTTCAGCCCTGATTCTACATGAACATAAAGTAATTGAAATGAATTACATATCACCTGCAATTTAAATGAATGATCAATACTTCAACTGTGAGGCAAAAGATTTATTCTTCAACCGCAAATTCTTCAACGTCCACTGTGGTCACAGTACTATTACATACCTACTCCGCAAAGGTTACTGTGATCACTGATAAAGCCTACCTATCTTATTTATTTCATTGTTCTTGCTATATCCGGGTTACGTGCTTATAGTGTTCCTGTGCTGTTTGTTCCATTGCTACTTTATAATGTTTAAATTTCCTCCATGAACATTGAAAGTGCTTTGTTTCCGGCTAGTAGTGTGTTGTTGTTTTTTTTCTGGACGTAGCACCATTGTTTTTTTTTGTTGTTGTTTTTTGCCCATTTTTCTCTCTCTCTTTAAAAAGATGTGCACCAGATTTCTACACATAAATATATTCAGGTAACTATAAGGAAAAGATGAACAAATGTTAAAAACAAGTCGTGAACTAACACAACGGTGTCCAGACTCACTTCCTGATCAAAGGGGGCCATGTATGCTCCATTAGACCAGAGGTTGCTCTCACCGAAACCTCCAAACTGCCAGAAGCCACCGCCCCCAGGGTTTATGTACATAATCTGTTGGTTGTCCACCAAATGTGCTGGACAGGACAGTTTGGAAGAAAAATTAGAAATACTGTCACTGCAGGGCTTTGTTTCCAGCTGATAGTGCTTTTTTTTTCCCTGGGCGGACCCTAATTTTTTGGTCCATTTTTCTTTGTCTTTAAAAAAGATGTGCAAAGATTTCTACACATAAACAGGCTCACTTAACAAGAAAAAGATAAACAAATAGTAAAGGAAAAAGGCGTGCAGTGGAAAACAAACTGAAGATCGCTTGAAGTTTATCGAAACTGTATACAGCTCCGTGGATAAAGTGATCATCTTGCCCCAATGGAATCTTGCACAACTAAACGTTATTATTGTGTAGTGCAAGGTAACCGCCTCCTCATATGCCTTGCATACAATTGGCTTTACCCCCGCCCTCTTGTAGCAGCTTACGGCAGTTAGAATGGGGAATGTCCATTATGAGACTGATATTTTCAGAGTTTAAGTGGCACTTTGCTTGGACTGTTCCACTGTTTCATTATATAATACCCTGCATATAGTCGAAGTTTATATTATAAACTTAGAACTTTTCATTGAAAAAAAAGAGTAATTAAAACCCATATCTTAATTTATTGCCATAACTGAAACGGACGCTCCCAATAACCCCCTCCCCCGCCGCCATGTATGCATTTAATACGTGCCCCCCCCCCCCACACACACTCCCAAACACACACAATCATAGCTACCATCTGAACTCTCTTCTGAGTTAGTAGCAAAGTTCACCGATGTCTAAACCTACGACATGACAGTTACTTTGTCAGTGATGTAGCTAAGGTGGGGAAAATGGGATATTTATGTGCCACTGGCGCCAAATTTAGGGAGGGGACACCATACATGTATGATTTTTAAAGAACTTTCTTTTTGTTTAAAGGCGCCATTTTTTTTATTATGCCCAAGGTGCCAACAATCTAAATTGCACCTGCTCTTTGTCACAGGTATTGATCTAACTTTTTAAAAAATCCATTGTCTTTCAAGTTTCTGATGATTGGACAAAGACAGAAATTGTAAGAAAACTTACACAAGATGGTCAGGTGTCCACTCCAGTCTCCAGGTTTGGAAACTGTCGTGCCAGGAGCCAGTTTTCCTGCAGGAAGTATACATCATTCAAATCTTGATAATGATTACGACAATCCTAATCGTAGCTTTATCTACATGAACAAAAAGGTGCCTTTCACCATGTAAAAAATCCACTAATCCACTAAAGCAAAAACAACTGAAAAAGAAAAGTAGAAATATTATTCATTGATTGAAAGTTAAGACTCATCAAATTAGCCAGAACTTCATCTGTGGGTCAAACTGTCGGACATGATGATGGTAAGCTTGCCACATTTTGGCACATTTTCATCAGATGTCGAATGAAGTCTGATTCTCTAAAACCTTGAGACAGACTAGTGGCCCGCAGTCTCTCCACATCTCCTCACCATACCTCCAGCCATGACGAGAAGTTTTGCTTTTTTAAAATGTTTATGAGACAGACCCACTGACAAGAGTAAGCATTTGCTTGCATCTACTGCAGTTCCTTCTTATTAATTTAGTACCTTTTGTAAAGACAGATGCCAATTTCAATCTCCTCTTTTGTTTTTCCTTGTTGGTATTTTTTAAATACAATATTTCAAAGGCTCTTCCAATGCCTTATCGCAAATTAACTAAGACCTCTATGGTAAATCACCCGAGACAAAGGATACCGAGACCAATCAATTCGTCATATTCCGTCCGTCGACTTGCGCGCATATCATCGATGCCAACAATGCAACAATTCGCACCACACCCCTTCATAATTGAACGAAAAAGGGCAGCATTCACCGTATTTATACGGGCGCAATTTGTGGACAATTAATGGGAGAAGGAATGGTTTATCTCGGTAACCCTGTGTCTCGGATATCACTATGGCATGGAATCTATTTTTGTCTTCCTCTAAAATCGGTGCCACGATTTTGGTATAGCATAAATTACATGCATAGTCATTTTTGGGTATGTACGATATTTCATATTATTACTTTTCGCAGTGTGTCTTCATAAAACGATTCTGATCAGCAGATGGTCCCCAGTGGAGAGTACTGGTCAATGTGCCCACACCAATATCACCATTGTTGCCTGGAAACACAAAGATCGCAATATCCATTACTTGATGCACATGCTGTCTTTGTGACATTCAGCGTTATTTTTTGTGTCACAGCAGAGTCTTCGTCATTAATAACTTCATAATAACGCATCTTGGATCTTTCACTCATTGTCTGAAGATCGAGTTCATTTACAGGTTTTACCATATTGTGTTCTCGCGTTTATGTTTATCCATAACATTACACTGCACGTCCACCCACCACCAACTTCACCATAATCATTACCACTATTAATACCACTTCAATGGTATCACAGCCGCACTTTCAGCATTACCTCTTCATACAAATGCCGCGCCCAAGATACGGTTACCACCTTTACCGTTACCATTGTCACGACCACCACAACTATTTTTTTTTTTTTGGCTCAGATTCAAATGCAATGCTCTCATTTCGTGCATGACTCAGTGATTGGAGATCACTTAATAGGTCTGGTATATTTTTTTTAATTTACGGTAATTTAAAAAAACCAAAAAAAAAACAACAACAAAAAAACCTACTTTAAGAAGGTATCCATATAAAGCAAATAAACATGTAGAGAAGTCTAGTTCAAAGTGGCTGGTTAAATGAATAAATAGATAAGTATGAAAGTACGTATGACCTGATAATAGTCTAGCAAATAAATACATGGCTGTCTATAAGGACTATTCTGAGGATCGGACCCAATTGTCTTTTATTTCCCAGAATTGTCAATTGCTGAATTCTGTGTTGTCGGCTGTTCTCGAACCATTTTGGTCTTTTCATTATCAGCTGACAGTTTTAACAGTTCATTTTCAACAGCTAAAAAAAAAAAAAAAACTGAGTGGATGCTTCATTTACACATTATTACGAGTGCGTGAAAAGCAGCTATAATTAAATAATAACGATATAATGTATAAACATCTCAACAAATACAAAGGCAAGTAAGATAAAAACAAAGAAGAAAGAAAACGAGATAAAAATAAGGATAAATAAATAAATAAATAAATAGGTTATTATCAGCCAGATGCGGCACGACAAAGGGAAAGGTGGGGAAAACCACTAGATGGTACTAGATGGTAATAATATATTGCCAACAGAATAATAATAATAGTATACGGCCGTATACCAATTTTACTTTACTTCATGCACTTTGGAATACATGTATTAGTTTTTGCATTTTCACCTTTTCGTCATTGCCCTTTTTTTTTTTTTTAAAGTTTATTTGTTTTCATTTTACTCTCACTTCATTTACACATTCTCCACACTTTTCAATCATCCATTCATTCTCTAATTATTTATTCGGATATACCTTCAGATATTTTTCCCTTACCTGCATTTCTGTCTCTGATTCATTGATTTGCCATATTTTATTTTACCGATACACATTTTAGCAACTAATAGTACAAAGTTAATATCATCAATAATATTTTGATTTACAGTATAGTCCAAGTCCCCACGTATTATTCCAAAAAGTGCAATTTTCTCATTTATTTCAATTCTTTTACCGGTTTTATTCAAAATATCCTGGGCCACATAAGGCCAATAGTCTTTCAATTTACTGCAATAGAAAAAGAAATGTTCTATAAAATCAGGCGTCTTACACTGCTCACATTTATTACTTTCCTTTATTTTCATTTTATGTAAGAGAATATTGGTTGGGTAAATATTGTGTAGGATTTTAAAATGTAAGAGCCTCAATCTTGTTTCTTTGCAGGCTCTAAACCCGCTTTCAAAATAAGGATATATATCGACAGTATATTTTCGTTTAAAGAAACCCAAGCTACAGATCGTGGCGTTTTTGTTATTGATTAGTTTCTCTCTAATTTCTTTGTTCGTTAGTTTAAAGATATCTTTTACATTTTCATCTATCTCATCTTCTATATTATGCAAAGGAGGTCTGTCTTCCGTTCTGGCTTGTACAAAAATTTCCTTCCATTCTTTTTTAACAGCATTTGTAACTGCCCAATAATCAAAATGGATACCAGGGTAATGTCCGATTATCCCAGCAATGTCTTGCAGGGTTTTCCATTTGTTTACACTAAACATTTGATACAGATATTTAATTCCCCTCTGACCCATTTTTCTATCCACAGTGGCTTATTTCTATATTATTATTGTTGTTGAATAGCGGTTGCCGGCCTAGCCTATTTGGAGCAGTATCGTTTTCATTTTCCTTATCCCTTTTTTCTAAATCTAACCATGTTTTAATTACATTCTGCCAAAAAATCGAGTTTATTGCACCAACTTGTTTTACTTCTCTCGCTTTAATGTCTGACTTGGTTAAGTAAGGCAAGCTTACCAGCTTTTTGCAAAAATGACTGGCTAATTTTACTCCTGTTTTTAGATGTGGCTTTTGCAAGCATATCTCTTTAAACCATTTTATGAGAAAGATGTTTTGTTGATCCTTTATACTGATTACTCCTAAACCCCCCTCGGTTGGTTCTCTGCATAAAGTGTTCCGTTTGATTTTTTCAAAAGCTCTTTTATTTGAATACTTTTTTTGCCACAAAAACTTGAGTATGATTCGATCAATTTCAGCCAGAGTTTCCTGGGGTAGGGATAGGGCCTGAATAACATAGTTTAGTTTTGATAGTAAAAAAGTTTTTGCTATTATAGTCTTTCCATATATTGACAGATTTCTTTTGGACCATCTACGAATCAGATTTTTAATGCTGTTTATTTTTGCCATCCAATTTTGTGAAATATTAGATGCCTCGACCGTAGCATTGAAGTATATCCCAAGTATTTTTATGTTACCTCCCTTTTCTACCCACGTTATTCCTTCCCCTCTTTCCTCCCTTTTTTTTTATTACTTCCCACCCACATTCCCACTGATTTATTTCTATTAAGCTGTCGCCCCGAGATGTCTGAAAACTGCTCAATAATTTTCAATGCGTTGGATAGATCTGTTTTATCTTTTATCAGTTGCGTCATGTCATCTGCGTACTGCAAAAGTTTTAGCGTATCTGTTACCATTCCTTCACTCATAATTCCCTTTACCTCTTCATTATACCTAAGTTTTATCGCTAGTATTTCTACCACTAAGATAAAAAGTAGAGGACTAACACAACATCCCTGCCGGACACCTCGCTCTACCTTAAACCATTTAGATAGCCACCCACCATTCTTTACTGAGCTCTGCGTGTTTGTGAAGATCGTTTGTATGTTATGAATGAATTTTGGACCAAAATTAAATCTTTCCAGGACTACCAATATTGTTTCCTTATCCACCGTATCGAAGGCTTTTTGGTAATCCAATGATACAATCAAACCTCCCATGTCTTCTTTGTTTACGTAGTTTATGACGTCATCTATTATTCTAATATGTGACGTAATTGTTCTCTCTTTAACAAATCCACTTTGATTTTCATGTACGATACTTTTTATAACTTTTTGCAACCTCAAAGCCAAAACCTTTGTAAAGATTTTATAGTCAACATTTGTTAGTGTTATTGGTCGCCAATTGTTTAGATCTTCCCTATTGCTGTTGTTACCTTTGTGTATCATAGTGATTATACCGCGTCTCTGACTAACTGACAATTCTCCCTGCTTTATCGATTCTATATAACTATCATATAACGGGTTTTTTAAGAGCCGCCAAAACACCTTATAAAAGCAAGCCGTAAGCCCATCGGATCCGGGAGCTGAGTCATTATTAAGTCCTTTCAATGCTTTTCCCATTTCCTCCACGCTAATGTTCTGATCACACATTTCCTTGTCTTCCTCAGCTAATCTGTCATACACTAAACCATCTAGGAAGGTGTCTAATTTATCGCCCACCGCCGTCACCGATGCTTCTTTAGTGTAGAGATTTTCATAATATTTTTGTGCTTCCCGAAGAATATTTAACGGTTCCCTTGTTATTTCACCATCCCCATTTTAAACTTGTTTTATTGTATTACATATTCCCCTGGCCTTTTCCAGATTTAAAAAGAATTTGGTGTTTTTTTCTCCCTCTTCGGTCCATTTCACTCTGGATCTTATTATTGCTCCTTTCGTTTTTGCTAATAGTTCAATTTCTAATTGTTTTTTCTTATTTTCGTATTTCTCCTGCAGTTTTCTTTCACCCGGGAACTGAGCAATAAGCTTGGAGATGTCATTTACCTCTGCTTCCAATGTATCTCTTCTGTGATTTTTTATAGGATTGCTCTTACTGTATTGCATACATTCTGTCTGAATTGCTGCTTTCAGCAGTTCCCATATTGTTCTGTGATCCAGATCGTTCTTTTCCTCATCTGCTATGAAACTGGATATAAATGCATTCATATGGTTTATAAAATCGACATTATTAATGTATGACGCGTTGAATTGCCACCTGGAGGGGCCTCTCGGGAAGTTATGTTCTAAAATTTCTACGATAACGGCACGATGGTCTGTGGGCGGACAATGTTTAATTTCCACATTTGTTATACATGATACTAATTCTTTATCGCAAAAAATGTAATCTAGTCTTCAGGCCACAAGGGGTTCTTTCCCACACCATGTGAATTCTTTTGTTTCTTTATTTAAACCCCTCCAACAGTCATATAAATCCCACATTTCCACAAAATTTGAGAATAATTCCACTTCTTTCTTTCCGTGTGGTGCGCCCGAAATTATATCTAAATGGTTGTTTAAAATCATATTAAAATCTCCACATACTATGACACTGCTCTGGCCTATCTCACTGACAATATTACTTAGGTGCTCTATAAAGCCCTCACGCTGCTGCGGCTGTGCTGGACCGTAACAATTTAATACCGTGTATAATTTATTATGCCTTTCAAATTCAATTCCGATACATCGTGTATCAAAAGGCAGAAATTTTAATTTATCAATAATAAATGTTCTATTCACTAGAATGATCTGGCCTTTACTCCTACTAGTACTTGGATAGAAGAAGAATTCACCCGTCCATTCTCTCATCCATTCATTAGCTTTCGCTTCAGTAACATACGTTTCCTGTAAACACACTATATCGTATTGATAAAATGTTTTAAATAAAAGTCTGCGTTTTTTGTTTTTTTTTCCCGAGCTCACTACACATTTTTTTTTTTTTTTTTGGTACCCCATTAGTGAGTCAGTCTAACTTGCTAAATATGATTATGTTCAGACAAAACTATCAGTGTTGTGATATCCTGTTAGTTCGATTTTTTTTTTCAAATGTTTTAGTTGCTGTAAGAGAAACAAAGAAGAAATGAGATCTGTTACTGAAAATGTTTCTTTTTTAATTTTCTACTTGCCCCTGGTCTGTACAGAACCTAGGGGTGAGCTCTTCCCACTTTCCCGCTTCATCAAAAGAAGCGTCCATTGTTAGTCCTGGCGCCACAACAATAATAAAAGTCTTTAAACTGCAGAGGTCCGCTCTATGGTGGCTGTTTATGTTAGTTCTGTTAATGTCCTAACCAATTCCTGACTGAATGAGACAAAGTGCAGCAGTGGCATGGACAAAGAGGAGGAGGTAATTAACAAATAGATCATCCGAGGGGAATAAAATCTTCGTAATGAAATTTAGCAGTTGAAAAGGGAGAGTTGTCTGCGTTTTAATTGCCTATGAAGGCCCCGACAATTAAGGGAGACAATCTTCATAGACAATGTCTAGTAGATATAGATAAAGGGAGGGAGAGAGAGAGAGAGAGAGAGAGAGAGAGAAAGAGAGAGAGAGGGACAAAGAGAGAGAGAGGAAAGACGACAAAGTCCGCTAGGTCCGAGAGGCAAAGTCCGTCAACAGGCCAAGTCCGTTAATGAAGAGACACCACAAAGACGAATAGACACGTCTCGCCTGCCTGCTCAAACCAGTCAATGTTTTTGTTCAGTGTGTTTTCACTCGTGTGTTCTTCCCCCGCCCTAACATTTTTCCCCCCGCTCTCCCGCTCACTCTCTCCACCACTCTCTCTCTATCGCTGCGTATTTTCTCAGCCTTTTTTCTCTTATCACCTCCTCTCTCCAAGCTTGAGGTACGCTGTCGTTTACTCTGGCCTTCTGCCGACCGCGGTCTTCTCGCTCCTCCCCGAAAGAGGTCGAGTGTACTCTGTTTTTTTGTGAGCATTGTTCTTGCTCGCTCAATAGCCTTATCATGAGATGACATGCCTATCTTCTCATTCTCAGGCTCGACCTCTGTGTCATTTTGTTTTGTTTTGTTTTCGTCCTCTGAGTTGTCTTTCTGCGTTCTTTCCATCTCCCCCTCCCCTTGTGTCAAACCTGTTGCTTTTGTCTTCACTACCTTTTTGTACAAAAAAGCCAGGAATTGAGTGCCTACTTTAGCTGTCTTAGGAAGCGAAGATGCAGGCAGGTCTATATAGACAAACCTCCTGCCAGTCCTGAATCGCGTCAGCCCGCCTTGCTCATCTCTATAGTTCTCATCTTTCATCCCCGACCTTGCGGTCACCCCCAGCTTTTCAAGAGTACACTCGATTTCGCTGTTTGAGACCGATATTGGCACATTGCCAATGATCAGTTTTGTGGTCGCCCTTTCTCCTTCACCCGCTACAATAAAAGGGTTCTTGTCAAGGACGGTAATAGATTGCCCCCTTAATTCGATCCCTTCAATTATGAGTGTTCTCCTTGCGTCTAAGGATAAAGGGTAGATTCTCCAGAGTCCAGAGATCTTCTGGGCTCCGTGAATCAACCCCTCCCCGCTGATTACCTCGCAAGCTTTGCATAGTTCTAGACCCCCTATAGGTTTACTGGAGTCCGGGGCGAAAGCCTTGTCCAGGATAAAACAAGCCGGAACAACTCGTGCGGACGCCATGTTTGAGCCTAGGAGCCGGGTTTAACACACGAACGGGTTTACTAAATGCAGAGGAAAGGAAGAAAAGCAAAAACTTACCTTACGACTCACAAAATCTTACCGCTTACTATTATGATCCACACAAACAAGAATATTTCACCACCACGCTACACAACTGCTACCCAACCACTATGATAAGCGGAGAGAGAGTTAGACACGATCGACGCCGATCTGCCATTCACCGGAAGTCCTCGACCACCACAACTATTAAAACCACCACTATTACCACCATCACACTACCACCACTACAAGCACCATCACTGCAACCATCACCACTACTACCACCACCAACAATAACAGCAACAGCAGGACTATCACAGACATTGCCATGCAGTCACACTGTACCTCTAGATTCCACGATATCAATCTCTCCAGACCTCGGCCAGGTTCCGTAAACGTTATTACATGGCAACATCCAGATAGCTGTAGAGTTGGAAAAATACCATAATTATTATTATAAAACCACGATATGCGGGCAAAACACTTTTTATCTAAGAGAAAGAAGCCAGGAAAATCGCCAAAATTTGGAGAGGTGGGAGTTGCTGCCCCTAAAATCAAACATGTACTCCGCTCTCCCCCTTTTCTTCTTCTACCTCTCCACCGTCCCTTCTTGGCGCCTGCCACTACAAAGTCAGACCAAACTGATCAAGCTGGGAGAGCACACATAAGACAGGACAACAAACAGGCAGAGGAAAAATCTAGAATAGAGAATCTGTAGTCAAAAATCTTCATTGCTCAAAACAGAAAACTAGAAAACAAACTGAAGACTTTTTGCGGTTGCAGCTTTTGGGTAGAGACAGCGAACTCAAGTTTCTCATATTCAGATGTCGTCGCCCGCATGATAAAACCTCACAAAGTCGATTTTCGGCGAAAATCGTTTTTTTGCAAAAATCTATTGTTCAGACCCTTTTCCATCCCCTCACAAAATATTAGAACCAAATTCCATTCCTAAGTGTGAACATTTTAATAAAACAGTTTCGGCCGCAAACCTCCTTATCCGTCAAGGCCAAAGAATGCGCACGATCAAACCTCACTAACTCTTTAGCAGGTTTTATCATGCGGGTCAAGCGTTTGGCCCGCCTACCTGTCCGCACGATAAAAACTCCTAAATCCCTAGCGCCGCCCCCGAGGACAGTCTGACAAAAGACTGTTGGTGCTCGTCAGTCAATCAGTAGCTATTTGTGCACAATAGCCTACTAATCCTTTGGTCATTGTCACCGGCGCATGTTTGCAGCTGTTTAATAGCACCCCTCCCACCCCCAACCTCCCCTCTTCCCTCCCTCTTCTTCTATTCGTCTGTTACCGCTACCCCGCAAACAAATTTAGTTTTGCATGGTTTAATTAAATACTCACATATTAAATTATTTCAAAAGGATAAAAGACAATTAATGACGTGCTGGTTTATTTTGCTGTATATCACAGATGGTCTTCTTATTTTCATTATTTTTATTATTTTAAATCTTGAGAGTAATTTCTTTTGCCGACAATTCGTATGCAGTTGGTGGGATGGCAATTACACATTCTATTGTTAGACAACAAGTGTGCGCTTCTTCCCTTATGTCTGTCTGGGGGTCCAGATGGACTTCAAAGAAGTAGACAATAATCATATTTTAATCCCCTTACACAATGTCGCGTCAAGCCACTTTGAAGTTCGCCGACGGTGGCAAGTGCAGATGGGTCAGCATTTAACCTTCTTCCGTTTCACATGGCAACTCCTGTGGATGTGACATGCCGGCTTCATTTCAAAGGAGATCATTCATACTCGTAATGGCTTTACTCCCCCCCCCTCCCCCCCCAACTCCCCAAACCAATGTACATTCTTAATTCCATTGGCTTCAACCCACTCTCCCTCGTTGTAAGAGCGTACGGCCAGTTAAATACTAACTGTCCATGATGGACTCTTGATATTTTAAAGTTTCCAATGGCATTTTGTTTGGACAATTTGGCTATTATTTTCCCTTCAATCATCGCCGGACTTTGATTTTTCCATAATCGTACAACCTATTTTGTTGAAAGAAATGTAAACAAAACCAAAATCAAATAATTTGTCATCGTCAAACAAAAACTCTTGAAAATGCTGTCAATGGAACGTGCCACTGCTGAAGCACCAGTGGAACTATGCTGGTTAAAAGACGGAAACGCTCCATCTCTACCAAAATTAAAGAGACGGAGATCAGTTAGTATCACAGAAATGAAAGCCAGCCATAGCTTATAGAAACCACCTTGTTCACCTCCAAAGACACAACAAGCAGAATACATCTTGAGAGAAACTGAGGCTACAGTTTCTCAACCAAATTAATGACCTACCATTGCCACACCAACACTCCGAGAACGCTGTGGCAGAGAGAAGTCCAAAGGGAAATGCCAGCGCTGGACCATCAGTCCTATGTAACGAGTCTGAAATGATTCCACTGTCAATGGCCTGTCAACAGTGGTGGAGAATTAACTGAAATATCCTTCCACTCAAGTGTCTTTGAAGTAGGCTTTATGTGCTCTGAGGTTATACAAATGTTGCAAAGCGATGAGGGTTATCAAAAGACTGTGAATGCATTGCAAAATGCCCATGACAACCAGCAAGAAATAAGTATGTCTGTCTGTACAGGCCGAGGGGAAGGAAAGTCTATGCTCTGGCACTGAACCAGTGTGAGAACGGCAAACTGGTCAAGAGAATGACATAATCAGCCCATGAGATGTAGTGTGTGAAACAAATGATGAACAAATCGGTGTGGAATCCTTCTAACTCAAGGTCAAGATGTCATTCCAGTGAAGCAAAAGATTACCTTCAACCAAGCAAAGTGATTGTCACGGCGTGAAACTGACAAAGAGTATACTGAAGGGAAGGTTACCAAAGAATCAAAGACTTACAGGCTGCAGGCAGTTCCACAGCCATGCCCCAAGGAGAGATATAAGTATACATACTCAAACTCTTGACAAGAATTCACTGATAAAGATCCGCAGCAGCTCATTGATTGCTTCTGGGAACTCTCATGGAAGACTAAAACAATGGCCGCCACGTCTTCTTGCAGTTCTGAAACACCTGACTGGAAGAGGAGGACTCTGTTGTATCATCTGAATTTGAAAGGCATAGAGGCAGATGATGCACAGACTTCTAAAGCCAAGCAAAAACTACTTGCTGAGCATGGGGATGTTGTAGTGGCAACGATGGACTTGCAGCCAAAGCGCCTCGCTCCAGGTCTAAATGCATTGGCCTCATGTTACAAAAACAAACTTGTATGTCCATAACTTTACAATCTACAATCTGGCCAATAAAGATGATGTGGAATGCTTCTTGTGGCATGAGGTGGAAGGAGAGCTAATGCCCAGTGAATTCGCATCTTATGTGTCTGATAACTTGGGGCAACAAAGGTACAAACAGTACATCGACGGCTGTACCTTCGAGAGTAGTAACCTTACTCTGGCCAAGACTCTTCTCCGCTTTCCAAGACTAAGAGCTACAGTCATGGAGCAGAAGTATCTAGAGGAGGGTCACACTATAGCGGGATGTGACTGTATGCATTCAGCGGTACATTTCCACTGCACGGGTTAACACCAATTGTCCAGCATACAACATCAGACAGATTGAGACAGCCAGTGTCTGAAACATCTTACAAGAGACACTATCTTGAGCCTTCTTCAGAAACTTCGAGCAAGCTGCTCAGCTGAGGAGCATCCGACCTGGAGAGAAAGCCGGAGACCCTCAGGTTGTGGACCCCCGTGACATGCAGCAGCATCCCGATGGGATAGTGAACTATAAACAGGTGCATGAGTTTGCAGATCTTCCACGAGGACGAGGAGAGTCCAGACTCACCATCGGTGAGCCAGTTAAACTCCACATTAGAAGGGGAAGATTGCTGAGAAGTATAACCATCTACAGGTCTTAGGAGTTGTCATCCCCAAAGAAACCACAGCAACTCTCTCCCTCATTAACTTCTTTTTCTTCTCGAGATCTTCGCTGTTAAGACAAGAACTTGTAGTTATTTCTAAGACCGAGAGAAGAGAGAGAGAGAGAGAGAGAGAAGTGTAAAGACGGCGAGAACGAAGAGAGGGAGGGGGGGGGGTGGGTGGATGAAGAGAATGTGAGAGCAAAAAAAAAAAAACGAAAGAGAGAGAAAGAGAGAAAATTAAGGAGGAAATCGGTCTGGTGAGAAAGAGAGATGGGTGAAGAGAGAGAAAGCGAAAGCGAAGGGGAGGGGTGTGTGTGATAGGATGAGAGGGCCACGGTACAAACAAGGGCAGGACAGGGAGATGAGACCATCATAAGAGGAAGAATATCCAAAAAAAAAGGGGGGGGGGGGGAGGAAGGAAGGAGGACAAAAAAGGGAAAGCATGGAGAGATGGATGAAGGGACAGGAGGAAAGAATGAGCTAGAAATGCTGAAAGAGCAAATCTGCACGTTGTTGTTTTTTTTTAGGTTTATTTTTAATTGATAAACCGTAGTTTTAATTCCCACAATATAAATAATTGCTCATGTATGTTTTTTAAATGTTTTCATGTGTTCATATTCCAAGCCTTTAATGTCTTCTGGTTTACTTCATTGCGATTACCCGCCTTCCACTTTCTCCAAAATAAATATTTCTTGACTTGTCCTAAAATTAGTCTATATCCCTCCTGCCGCTATACAACTTCATCCATGTCTGGTACACACCTTATTTGCCTTCGAAAACTAGTCTTTACAAAGGCAAAACGAAGATTCACCTGGATAAAGAGGTTTGCTGGCCAGTGAGAGAGGAGAAATGCGCACAATAAAACCGCCTTAAGGATAAGGAGGTTTTATCGTGCGGATTTCGGGTCAGCAAACCTGCTAAACTACTAAAACATAATTGTAATCAAAATCATCAGGGTGAGACATCAGGCAGTGTATTTGTAAGAGCAAAGGTATACTACTGAGAAATTTTCAAGAACCTGCGACCTGTGGTTTGGAAATAATCAGTTTTTTCCTTCTCCTGTAAAATTTCCCAAACCGGCTTTGTGAGGTTTTATCATGCGGACGACGATGTGTACACCAGTCCTGTGATTCCATCAGGTATGTGAAGGTACGAAATGTATAGCTTTTGGCAGACGCAGTTTTCTCCATTATAATTCCACAAATTTTAATTCAACAAACATAATTAAAATAGGAGAAGCTTTTTTCTTTTTTTTTTTGGCAAGGAAACCATAGAATTGAATATTTCAGAGCATCAGATTATCTCTTTTTGTCCTCACCTTAAAGAATCAGTAAGTTCCGTAGGTCCCTCGTACATGGAAATTAAAATACATGACAATCCCCAATATTACAAATCGTTCCGTTTGATTTGGACGCAATTGGAACTGACAAGTTGAAGATATATTGAAAAGTGGAATGATATATAATAAAAAAAAATATATGTATATATGCCAGCAAAACTCACAAGTAAAACAAATTACAAAGAACAAAGGTATGCTGTTATGTACTCTTTGGTTTCCTTAGATAACAATGACTGATTCAAGAATTTACTCAACAAAGTTAAACTCATAATATATTTTTGCTTGGAAGTGGAGGGAGGGGGTGGGGGTGGAGAATTATCACTGGCTGAGGGGGGGGGGCGCAATTGCTCCTTTTGCCATCTATAAATCCGGCCGTGTAGACAGCTAGTCGACAGTATTCTAACAGGCAGGGTCTTTCCGCTCTGGTTAAGAACCATTTGTGTAACTATTATGTCTTACAACTGTGAGTAACCCATACCTGGCCAGATCCAGTCTCCTTTAGGAATCTTGACCCGTACCTCTACAACGCCGTACTTCATGGTGGGTACACTCGTCAGTTTTCCCGACATCACAGGAGACAGGATTCCGTACTTTCCCTCTCTGAAACAGCCGTAGTTGGCAGGCTGAATGCAGGTGCCAAACAGAGCTGATAAAAAATAATGGTCAGTATTTAAACAGTTGGTCACACACCCTGTCTCTCTCTCTCTCTCTCTCCCTCTCTCTTTCCCCACCCCCCCTCTCTCTCTCTCTGTCCATGTTTAATTGGATGGCAAATGCAGGCTTTCGCCTACTGAGTCACTCTTGGAATTGTCAAAGATGATAACTTAAATTAATTTTGGATTTTGCTTGGTTACAAAGGACATTTATTAAAATTGTTTTGGTTGCTATTATTTTATTACTATTAATTTTTCAGACTTCCGCAACCAGCAAGCTCAAGAACTGGCGGCATCGAGCATCTTTCTTGTCCTAACTCTGTAATCTCTGAAATTGTATATATATAAGTAGGTCATTGCTTTGAGCTTTTGGAGTCACTTTGGATTTTTGTGGTTCTGTCAAGTCTGTGGTACACTGAGCTTTAACGATCTAGCAATATCAAGTTGTAGACATTAAAAAAAACACACCACGCACGAGCTTCCATGCATTTGGCAGACGGAGGTGTTTTGGTGCTGCTAACGAAGCAAGAACTCTCAGTTTAGTCACCTGTTTCGCTTCGATTCTATACATTTCCTGTTGAAATCTTTTATTGTTCGATTTTTTATTTTCACTTGACATAGGCGAAAGCCAAACATTTTGTGTATTTTCTGTCTTCTCTTTAGTTTGCTTTGTATCGTTTGGGTTTTATTTCTCACGCGGGCTTTCGCTACATACAACTTTTTCTTTTTGCCCAATTTTGACAATATGGTGTAGTAAGGTTAGCAAGCCCGACCATCTCTGGAATGAGCTTTAAATCATATCAGATTGGGACAAAGAGGTGGCCGCTACCTCTAATGCCATCAATGTCTTTTCATTCCTCCCGTTTTTTTTTGTTGTTGTTGTTTCTTTCAGCGCAATTTTGGCCATTGGAAAATCCCACGAGCATAAAGGCAAAAAGTAAGCATGGTGGCACACTGAACAAGATCTACTTTACGTCCGTTTTAGTGTGAGAGATGTGCACTACGGAGTTATGATATGATCTGGCGCGCTGGAAATACCGGAACGTAACTGTCTCACTAGCTCGGGCATGTCAAAACTGTCCTGTCACCGGCTTTATGTAGTGCTACAAGTTCCTATTGGGAGTGAAGACGTTCCTGGGATCAACACCTGGAACTCTCCTTTCTGGACACAAAGATAAATTGAAGGATGAAACATATTAATGATGAGAAAAACCTGAAGTAAACAATGGGCAGACAATGCTGTTACGACAGGCAAACAACAATACGTTTTATCACAATCTAGACGATGCTGGAAACGTCGAGGGTGACAACATGGAAAGGTAATAATCCATCACTACCAGCAACATGACCATCTTCCTTTTCATTAGCGTTATATGGCGGAGAGATAGAGAGAGAGAGAGAGAGATGGGAGAGAGAGAGAGAGAGAGAGGGGGGGGGGAGAGAAATAGAGATAGAGAGAGATGGAGAGAGAGAGAGATAGAGTGAGAGAGAGAGATAGAGAGAGAGAGCTAGAGAGAAGTGGGAGAGAAAGAGGAAGAGGGGGGGGGGGGGAGAGAGAGAGAGACCTCGCGCATTAAGCCAAAACAGACTTGACATAGCGGGTCACCAGCTTGAAGGCAGAATCAGTATTTTGGTACTCAGTGATGACAAAGTGTCTGTACCACGTCCAGCTGTACATTTCAAAAGAACTGGTGTCAATGAAATTTTATTTCCTCAGTGTTTACTGGCAGGAGTTAGATCGTCATAAATGTGTTTAAGTCTTTATTTTCGGAGGTTCGCGGCCATTGGCATTTACACCTCACTTTTCTTGTTCTGAGATCTTGTACTCTGTGAAATAGAACGGCCATGGAAACACAAAATACCTCATTAAGGGATGAAAGAAAATTCATTAATTAATTGAATTTGCCACCTCTTACCTTTCAGGTCCATGGTGCCATGGTATAAGGAATTTTCGTCAAACCTGGGGTCATCGGTTGTAGGGGTCTGTGGAAAATACAAAAAAAGTACACATTCAGAGTACATGTGGAAATCGTGTCTTTTTTTCTCCGTCTGCCATGGATAAAACACAGATATAATTTGATTTCTCGTCCTTTACAGATTTGGTATTCTGCATCGCTCGACACCAGAAACAGAAGACACAGAACGACTTCTGCTTCAGCAACGTCAACAACCCCGTCCCCCTCCCGTCCTGACTGTTCGAGCCATTGCAAGTCAGGACTGGGTCTGCAGCGTCACCTAAGAGCTAGCTTTGCAGAGACCAAATCATGTCCAGCATCGAGAGGCAAAAGTGTCAGTTTGATGTTTACCACATCAGCTGATGGACCGATTTTCTATTAGAAATAAGCAGATATTAATAGTCTTCATGTGACCGATGTTGGAAATCGTTTCATTCACCCATTAAACAAAGAATTGAGGAGCTTTTGAATACCCAAGACGTCATCGGCGAGTTTATTGTTATTGTTGTTGCTTTTCGTGTTCTTGTTTCCTTAGCTCTTACCTGGACCACACAGAAAAGTTTTCATCAGCATCAGCTTTCATTCAGAACATCCTTTTTGTTTTTACAACTTTCCACCCGAAGCTTGTTTCTTCACGTTTTTAAAAGTGCTCTTCGTGTACTTTCATTCCGACAGAGTTCTATCTTTCTTACTCCCTGAATTTCTAAATTTTCTGTTTTCATGATCTTTTGTTCCCTTGCCTTGCAGTTACAACGTGCTCCCCCCCCCCCCCCACAGCATATTTCGTAATAGGACACACTTTTGCATAAGAACATGGCGAGAACGCTTTTCGATAAGCTCTCAAAGAAGGAAAATAATTATAAGAAGCTGAACAGGCCTTCCGTCACTAAGAACGTTCGTCATATGGAGCATTTGAATTGAAACAATACTTAAAAAAAGAAATATGTCTAAACGGATAAATGACTATAAACCGACCACCTCGCTATTGCAAGACTTCCTCCACCTTATTGCCGAACAGCCAGCGACAAAAACATGCTAAATAGAATTCCCTTGATGCATATAAATTTGAAAATGGCTTGTCTGGCTTACAGTTTGCTCCTGTTGGAGATACCTAGCGTATTCTCCCTATTCAAAGTTAGGAGGAGCGTAAAGATGACTGGCTTGTCAAATCAGAACGATGACAACAATTTTCACTGCTCATTATTGGGTCACTAGATAAACAAAACATGCTAACAAATTGACTCACCGGCTTTATGTACAAATTTCCATTACGGGTGAAGACGTTCCTGGGATCAATTGTATACATCTCGAACTCTCCATTCTGGACACAAAGATAAATTGAAGGATAAAACATATTAATGGGGATAAAAACCTGAAGTAACCAATAGAGAGGCAATACTATTACGACCAGTAAACAACAGTACGTTTTATTATAATGTAGATGATGCTGGAAACGTCGACGATGCCAACATGGAAAGGTAATAACCTATCACTACCATCAACATGATCATCCTCCCATTCGTCATCGTTATCTATCTGCCCTCATCACTATCAGATTCTTGACCATATTTTTATAGATTTTTATCACAAATTATCCCTAAACTCACCCATTCTTCCAACTTTACTAACTGTTTAGTCATCCTTATCCTGTTTTTATATCTCTTTTTTCCTACCTATATCAAAACCATTGTAAATAGTAAAGACAGAAGAGTGTTCAACTGCATCATATCAGACTGTAACCCACAGCAGTTACAATATGCCAAATAGTCCTGACTACTGGGACTTTATAGCAACGTCTTCAAGACAGCAGGACATGTAAACTGTTATTCTGTCCAGGCTAAGATAAAAGTGAGAAGTTGTAAATATTTCAAGGGATTGATGATGAGCAAGCTTTAATGTAGATCAAGTGTGAATTCCTTTGGCTAGTTCACGTAAGTTTTACCCATTATTTTAGTTCTGGTATAATATAATAATTATTTAGATGATGTGGAATGATAATTGGATTATACTTGGAAGTTTGATGAACTTTGTTCAGCTTGGTTAGGCAACCAGGCTAGCAGCTAACAATTTATGGTAAAGTTTATCCTACTAAGTTTCTATCTTAGTGATCTATCAGTATCCTGCAGAGAAAGAGTGTAAAGTTCTAAAATGTTATTAAAGCTAGCGCGGATGATTAGTTCATGTAATTAAATGGAAACATTTAACTGTAAGTCATGACAGACTGATTTTATGTGAAGTGCTAACAAAAAGTAACTGGAGGGTGCTGTTGCTAAAGGGTCTAGGTCCCGCTCATTGGATCAGAGATAGACAGATCTAGATCGTTATTCTTAATCTGCGGTTAGTGCCATTCAGGCTCAACACGTCCTTCTTAGGCCCGGCGCGCAGTATCCCGTTTTGGCTGCTGCACGGCGTGCAAAGCAGATTTTTGCTGCCTTGGCAAAGGGGTTTACTGTGCTGCACGCCACGCGAAAGATTGCTTGCATTGTTAATTTTATCATAGTGCGCGCCGGGCCTAAGGGACAGAGAGAGAGAGAGTTCAGAGAGTAACGGGCAAGAATTTTAACCAAGTTATTTCCTTTACTTTAAATTGTTCTTTTGTGCGTTTGTAAGGTTATTGTTGGATGATGATTATTTCTAGGTTCCTTTAATTCAGCATTGTGACTATGATCTATGTGTAGATTTGTTTTGTGTGCCTTTTCGTTACATTTTATTGATATCGTATTCATTATGGACTTTATAATAACGAGCAGACCAGTTAAGATGATGAGAGAGGTGTTGGTTTGCAAAGCACACGTGAGTAGGTCACAGCAGACGCTAGCAGGCGTGATCACATGTCTTCTGGTAAAGCGGGTCAAATCAAGACCGGGGATTGGTCAACTAATAGCTTCCGGAAAACGGAAGCTTGACTCGAACAACAATAACAAACCTGGCTGACTGTTTACACTAGTTACAACACTTAAACAGCATTTGGGATCTCAACTATCAGAATTATGCTAGAAGATGATGAATATTTACATTGATTTCTTAATTCATATGTTTATTATAATGCCTATTTGATTCAGTATATCGTTCTCTAAATAGGTGTTAAGTTGATTTTCTTCAATTTGTACTGGTTAGGTCGGACTTAGAAACTTTCTTGGGGTCGAACCTTGAAATATGGTTGTTCATAGGATACCGAAGGGAAAGGCGTATACTAGATGTATGGATGCATTGTCTATGGACAATGCATCATGTGTCATGGCCTCCCTTGTAGGTGTTCATTGTCTGTTCTTCTGACAGATGTAATTGGACTCTGTTGTAATGAATGAAGGGATCAGATTCATTGACTTAACTCAATCATAGGGGTTATGCGTGTGGCTTGCCCGGTAGACCTATATTATGTATGTCATCATTATTATGATATTATCTTGTTACAGTATGTAATTATGTTCACTGAGTGTGTGGGAATGTTTTAGGTATATCGGTTTTGTTGGAGATAATACAAGTGGGTTGACTTGACTGTTCAGTCTTGTAGTTGTACCATGTAGTTGGGTTTGGCTTTATGCCATGATTATCATATCACTTGTAGTGGGAGACGATAACTTGCTATTGTTGATTGAGGCTTAGGTGTTGACTTATCATGTTGGTTGGTCCACCTAGAGATACTCCTATGACTTTATAGGTTGTGGCAGAGGATAGGAAAGGGATAAGTTTGGTTCTGAGTTGAGATAAGCCTGTGGCAGTATGGACTAGGGTTTTTGTGTAATAATCTGTACATGTGGGGAATTGAGCTGGGTTGGCTAATGGGAATTCTAAGTTAATTAAGTTTGACTTAATGAGTAGATCCAGTTGGCTATTGCTATCCTCTGCTAATTATGATAGTAATTATTAATTAAGGGATCCTACGTTGTGCGTGGGTGGGCTAAGTAAGTAGACTGGATTGTCTTTTATTGAGCCACCTAGCACGGGCAGTTCTGTGGTATGCGTGTGTAGGCTCAGCAGACTGTATTTTATTGTAGTTAGTTCAACTCTAGCTCATTCCATAACTAGGATAGATTTGGTGCGTACCGGGTGCGCGTATCACAGGTAAGGCTTACTGTTATCTTATCGGGAATCAAATTAAGTTTTCTTCCTGATTTAGAATAATGGCCCTTGTTATAATATAAGAATTACAACGTGTGGGGTAGCCTTATGTCAGTCTGTAGTTAATCCAAGGGAAGTAAACATGTTACCTTGCAGGCTAGGATCTTATACTCGAGTTGTCTCCCCTGGAGTGCTCACAAGGTAAATTTATACATTACTGTTTGATAGACATGCTAGACCTTCCCCATAATTGTTTAGTTTACAATGTGAATGTCATTATTATTAACAACTTTTATGTTTCTTTTAATGCATTCTCTTATTTTAGCATGATGTAATGATTAACTGATGAGGCGTGCTGTTAATTCCTTCAGCGTGCCTATCGGTTGGGTTTATTGTACTGTTTATTGTCTTGTTTATTGTACTGTTTATTGTACTGTTTATTGTACTGGTTCGTTGTACTGTTTATTGTTTATTGTACTGTTTATTGTAGTGTTTATTGTAGTGTTTATTGTAGTGTTTATTGTAGTGTTCATTGTACTGTTCATTGTACTGTTTATTGTAATGTTTATTGTACTGTTTATTGTAATGTTTATTGTACTGTTTATTGTACTGTTTATTGTAATGTTTATTGTACTGTTTATTGTAGAGTTTTTATTGTCTCTTGTTTATTGTGTATTGTGTTGTGGCTTTTATTAATTGTTTTTTTTTTCTTCTCTTTTTAATAAAACTTAAGATATAGTCCTTTCAAAATCTGATAGTTTGTTTTGCATGTTTGATTGTATGAGATTAGATAGAGAGGCCGTTCGTTCCTGGTCCTGTTTACACTAAATGCACTTGTTAAGCTTAAGAAATACATGCTTTTCACAACAGTGACAAGTGGAGTTTACCTTTAAGCACCAGGGCCCCAGTGTTTCCTGTGTCAGGTCCAACAAACAAAACAATAGTATTGATTATTATTTATTTGTTGTTGTTGTTGTTGTTGCTTACTTGGCCTAATTCACTCTATCAATCTTAAATTCACAACCGGCTTCTTCACACAACTTAACACATGCATAAAGATTTACAAAAGGAACAAATGAGACGGAGAGGTGAGGAATGGAACAAACTAAACTGGAAGACAAAACGAAACGCGCAGAGACAGAAAGAAAGAAAGAAGGAAAGAAAAGAAAGAAAGAAAGGAAGAAAATGCGGCAATAAGAAGGGAAAAAAGAGATTGACGAAGCGATATGAGAAGAAGATAAGAAATAGGAGACAGCAGAGAGATGAAGCAGGATAAGATCTGAAGGTGAAAGACAAATTACACTCCTGAATACATCATTAATTGACATTCTACGATGTGGTTTTTTAGCATCTTTGCCACCCACCAACTGTCAGAGAACTTCTGTCTGTGGTCATGCGCAGATTGCCATTCACGTCATACACTTCGGCATTGGCATACACAACATCTGAGCGATCGATCTTGACGTCATCTGACCTGTCCTGCCAACCTTCACCTTGGGATTAAAATAGTACAGGCATCATGTGACATTCCATTTTCGACATTTCCAGCAGCGTATGGGCTCCTATAAATTAATCACGAGAGGTAGTTGGACATTGGCTTGAAGGCATAGAGCTCTGCAGTTGTGAAATGTCATTAGCTTAGCTCAAATCACCCTATGTTGATCTGTCTTGCACGGACTACACAGAGATTTAACACTTTAACAGCCGCGATGTTCAGTAACATTGCACTATATAATTTCAACAACTGCACACAGAGCCCACCTAGATTCGGCCCGTTTATGTATTGCAATTCTTCTCACCTAAAGCGCCCAGTGGCTCGGTGACCGAATTCGGTGGCCCTTACAGTAGGGAATGAGTTGAAAGAGCTGAAGGTTTCAGAATGCAAGCGTACATGAGGGACACGCTTTGCTCAATATCTCAGTGTAATGGGGTGAACCATTACAGGGCTGAGAACATCGCTCACTGCAGCGGAAAGGGAGATAAACACGTTATTTTGACTAACTGGACCACTAGATGTGGTCAAGGGGAGGTAACCACACAGAAACCATAGATAATCTCCCCTTATTGTTTGATCGTGCACTTGACATGAGTCATGCAGTGTTGAGTAACATTGCCAACTGATGTAGTACTCACTGCGCCAATTTTAAACCATAGTCTTAGCGTTGTCTGTATTGTCCAGGATTGGTCAATTTAAGTGACCATCCTTGGTGCCAGAAGTAGAATCTTGTTATGTATCACTACATTATAAGTTTGTTCAGTATTTATCTTGTTTAGTAATATTTTATTAAGATAGTGTATTTACAACATACACGAGCGAGAGGGTAGCTTTTAAAAATGTTTTTATTTGTTTTAATGTTTTATTAGAATTTGCACTTAGTGAACTGTAAGGAGTAAATGGGTTGCATGTTTTTGGGTGACGCTTAGATGATAGCGTGGATCATTCAGTTCCACCCAAGTCTTCAAGACAGCAGGACGTGTCATTGTGTCCAGACTAACATAAAAGTAAAAGAAGTTGTATAATTTATATTTCAAGATTTGTGAAGTGCCAGCTCTGATGATGTAGATCAAGGGTGAATTCATTTGGTTAATTCACCGCGCCTATCGGTTGGGTTTATTGTCTTGGGTTTATCGTAATGTCTTGTTTATCGTATTGTCCTTGTTTATTGTGGTTTATTGTCTTGGGTTTAGCGTAATGTCTTGTTTATCGCATTGTCCTTGTTTATTGTGGTTTATTGTCTGTTGTCTTGTTTATTGTCTTGTGTTTATTGTATTGTGTTTATTTGATTTGTTTTTTTCTTTTTCTTTTTTAATAAAATTGTTGTTCTCTCAAAACCTGATAGTTTTGTTTGTATGTTTGTTTGTGTGAGATAGAGATAGAGAGACCCGCTCGGTTTACCCGTTCCTGTGCTACATCAGGTTTAGCTTTTTATGACACAAAAACCACAAAGAGCTAAGCCATTCAGTTCATTATATGAAATCCGTGATTATCACTTCTTTAGTAGACAATACTAGAATGAGGCATTTTTCCTTAAACAAAGGTTTACTAATTCAGGTGACATTAGTTAATTTATGGATACTTACTTGTCCTCACTCCTCGACCCTTGTGGGCCACTTCCTTGACCTTGTAGTTGAAGACCACGTTGCCGACGCCTCGTTCGAGCCCTTGAACAAAGTTTATAATAATAATCATATTAATCCATTCTTCAGAATTTCAGTCATTGTTAGTGCATTAGGATGAAACACTTAATTCCTAATACTTATATGAAGTGCACAGTGAATTTAGGAACATTCAACATTAAAGGGATAAAAACTCAGAATTTCTTCATACTTTATTAGTTTTTTTTTTTCTTCCCTAAAGGCTGTCAAAGAACAAACATCAGATATTGGCGGCAATTATTTTCTCCACACACCATATGACGTTGACGCTGGTGATGTTTTAAATCTGAACTGTAAGGGATGTCCACGTCGATACCCATAGTGATGCCAGGTAGCTAATGATACCAATATAGAACAGAAGTCAGTAGTTGGGATCAATATGGCTATAATGCTTACGAGGCAAAGTAAAGATTAGGGTTGGTGGGTCATATCCAATGGTCACATCTAGAGTCAGGGCACCATGCAAGGCAGCAATCATCAATAGCAGTAAAGGCACCATCATGTCTAGGTGTAACAAAACAGACTGACTTTAAAAACTTTTGTCTCAACTATAATAATAGTTATCCTGGTTTTATCCACATCCTGAACTTTCTGAGAGAGTCATACTCGCTTAACAGGATGTCCTTTTCCACACTACACAAAGTTGTCACAATCATGCCTCAAAATAGTTGTGACTCGCCTGCAGTTATTAACCTTTTAAGTGGCTGCTAATATTGTGTCACCACGAAAGGTCACGCCAAAATGCCACAAGAGCGTCTTTTGTCTTGTAGCTTGTGACACTGCTGGTTTAATTTAAAGGAGTGGCAAAGATTTCACCTCTCTACGTTGGTTGAATTTGACACGGGTCTTTCAACAGGTTGTGCACAAAATACATTTTTTTGTGTAAGAACCATTTTTTATACCGTACCAATTTGAAAAATATTTTTTGACCTGTTAAAAAGCATCTTTTATCGTGATGATAACTTTGCTTCGATAGCAAACATTTTTTTACTGTGATAATGAGCAATTTTTTTCAGCCGTTTCAATAAAAATGTGTTTTTTATCGTGTTAATAAACATTTTTTTTTCTACAATGTTAAAATGTATTTGCTCTATAGATTTACTCGGAGCTATCAAGGTTGGGCACAGTAGGTGAAAGTTTCATGAGTACAGGGTTAGCACATTTATGGCCATATTATGTACATTGTATAATTAAATGTATTTAACATTGATTTTACTAAACGTATATTACAGATATCGTTCTTCTTTTAATTTGTGTGCACACTTCAAATGAGTAAATTGTCGCTGGAGTTGTCATTTGTCACTGAACGGAGACCCACAACGCCATTTTGTCTTCGACAAAAAAAAAAAAAGTATAATATTAAAAAATATGTTCTGCCACCTATATATTAAACGTTTTCGAACTCGAACTAGTGTACGCAGTTTGGAATATTGAAAGCTTTATTAGTGATACTAAGGAGTAAATGCGTGCCAATTAGTTCAAAATAAATGACTCCAAAACAGAAATTACTCTTTGGGAGCAATACAACGAAGAAATTGTACTAAATTAGACTTCTTGAATATGGGTGTCTCAAGAGACAAAGTTGAAAACTCAGGAGCAGTGACAAATTTAGGTGCCCCTTTTGATTCTGATCTCTCGATGTAAACGCATGTTACTCAAAGCTGATCATTTCCTTCTCAGAACGTAAGCAATTAAATAAATCAAAGCATTACAAAATTCGTGTACATGCATTTCTTACCCGCAGACTTGATTATCGCCACTCATTGTTATTTGAAATTTCAAAATGTATTCTAAATCGTTTTTAGAAAATTGAAAAAAAACAACTTAAATTTAATAACCAGGTCTCTTCCATCATCAGATATTCTCCCAATTTTTAAGTCAATCGATTGTTTACCCATTAAGGAAAGCACAAACTTCAAAATATTGCGCTTTATTTTTAAATTTTTGAACTGGCGAACCCCAGAATATCTTTCAGAGCCAATCGAATTATACCAGTCATGATGCACTTTAAGATTAGTGGACACGAATTTTCTTGAGACATCCTCAGTCAGATTGTCTCTAAGTGAAGAGGCGTTTTCAACTGGCGTGCTTAAATTGTGGAACAACATCAGCGTTGACACGGGAGAACATTTTTGTTAATATGTGTTTGTGGGAGCATGATGGATAGATTTTATGTTAAGCCTGTTTCAATTTTAGTTCAGCGCCTGAGAGCACAATAGTTTTTGTGGATTTGAGTGCTATATTAGCTAATTATTTTGATTACAAGTACCAGCTGGGCAATTCGTGTACTGAAAGCAACAGTGGTAGAATAAATGCAAACAAAATGCCCGCCGATTCATGGAATTCTGATCTAGTACAATGTGACGGGATCTCATGGTAAGAAGATAAATAAAAGATTAAAATATGAATACTTAATGAACACTTTGAAATAGGGTCAACATTTCCCATCTGGCTTGGATCTATTGTCGAGCCTGTCGTTACACGTAAAACCATAAATATGTATGATTGTCAGATCGTCTAGTGATCGTATAAACATAATTTTGATGTCTTAATACACAAGTGTATTCATGATTACAAAACAAATTCTGTAGGGTGAAATTCAAATGTCGCTTTCATAACATACAGAAGAAGAATGCTTAGGCCTATTACATCTTACCAAACAGTATGGATGTTATTATTTTTTGCAACTGTCATCGATCATTACTTTTGTTAGTACATTTCTTATCATGACATACACCACCTCCACTACTACTGCAATAACTACCAATCCGTGTTTTTTATCTTTATCTTGTACAGCATGTTTTTTCTAAAAATACAGAGATCTACATGGAGAAAATAAGAGCAGGTCAAAAGGTATCACAAAATCAAACAACGTCAGTAGAAAAGAGAACAAAGGCAAAAAGTACAAACATGTTACAAAAAATCTTGGAGAGCGTGGCCATAAAGGAAAACAGATTTGGAATAACAGGGTAATCGAGTGAGAAAGAGAGGACGGAGAGAGAGAGAGAGAGAGAGAGAGAGAGAGAGAGAGAGAGAGAGAGAGAGAAACCGGAAAGACCCCTCGGCAAATGTTTAACAGTAACGGAAGTTGCAAATCATACCAGTTCTGATAGGAATGGACATAAACATCCAGTCAGGTATTGGACATGGTTTTAGGTCGCCGACACCAGCCAATCATGTTTGACCTATACTATACCATGGGCATGTACCAACTCTTCTCAAATTATAAAAATGAAAAAAGCGAATGACTAAGAATGCTTTCCAACTGTAGTTTTGAGGAAAGTCGAGAAGTTCATCTCCTTTTTTTTTTCTTTTTAATGTATTTCAAATGACAGTAAAAATCTTTAACAACAAAATGATTTGAAATGAAATGTTAATGAAACTGATTAAGAAATACTGTAAACTCAAATTTGGGATATTTAAATTAATATTATATTTATTCACTACTGAACAAAAATCAAATCGATCTGTCTCAGATAACTGAGCGCAGAGGTATTCAGGCGATGTTCAGAATTTAGAGATGTCTGAACTCTACGTAATCGACTTCCAAAGCCACGTCATCGCCATGCCATGTTGGCAACCAGCTGTTTGCGATCCTTTCAGAACTTTTCTGCAGCTACTTTCTGGGAGTCGGAGTTTCGCCAGGGTTTGTTACCGCAGAAACTGGGGTCAGGGAACATAGCACTGGTCTCGCCCACAGCCACATTCAGCATCAAGTAGAACTGAAACAAAGGGGATCACAGACAACAGTTACCATCATTATGTCTGACAACTCTGTAAGTAATATCTACAGCCATAAGCATAAATGGATATCCGGTAACTTAACATTGGATCATTTGTAATTAAAATGAACATTAAGTGCGACAACAGACTCTGCATCTAATACCGCCGCCATCACTGTAACTACTATTACCACAACAATTCAGCAATGGAAATGTACTAATCAGCTTTATACACGTCATAGTGGGAATTAGAATCCAGGGGAATTTTGAATTCCACTATTGGAGATTAGAATTCCAATTTGTCCTAGGGTAAATTAGAATTCTCATTTGTACTGAATAAATCCAAGTGGAGAATGGAATTATAATCTCTCCTAGTGCAGATTGGAATCCAAATTCTAGTTGAGATTAGAATCATGGTTTCAATTCAAGAACTCCAAGTATCATACTCTGTTTGTGACACTGTTGGGGTAAAAATCCATTAGGCCGATAGAACAAACACTGACGCATGACTTCTGCCATGCAAAGTAATGGAGAAGAAGTTGCGAGACCCAGACTGCCAAATGTTTAAACTGTACAGTACAGCCGGGATTATTAAAAACTGGTTTACATGTATCCGTGGAATTCCCTGAATTAAACGACTTAGCAGTGAAGGACCTATGTGAAGTAACTCTCATTCAAGCTTCACGCCAAGCAACAGGCTGGCAAGCATCTGGTGCGTCGAGAAAAACCGTGTCTAAATGCAAGAGCTCACGCAATATGAAACGATGTTGTTGCCGCAAAGCAGGAACTGCATGTAGAACAAAGTGCAACCCAGGCAGTAGTTCTTGCACAAATAATTAACATTTAAGTATCTTAAAAAAAACTATAGTTTTTCTAAAGTTGGTCGTTCATTAACATTTTTTTAAATAATAGTTTTTTTCTAAAGTTCGAGGTTTATTAACATTTGTAAATAAATAATTGACATGAAAGTATCATAAACAAACAATTAATAGTTTTTCTCAAGTTAGTGATTCATTAACATTTCAAAATTAATAGTTTATTGTAAAGTTAATGTTTTATTTAACATTTTTTAAAATAAACGGTTTTTCTCAATGCACCAGATGCTTGTAGTAGTTTTTTTCTAAAGTTAGTGGTTTATTACCATTTTTTTAAAGATTGAAGCCCATGTTCAAAACTGTTTTTCTGTGTTTCACATATAATGATTGGTAAGGTATGATCCTATAAGTTTTTCTCAACGCACCAGATGCTTGTAGTAGTTTTTTCTAAAGTTAGTGGTTTATTAACATTTTTTTAAAGATAGATTAAAGCCCATGTTCAAAGCCGTTTTTCTGTGTTTCACATATAATGATTAGTAAAACATAATCCTATGAGTAAATAAAAGTAATTCTTATAAAACAAAATACTGGTGACTTGAAACCATGATTCTAATCTCAACTAGAATTTGGATTCCAATCTGCCCTAGGAGAGATTAGAATTCCATTCTCCACTTGGATTTATTCAGTGCAAATGAGAATTCTAATTTACCCTAGGACAGATTGGAATTCTAATCTCCACTAGTGGAATTCAAAATTCCCCTGGATTCTAATTCCCACTGTGACATATATAAGGTCAGGGGAAAGAATCATGAAAAAGCTTATTTGCATTAAGCTTACAGGAGTTGGTTCCATTATGTATCCAAGACAGGCGGGATTCAAATCTATTTGTTGCGTGTGGTTATCATTCTTTCCTTTTCTCCAGCTCCCTTTTCTAACTTCTCTCCAATTTTCCTACCATTCTGTGTAATTCTGTTTTATCTAACCTAACATTAGGTAGGTCGGTAAGAAATTTTTCTTTCTCCCTCGGTCCCTTTTGTGCTAACTTGATCTTCGTGGCCTTGTAAGTCATGAATTTGTTGGTCGTGCTTGCCATTTATCTTAATCCTGATCCTCTTTTTGACCTTGATCTTTACAACCAAATTCTTCAAGATCATACTTAGCCCTATGAAGATGAAGGTTGTCTCTAAAGTTATTGCCAATATCTCCTTTTACAAGATGGTAAAGATATAATGAAGCTGTTACAGGTCATGTGTCTTTAGATAATGCATTCGGGTATTCCTCTTTGTTTTAGGAGGATTGCTGCCCTTGGCATTTGTTCCTCTCTTTTGCTTGCTCTAGTCTATCTTGTACCTGTGTGGTGATTATCTTCTTGGCTTTCTTGGCTCCCTAGTGGGTTACCTTTCCTTGCCTTCGCCTTGGCCTTCTTTCCTTCCTTCTCTCCTTCATTTTTAGCCCTCCAAAGGACTCCCATTCCGGCTGCTTTCTTCTTTTTCTTTGTTTGACGAGCACCAAAACAGAAGTTGAGAGAAAGTAAGGAGAGATAAACTTCCCTACTTTGGGAGGGGTGGGGGAGGGGAGGAGGCTGTTGAAAAATGCTTCTATTTTTTCATTTTTACTGATTCCTCTCTGGTGATACGGGCGGTAAGGAGGTTGGTATTATATTTTTTTTTTTTGTTGGTTGTGGCCCTTGCTGGTGTCAGGGGCGAAATGTTTTCCTCGTTGTGTCCTTGCTCCGTGCAGTGACTTGGTTTCTGGAGCAGTTTGTTTGAGGTATGGCGTGAAATTGCCTGTGGCGCTGGAAGGGGAAATGTATTGGCGATGGATAGCAGAAGCAGGTTGTGTTAGACAATACATTCTTTTCGTTTTCACTTTTATATTCATCTGATTCATTCTGATTAGTTTGTTGTTTTTAGATGTTGTTCAAAGCTTGTTTGCCTGACTCTTTTGAATATTTGAATTGGCCGACAGGCCTACAATAAACTAACTTGAACTTGGACTTTTTTTCACTTTTATATTATTCATCTGTAAACTATTCCTTTTTTTTTTTTTAAGTGTGACTTAAATCATTTTTAATCATCCTTTTTGAACATTTGACAATCAAAAACAGTCAAGTTGATTAATGTGTGATAAACGCTTAAATTTGAGAATCTTTGAAGGTGTATAGACAGTTGCTAAGAGAGCTCTTGTTTCCACTGTTTTTATTTAAACTTTCCATAAACACGAGTACTGAAAAATTAGACAAATCCTGCTTTCTCATTCTGAGATGTTTGATGCATTTCTCGCCATCTACAAAGTATTTCTTCAAGTAGGAATATGTTCGCCTAATGCAATATGTTATTCGAAACTAGGATGGACTCAAAACCCGCCTTCACTTCCAGGCGAAGTAGACCACTGAAAGCTCCGTTACATGTCGAGGGCTGTGCTTTTGCTTTTTCCCCATCAGATTTCGTCGAGACTTGGCCGAATTTGTCCAATATAAACTGTGCATGTTCTGTGAGAGGGAACTCTACGACGGTTGTCTGATATAGGCTTTATTGATTCTGGTTTCCCCAAACGTGCCCAAATTCAATCCAAGATTCTTCACTTTTCGTTTCTGGTGAAATGTCCTTTTTTTTTCTGAAAAATGATACCTTTCCTGCTTTCTCATTCTGAGAAATTCGGTGCATTTCTTGTCACCTGTAAGTTCTTCTTCAGGTAAGATTTGTTCGCTTAAAGCATTAAGTTATTCGAAAATGGGATGGACTCAAAATCCGCCTTTACTGCCACACCTTTCTCTCTTGTCCCCGTCACAAGAATAGTTTTTTGCTTCCTACAAAGAACTAGCTTGTCAACTGACATGCGAAGTATGCCAGTGAATGTTTTGTTGCATGTCGAGAGCTGTGCTTTTGCTTTTTTCCCCGCCAGATTCTGACGGACTTTGACGGAATTTATCCAGCACAAACTGTGCGTGTTCTACAAGGGAGCCCTACGACGGCTTGACTGAAATAAATTTTGTTGATTCTGATTGCCCCAAACTTGTCTCGTTGAATACAAATTCACCCTAAGATTCTTCAGTCTTCTTGTCTGGAAAAAATGCCCTTTTTTTCATATGACAACAGTCGCCTGACAGTTTACCTTTATTGGACGTGAACACTACCGTCCTCTCAGTGTCGAAAAGATTTATTTCACTTCTCATGGCTTCCTTCCATAGGAAATTCAACTTTGTGACAATATGTACATAAACACACATACTCTATAAGGGATCTAGAAAGAAAATCATCATTTCCTCCTGCAACTGTGAAATAAGCGATTAAATGTCTTTCTGAATTTGGAGCTCATTCTCCAGTACAAGAAAATGTTGAAGCTAGAATTGATTGACTCAAGGATGAAACAGTATGAGAAGGTAACAATAAAGGTATTACTGTAGTCACCATCAACGTTAAACTCGGGTTCTGCGGCCATGGCGGAGAACATGATCGTATTAGGAAAGAAACAGATGATGAAGATGGTGGAAATAATAGTGATCATTTTGACAATTCTCTTGTCTTTAGTGGCAATTTGTTGTGCATTTTGTGTCGATTTCTCTCGCCATTTTGACTTTTTGTTCAAATTATCGGTAAGAATCACCGTGCACACAACGACTGTGATGAAGGCGACAATAGGGAGGAAGACGTTGTTTATGGCAAACATCTTTGAATCTATGTCCTCTCTGTCTGCGGTGAAACCCAAGCCAAGTAGTGTTCGATTCCTTTTCGGGAAGAATTTCCAGACAAGACGGCTGGTGTAGTAAGTAGGAGATATTGAACCGATGAGAAGGACGAAGATAGAAATGATAATGATGACTGTACGGCGAGGTGTGATGAGCATCTTCACCTTCAGTGGCATGGTTATACATAGACAACGTTCGAAAGTGATGAAAGCCGTGATCCAAGCAGTGATGCGGGTAAAAGCAATTCGTGGCCAACCAGCGGTGAGGTACTGGACCTCTAAGGAATAGAAAGGAATGTCAGAGTAGAGAACGAATGGGGCAAAGCAGATATTTAACCACTGTAAAGTAATCAAATTGCCCATATCAGAGATAGCCAGCCCTAAAAGGCTTATGTTGACTGTCTCTCCAAAACCTTGCTTGAAGAAAGTGATGATATTCAGGGTGTTGGTAACGATACCAAATAAGTTTACGCCAGTGCTGATGATACAATACTGGACAATAATCACCACTTCTAGTGTATAGTCGTCTATCAGTTTGTTGAGCGTTTTTGTTGCCATGGTAGCAGAACTGTTTGCCGATTTACCATGGTCGGTTGCTATGGCCACCTCATCCAAGGCCAACCCTGATTCTTCCGCCAGAGAGTGTGCAAAACACAGAATCAAGAGATGTAATGGCAGACTAAAATTAAAATCTCTTGGCATGGTGTCGCTCACAGTTACGTCAGATAATTTGCATCAGGTAAGAGGAGTTTTGGAATGAAATGAACAAAGAATGAATCAGAACTTTTGTTACAGAGTGTAGCTTTTCTCGCAGTAATGTTAATGGCTACAATATCCGGAGAAAAGCTAAGAATGTCAGCTCTCTTCACTGCCGGGCTATGTAAACACGGAGAAATTTTCCAAATTAAAACGGAAACACATCCTCCTGAAGGGAGAAACAGACATTATTTTCTCCTTAGTAGACAATCCTTCAGATTGATTATACAATCGTTTTCTCCCACTACCAAGGAGATCTTAGTGGATCAGCTAGAGACAGATATTATTCTTTTTTCATGTGAGCATTTTGAACAAACATTAACTTTTTACTCAACCTTCGCCGGACGTCGCTAAACAAAAATTTATGCATGGCGTATATCGTGGTGTCTAATTGACACCACATTGCTAAAGAACGATTTATTAGGAGACCCTCTTTAAAAGTGTGGTGTCTAGCAAACCCTAGAGAGTACGAATAGGGATATGACAATAAAATCTTCTTTAGGAGTGAGATGTATCTGAGATCCCAGAACGTACGACTCAGGGTATGACAATAAAATCCTCTTTACCCGTGTGGTGAGCACGCGCTTGCATATTTTAAATGGGTAATGAGGTCTTTAAGGAATAGCCTACCTGGAATTTCAAGACAAAATTCTAAGAAACAGATAATTACAAACATTTTTAATTGCTTCTGGTTCCAATAGACCCCAAGACGACCGGCGAAGGTAATTTGCCAACGAAAAGGGGAGATTAATGAAATGCTTATTTATACACAAATAAACAGCTGTTCCCGTGGTTTTTTCTATAAGAGGCTTTCCAAGAGAAACAACTTTCAGCCTGAAATGAAATCGTCAGAAAATCACGTTACTATAGAAAATGTTACTGCAGTCGTACCTGTTGTTTCTTTGTCAAACTCAAAGCGTCGGGCATTGTATGGCTTGATAGGAATTCAGAAGTAAAACATTATCTCTTCTATCCCTAATATCTACCGCTGCCAGCGTATCTTGACTCTTAACCATAATAGTGTGGGCAAATTTACAATTTTAAAGATGAACATTTTCATTGTCAGACGAAAATTGGGATAGAACATCGCTGATATAAAGAAACGTTGATCAATAGCTCAGTAACCGGCAGTGTCATTTAAAGGTAAGTACTGTAATTAAAGCTAAATTTTCTGGCACTGGCTGCGTTTTTCCGTCGGAACGACTTCGGAAAATTGAGATAATTAAGCTTTCATACGAAATAATTTGACAGTGAATTTTTTTATTTAGCCAAGTATACTCTGGAAAGTAATGAAGTAAATCACGCTAATGTTGTATTCTACAAATACCAGCATCGATGACATTTTAAATGGTATTTTGTTATGGCTAAATAGCACAGTGGTATAATAAAGTAGTGAAGGGGAGAATATTGATCAGCAGGACAGAATAAAGCAAAGCCTTACATGTCGAAGTGGTTTCTCGAAATATTCGGATTATAATTATTTTATTTTTAATTTAATTAGTGAATTTAGTCTATCCGCTGTATTTGATAGGCATCTTGAATTTTAAAGATATTTTTTAAAGTATATTTATCTAAACTATTGCTCTTGCAAACGCCATAAAACCAGTTGAACAATGAAAAATATGACTTTGAGGAAATTTGTACATATAATTCAAAAGGTACACAACATCTGGTCCTGAAGCACATCTACTGTCGTAGGCTACCCATTATTTATATCTCATGCAGGGGCGAGCAGAAACTCAATAACAGGCATATCAGCTATCGATTCTTAGATCATTCTGTTATATTTGGATACTTAGAATCACCACTAGGTTAAACAGACAGATGTTCGTCTTGCTTGTATACTTTTAAATTTCTAGTTGCAGAAATTAAACAGAACAAACCTTTGGCATTTAAATCTGCAACAGAAGGAAAAAGAATGAAATGACATTTCGTGACCTGAGAATAACAAGGTTCTCTGTAACATTATGTTTATATTTTAATGGCAGCCAGAAGCGTGTTTTTCTCGGGTCACGATTTGTGTACATGAAAGCATCACTTCAGCCAGTCAAAACGTGGACCATAATTATTCAATGATCGAATGCCTTCATTGACTGTGACTGCGCAAATTACACCTGTGAGAAATGTCAGCATGTTGAGGTCTTTGTTTTCGGAAAGGATCCAAGGCGTCGCTTCAATTTGAATGATTGCCAAGACAGCCAATGCCAGCGCAATTAGAAATCTATCTCCATAATATGATTCACACGTCAGTAATTATGGTGTGTCAGTCTGAGTATCATTATCTAACTAATCTCCACCCAACCCCGCTTTTTTTTGTTTTAAAAAGTAAATTATTTCAAAGTTATTCATATCCACAGGTAAATTGCTAGATCAATAGTTTTAATCTATTCATGTCTACAGAGCACCTTAACTCGTAAAAGTCAGGAAAGATTAAATAGTTTTCTCTCTTATGTGTAGTTGCCCTTCACGTTTGATGAATAGTAAAATGTCGTTTTCCTGTTCTGAAAAGAAAAAAGGCACCAAATCTATGCAATAAGCGAAAAAATAGAAGAAACAGAAGATTGAATTGAACCAAAAAACATTATACAAAGAAGACCTAATTATTCAATGTAAAGTTTCCCACTTATACTCTTCAACCCATTGACCATTCATGCAGTAGCGAAACTACAACATGAGTTAACGTCTGTTCCGGAGGACAACCATGAAACTGTCTCCAGAAGATGGAAAGTCATGAGCCGTGTTTCCATACAACCAAATAATTATGGGAACGTATACCAAGATGATGTTCATTCTGAAGAGCAACTTCGTCTCCAACAGATGGAAAGCAATCATCCATGTTTCCATACAAACAAATATCAAAACTGAAGCAACATAAATTCCTTCATCTGTTGACGTGGCTGTGTGAAATGATGCCCATGAGTTCATCTAAAGCCAGTGTTTGTGAAAGAGACATAATTATCAGTACATAGCTCTGGTCACAGAATGGAATAGATCAAGCCGGGAAATGTGAAAACAGAAACTCAGTGAATGAATTCGTTTATTGTATGGGCATCATTGTCAGAGTTTCGTGGAAGAAACTGAATATGTGTTTGATATGAATGCGAGAAATTTCTAAAGCATCATGCGGTGAGGCTAGTTTTATTCATCTATTTGTTAAACCCATTATTTTACTTTTCAGCTGTTTGAGCTTTCCATGCTTTTCCACGTTCATTTTTTAAAAACATTACCGAACTTTGCTGCATGATTTTTACATGCTCTTCCACTTTTAGATCTTAAACTGCTTTCCTGTTCATCGGAATTGGGCTAATTTTTGTGTGACGAAATAAACCTGCACTGTAAATGTCATCGCAGCTGTTATGTTTATTTATTATTATTGTCTTCATTGTGTGTGTGTCTTGGATGGAGTTGCTGAGTTTAACTAAAGAAATGTATGTCCCTTATCATCACACAATTACTGTAATTGCGGCCAGGTAGAGGAGTTAATGCACGAATAGCCACGAAGAACTGTGCTCATTAGGAATTGATTATGGAAAAGAAATGAGTTTGACAATAGAGTTCTTAGTAGTTTTTTTGTTTTTTTTAAAGAAATCTGTGCATTTGTTTCTTTGTCTTTGCTTCTTCTTCATTTCGTTCTTATTCTTTTTCTTCTTCCTCTTCTTCTTCCACCTCGTCTTCTTCTTGTTTGTGTTTTTTTGTTTTCTTCTCTCACATATTAGATTTTGCTGTAATTTTGCTTTACGTTAAGACGAAGATTTTATTTACGACATCCCGAAATTGGATACAGTTCTGAGCACGAAACATCCTCTTCTCCTTCCTTGCTGCAGCTTTATTATTATTGTTTTATTTCACCTTATATTTTTACCTCTTCAAACAGCCTCTTAAATCTGCCCTAGAGATTAAATCAAATTGAACACCAACGGATTTCATCTTTCCTAGTTTTATTTCTTTTATAAAAAAAAAGACAGAAAGACAACGAAATGACTGCAATTATAAAAACGACTGTCACGATTACACTATGCACTCTCCACATTTTAAAGAAGTGGAAGAAGTCACTGGCCAAAGACTACGAAAAGCGAGTAAATTGACGGATTAACACGATATATACACAAATATACATACACACACACACACACATAATTATATATTTATAAACTTGAAGAGAGAGATCTACTTCAGAGAAAAAAACAAAAAATGCCCAGAGTCATAAAAACCTCTCATAGTGTACAACAAACCCTGGAGCTTTAACCGGTGTCTTTTTTTTTTTTTAAGTTTTTTGGGGCATCAAAACTGGATTTTCGTGGCACCGTCGCAAATTACGAACAAAATACCACGTACAACAACAGCAAAAACAAAACAGTTTCGTTGTAAAAACAATAGTTTTAAAAGACGTAGTTGTTTCGATTGCTCCGTTGTTTCATTTCTTTTGTCCCGGGTGGCTGTGCTTTCTTGTTGCTTTTGTAATGTATCCACGCCTTCTATTTTGTTCGCCTTTGTTGCACTAGTCTGATGTTTTTGACCCGCCAGATGTCAGATTTTTTAAATATGGATATTCCAGAATAACAGGTTCAATGTTATTCTTTCCTTCATATATTTGGTAGTTATGTTGGTGGTGATGATAAGACATAACAATAGTGACAGTGGTAAAGGAAAACTTGTAATAAAAAGTGAGATCAACAGTCTCTGGGCGGGAAATAGTATTGTAGTCGTCTACTGTTTTTGATCAAAGCGACATCAAATTTCATACAGAATTTGCTTAATAGCTGTGAATGCACAGGTGTATTAAGGCATCATAAATATGGTGACATGACCTCTGGACGATCTGATCATTTACACAGAGCGATCATTTTATCTGGACAGAAAATAATCAGTGAAATCATGGAAGTTTTTGTTTATTATTCATGTGGAAAAGACTATTATAATTAAATTGACCTTTTTTTGATGTAACTTCCTTAGATCAATATGAAATTATAGATCACACATAGCAGTATTAATTTGATCTACTTCTTATCTCAAAATACTTATTAATTATGCATCTGTGAAAGATATGACACATTTTCAAATTGCTATAAAACTTGTCAACACCTTTAAATACCAAAAGGATTCGAGACACTCTGAGTCAGAGGTCTGTATACAACCAAACCATATTTTTATTTTCCATACTGTAGGGCTGACCGTGGTTCCAAGTCTACTGATGAAATGATGAAATTATAGAGATTTTCTTTCCACCCTTCACGCCCAGAGTAATGTCAAGGGCTGTGCTGGATGCTGTGACAAAACGCAGTAGTCTCAAAATGAGTCAAATTAAGTAGGTTAAAAACATCTTATTTAATTTTGGTCTTGGCTTGTTTTGGTTCAATGGGAAAGCGATGGAGGGGCCATGCCACAAATGGTCTTTCTATAGGTATATTGTTAGCCCCAGGAAATACAGCAGTGAAATCAGTCATTATAATTAGAACAGAAGTTAAGATATTATTATGCAATACCGAAAGAACTACATTCACATTTTATATCAGAAATTGATAAATGTAAAAAAAAAATAATAAAAAATTATGAAAGTCCTTGACCAGCAGATTAGTAAATTTTCTTTCCACCCTGAAAGAACAGTTGAAATTGCAAATAAATAGCTCGAAAATCTTTTTTTTCTTCTTGATAATCACTAGTGATTGAAACAGGTACTGTGAACTTAGGTAAAGTAAATAATTAAAAAATGAATAAATAACCAAAAAAAATTTGCTCTCATATAATTATGTGACATACTAAGGCGCTGTTGTGCCGCTCACAGGTCAATAGCCTGTATTGATTTCACAATTACAGAAGCGATCCTGTCTGCTGTTTTAATCCATGCACTCTAATTCATTTTGATATGACGTGTTTGTTTCATATTATTATTCTCTGTTATGGAATGATCTTTACCAAACATACTTCCAGTGTCCTTCAAGGTTTCCGGTGAAACTCCACTCTTGAAGATTGCATGGTACTCGCTGAAGGAGTAGTAATAATTAATAGTCTGTCTGTAAGAATGTGCGATGTTCAGCAGGTCTGAAGACTAATTATTCGTCTATGGCGGTGAGCTTAGAGCAGTTCTAGAATACTTTATATGTATGAGATAACTCAATAGGTCTATAAAGCTAGCATTCCACTCATGTCAAGGAATTGAAGTACTTCCATATTTTACAAGTTTACAATATTCTAGTATTTTACAAGTACGTCAATAGACCTGTAAGACTGACTTTTCATCCACAACAAGCAGTTTGCTGTACTTCTTGAATGCTATGCATTACACGTGTGTGATCGTTCAGAAGATCTTAAAGACTGCCCTTTCGTCTGGGACAATAAGTTTATAGTACTTCTCGAATTCACCCGAGTAATCCTCCTCGAAGCAGGTTTCATTTTTCTCCACCACCGCTGACCAAATATCCAAGGCCCTGTACCCACCAGCGAAAGTTCCCACCAGTTTGGTGTCAATGACCATCTGGCAACGCTGCCAATAGAAATCCTTAAAGTGAGTGAACAGATCCTGGTTCATAAAGATGGGCACCTGGATCAAGCGGGCAAGCATCCCAGTGACATAGGCGTCTTCGATAGCATTCATGGGCATGTACGGCGCCGCCGTCATCATAGTAAAGAGTGCAGTAGCGGAGATGACGTAAGCACAACCTGTGGAGTCAACCGGGAAACTGGTGGTCAGTCATGACCATGTAACCACAAGATGAATTTTGTCCGCCCACATGCATTTATTTGTTTTACTCACAAGGTCACTCATATCATATAACCTACGTCCTCGGTACTGCTAATCTAGATAGTGTTCTTTGAGACCATCACAGTATCTATTGAGCCAGGTTCGAGGGCATGCCATTGTCAGTCCTTTCCCTGGACTGACATGAATAATGGGGCACACAGAATTAGCTATCAGCTGCCCGGGCATGGCATTTAGTATCCATAGTATGGACAAACCTCACCAGTAAATTCACTAAGTGCCATTGACCCCACTACCACCATGAGACGCAATGGCATTCCCTTGTAAAGCTGTTAGCACTTTGTGTATTTTGAATACTTCTTTGATCCTATGTGGGAAATTTGCCTTAGTGTCATTGCAGTCCAGTTACAACTGAAGCAGCCACGCCATCGCCACAGTGCGGTCCCGGCCGGATTAACTTCTGTTTCAGAATAAAAGTTAACTCCAGCCAAGTCTAGACTCACTGAGTCTTCCCACATAAGTGCAGCGAACTGGGATTCTTTTCCCCACAGATTTATAGCCACGAACATTTAAAGCTATTTCACGTTTTCCACAAACTATAAATAGTTGCGTCATATTTTGCGAAGAAAGCATTCACTGGTAAAAACTTAGCCTCTGATAAATCAGTGATTGTTCAACTGATTGAAAGCCCAGTCAGATCTCTGCGCTGAATTACATGTAAATAAAGTATTATTTCACTGAATTATTGTTTTAATAAAATAGATAATTGCATTTTATTGTGCTGCTGAATAATGCCCCAGAAATGGGTAGGGCCTCAGCTGCACCGATTTATAAACATCGTTGTCCATTGAAAGTCGTCTATTAAGCTTGACCCTCTAGGTCTATCATTTTTATTGCCCACTAAATTTCATCACAGATAATCCGATTCATCCTTGGCCAGGTAATAGGCTTCACTGTCTGATGGACGTTTTCTTACTAGTTTGTGTCCAGACCAGTTTATTTCCATCTGACTCCATCAGGGCATCACCTAATTTTTCAACGTGTAAAAGGCTTGGCGCGCTCATTCAGTGCATGTAATTTATCATCCCACTAAACCTCAGACCCGCTCATTTCAAAATTCAGCAAATCCCATGCGATGTTGTAACGGCAGAAAGGGAAGGCTGGACTAGCATGGGAGAATATTGCATTGGGCGTCCTGTAATTTCACTCGCCGGCCATTCGTTGTAAAATCCGAAGTTGGTGATGAGGATAGACATTAAAACATCGCTGGTTTGTGTTGTGAAATGTGTTTGTTTGTATCTAATTCTTGTTATTGTATTTAGATTTTGAGGAAACTATTTTTAATCCACTTACAATATAATTAGAGTAGCCGAGGCACCCGGCGTTGCTGGAGATAAATCTGCTGCTGCCACCTGTCCACCCCCCTCTCTCTTTTTCTCCCTATCCTTCTCCTTTGTCTGTCTATCCATCTGTCTTTCTCTCAGATTCTGTCTTGCCAAATATGCGGATACGATTATTCTCCTTACTAGATTAATGCTAACTTTCTGAATAAATCAGCGCACTGCGCACGCTATGCCTATCAGAGACAAGAGAGAGAGAAGAGAGAGAGAGAGAAAAAGAGAGAGAGGGAGGGAAGAAATGATAAATAATAGAAAACGTGGAACAAAACAAGCAGAAAGCACAGATACCATTAATTATGGAGTAGGTCAGTAAGTTCGTGAACTGTACAACTAAACAGTGACAGCGACATAGAATACTCTGGAAAGAAAACAACGCAGACAAAACAAAAGTACGCAACCTCCTTATGATAGTATAATGGTTATTCCACAGACAGTACATTGATATTACCAGAGTTACACTGCACATGCTCAGAAGACGTGCAAATTTCCAATAAGTCAAGGTCAGAACAGGTGCATGACAGTCAAATTTTAATCTTAATGTCATTTACATTTTGGTCAGGACATTTCTCACTGGTTGTAAACACTTTTCTTCTTTTCTTTGAAAGTGAATGCGTTTTCATCATGTAATGGCAATATTTTATAATGAAGTAATGGTGCAAACTCCCAGTTTTCTGTCAGGCATCACTGCTGACTGACTGTGTAAAAAGTATCGTGTGCCCCATTATTATTCTTCAACCTTTTCCCTCCTGACGCAAGACGGGCAGCTATAAATTTCAAACAGTGAGGAAGCTTTCATATTCGTGACTCACGGAATGACTGGGTATAATTTCTCTCCGTAGGACGCTTTAACCGTGTGTCACTATGCAAACTTCCCAGTGCGTACACTACAGCTAGGCGACATTCCCAACTCAACCCCTTTAAGAAAATAGTTTATAATATTGCTTGGGTAGTTGGGATTAACTAAGGTGGGATAATTACCTTGTAAAATAGGATGACGTAGATAGGCCCGACTACTTGATTTCAAAGGTTGTATTATAAGTATTATAAGATGCTCCCGGTTCTTGGCTGAGTAGGCCAATACTTCAAAAACTCAATCATGGTCAGGACAGACTTGATACTCCCCCTTCCCCCCTCCACATCTTTGTCATCAGATCATAATTATCTACAAACAACAGCAAACACAACATAATTTTTAGCCATTCGTATTCTCATAACGACCTTCAGCCTAAGGAGGAAATTCCTCCCAACATCGACAATACATTTGTAGAAAATTGTAGCGCTCACAAACCCAGTCATTCAATATATAGCCGCTCCAGACAATATTCTTTTTAAAATGCCTATTGACCCCCGTTCCGGTGACCAGTGTGTCATTGAGAAAATAGCACCAAGGCCAAAGGTCGAGTTTATAAGATGTGAAAGCGCCTAGGAGTATCTCGGAGAAGTGATGAAGTTTGGCAGCTTTGCCCAGTATGCCTGTGATGTAGGCGTCCTCCACCATCAGAATGGGGAAGTAAGGAAATGACTCTAGCACTTTGGTCACACCTTTATTTGATATGATATAAGCACAGCCTGAGGATCGAAGAGCATGACTGATATTGCAACTGTTACTCAAAAATGTTGTTGTTGTTGTTGTTGTTAAAGTTGTTACTGCAAGCTTCGCTGTTTGTGGCATGTTGATAAGTGTCTCTAGTAAAATAAAGAATATGCCATTACTTGTTTCTGATTGTGGACAAAGGCAAGTGGATAAAATCAGAAAGAATGTTGGTTCAATCCGTGAGCGGAGAGCTGCGTTATTGTTCTCTTATTGTCATTGGCAAGGCGCAATAATAAAAACAAAGACGAGAGCTAGATGCCTAGATGTCCCCTTCTCTCTAATCTGCATTGCCAAAGAGACTGCCATTCCTGAGTGGAATTTTTAGACACGATAGACACGATGCCAGTATCAAGGCTGACAAGCGCTATTCCAATGATCTTGCGAGACATTTACAGCCAACACTGAAACATTTAAAAATAGAATAAAAAGAGCACTCATCCCATGGCAGTGATAGCTGGTGTCTCAGCGGTTCTAACAGTTAAGATAAGATAAGATAAGATAAGATAAATTTTATTCGTCCTTGTACAAGGAAATTTGTTTTGATCATTGAATACATAACAATACAGTTACAGAAGCAGAAGGTATGATACATAGCGCGCACACACACATATATACACACACACTGATAAATTAACTAAATTAACAAAATTAACAGTGCACACAATATGCATCCCTAACTAAAACACATTGACCTGACACGCAGGACATAATTCAACAGATTACGATCAAGATGACGACATTATTGTAACATCCTAGTTGATGATGGAATAAACGATTTAAAGTAGCGCTCAGTTTTAGTTTTCTTTGACAACAGCCTTAAACTTCTTACAGATCTTATATATTCCTTGTTCAGGGGATGTTGGGGGTCATTTATAATAATATTAGCTTTTTTAATACAAGCACCAGTGTACAGCTCATCAAAATATGGCAGATCACAGATACAAATTTTTAATGCTTTTTTAATTAAATTATTGATCTTATTTTTATCTTTTTGTAAGATGTTTCCTCCCCAACAGACAACTCCAGACAAGTCAGCTGTCATTTTTTAACTGTCATCTTTCGGGAAAAGATTGCAAATGTCATTCTAGGTCAAATTATGAAATGTGTTCCATCTTTCTATCTAGGTTGTAAGCTTTTTGTGTGTGTGTGTGTAACGTTGACAGGATATTGAAAAAAGAGTCAAGCTGGGCACAGCCAGAAATGTTTTTTTTGCTCTCTTGTAGACTTTTGAGTTGGGCATTCACATATCTTCTCCATAGCACATAATATGTGGCTGTGTGAACTAATTAAAGCGATTAACATTTACGCTACGGGTATAAAGATGAAATGAGATGGTTTACCTGATGCATACACCGGAAACATGTGCATGGGCCAGAGCTTCTTGCTGACCCCCCATCTCCCGGCGCGGAACACTGGCCCATGTTGATAGATGTAGCCCACCACAGAAAACTCCAGATGTGCCTGATTATAGATCAAAAGATCCACCATGAGGGGCACGTTGACGAACGTATCTGCATCCACTTTGAGGAAGAACTTGGTTCTCGGGCAATGGTCGCGTGCCCACTTCAGTGCAGATATGACTTTCAGGGTCAGGTTGTAATAGGAGTCAATCATATCCATATACAGCACATCCCCGTATCTATCGGCCTCGGCCTTTACACGCTGCCATTCCTCTTTGGTTATGTTTCTCGCAACAGCATCAACTTTGCTAGCTCCCAGTGTACTCATACTGGACTGGTGGGCCAGAACAAAGATGACTTCCATGTCAGCGTTCAGATTTGCATGAGGCCAAACCTTGGTTTTGGAAACACTGGCCCAAGTCGATCTGATTGTGTTCCTCTCATCAACTTCGTCTGTTACAGATGTTTGTAGTGCTACAATGTAAGGACAGATGTTAACGCAGATCGAGGTGGGCTCTAGAAGAACTCTTTTAATAAAATCGTGCTGCTTTTCTGGTTTTGGTTTGAAAAAGCCCCGCGGAGGTCGGGGGTGTATGTATGGGTTGCTAGGGACAGGCGTCATGTGTCGGGATAGCATTTCGGCGTTGGGCCTGAAACACTCTGGGCATGTTTCTGGTGTGTTGTACACAATAGGATCTTTCCAGCAACCCATGTGTCTCCTGCCTGCATTTCTCAGCGTTGAATCTCTATTCGGCGGGATCGTCACACACAGCGGAGGAACTTTCGATTGTCTCTCGGTGTAAAGCCGAATACCAGTGAAAGCCAGGGAGACCAGAAGTAGCGACAGAATGTAGAAAATCTTCACAGATATTTTGACATCACCGTTCCATATCCGTATACTCATTATTCAGGCAATCATCTCAAGCTCTGCCAGATAAAGTTAAGTAAAATATGTACCTCAATTGCTGTTATGTAATTATTATCAGTGTTCATGCCTTAAATGCAGACTGCAAACTTTAGATTTTGTCAAAAGCCGAAGCGCCCCCCCCCCCGCCCCTATAATAATGAAACTTTAACTTTAGATAATGATTCGAATAGATGCATTGTTTGACATCCTAGCAACAATGACAGAATCCAGTCTTCGCTCAAACATATTGTCAGTGAAGGACAAGTGCGGAAAATATCAGGTTTTTGGGAAATGTGTGAAGAAAGCCATTAACTGTTTTGAAAGATGTAATTCATGAGCAAAGACTATTCATGACAATTATAATGGATACAGCTGTAGTTATTCACATAACCAGCCACATCTGTATTATGAATTCATAAATATCGTAAGTCACGTGGGAGGTTACCAAACTTTATGACAGATAGTGATATGTTGTAGGCCGCCATGCAAAAAAAAAAAAAAAACAGACGAATGCAAGTTCTGTCTGGTCGAGTGATTTTTTTCCGCACGAGCTTAGCAAATTCAGGAGCGGGGCAGCAACACACCACAAAACGCAGGTCATCGGCAAAGGGATTTCCTGTCCTATCGAACACTGCCATGGGTGCTGCAATCTCTGGATTGTGTCTGATATGACTCTGAACGTCACCGAAAATCCCTGGGGTGTGTTGGAGCTGTCCTGTGTTTGGGGATGTGTTGCTGCCTACGCTTCTGAATTTGCTAAAGCTCGTACGGAAAAAAATCACGCTGTCGGATCAAGTGAATTCAGTCCATTTATTTTCATTTGTTGTTGCTGTTGTTCAAAATAGCCTTCTCGCACACCGAGAGGTTATGCGTTTGACGTAATATTATTGACCTTTGTTAGATTAGAAGTTGGAGAAAATTTAATGTCAAAATGCACTTGCTTGGACGCGACGGAAATATTATTTTTTGTACAATTTATAATGTAGAGTCTACATATCCTAACATTCCAGGTGCCGATGTTGATGACACTTTTGCTTTTTCTTTTCTTTGAATAGGAGTATCTACACCTCTGTTTCTTGCACTCACCGTCAGATATGCCAGTATCGTCATCCCCTCCCATAAGCCCAACCCTGGGTCCTCGTCCCGGGAGGTGGAAACAGGACAAAGTAGGGGATTGCTGGGTTCGGGCGAAGTACGGTGTGACCTTGTGTCACTTAGGCGCTACGCTAGCCGTGAAGGCCATCCCGGGTTACCCCGAAACGTCGCTGGCTAACAGGACTCTGGTGAAATCCTGGCAGCAGGGGATGGATGAGGACGGAAGGCGACCGAAGGATCTTTGGGCACGGCTTTTGTCTCTCGTGGTTGCGGGCAGAGGATTCCGTTTTTGGAACAATGGCCGGGACCAATGCACAGTATGTGCACTGCGCTTTCAGAAAGCAATGGCAGACCACTGGAAGAATTTCTTGCCAAAAACTACAATGAAATGTCACACAAAAGGAAAGAAAGTTATAGTTCTGTGTCCTCTGAGTCCCCCAGGGAGGGTCGGGACTCAAAAACGACTGGGGAGGGAGAATCCACAACTGCAGAAGGCACCCGTGATGACGATACTGGCGTATCTGACGGTGAGTGCAAGAAACAGAGGTGTAGATACTCCTATTCAAAGAAAAGAAAAAGCAAAAGTGTCATCAACATCGGCACCTGGAATGTTAGGACCATGAAACAAATGGGAAAACTTACACTCCTGTTAGAGGAGCTGAAGGAACTCAGCATGAACATCACTGGACTGAATGAAGTACGGTGGGACAAACAGGGCCTATTCAGGACAGAAGATCACACCATCGTATACAGCGGAAACAAACGCGGCATGAATGGTGTTGCAATTATACTGGACAGACGCTTACGAGACAACATTAGCAGCCATGACGCTATAAGTGATAGAATTGTCACTGTGAAACTTGACACCCAACCCGTGCCCCTGAACATCATACAACTATACGCCCCCACATCTGCGAGCACAGAAGAAGAAATAGAGCTGTTGTATAATGACCTACAATCAGTAACAGACAAAATCCCAAGCAGAGAAATATGCATAATCATGGGAGATTTCAATGCCAAAGTGGGAGAGGGTGAGGATCTGGAATGTGGGATAGGACCCTATGGATTAGGAGAACGAAACGACCGAGGAGACATGTTAGCATCTTTCTGCCATGCAAATGAAATGAGCATCACGAACACTCTCTTTAAACACCCGATGCGAAGAAGATACACATGGATAAACCCTGGAGGCAATCTCCGAAACCAGATTGATTACATCCTGATTGACAAAAACTGGAAAACAACTGTGCTCAACTCAAAGACAAGGCCAGGGGCAGACTGTGACACTGACCACATTTTAGTGACAGCAAAGCTGAGATTGAAAGCATATAGGAAGAGCAAGCCAAAACCCACCAACAGATTTGACACGGACAAACTGAAAGACCCTGAAATCAGCAATGCTTTTCAGATCGAAACAGAAAACCGTTTCTCAGCATTACTCAAGGAGTGGTCAGCTGAAGAAAGACACCCAGATACACTGTGGAAAGACATGAAAAGAATTTGGAGTGAAACAGCTGAATCGAAACTCGGGAAAAGAACGAGGAAAACTCCCAAACCATACATCAGTGAAGAAGTGATAGAGCTTGCAAAAAGAAAGAGCAAAGCCAGAAAACTTAGTAAACAAGATGAATATCATGCACTGAAGAAGGAAATCCAAACAAAGATCAAAAGAGACAAGAATGCATGGTTAGAAAGAGAGTGTGCAAACATAACAGAATGTAATACACAAAGAAAGTCAAAAGAAATGTTTGAACAAATAAGAAAAGTAAAAAAGAGGGATTTCCAACCACAGAACTTGAGTCTGAACAACAAAGAAGGCACAACACTGACAAACACAAAAGATGTGCTCTCAAGATGGCACGAATACGGCAAGATGCTGTTTGCGGACAACATCAGACCAGACCCGAGGGACCTCCAACAACCAGACTCACAACAGATAAATAAAGAACCAGAACCTCTCTTGGAGGAAGTACAGGCTGCAATAAAACAAATAAAGAATGGAAAATCCCCTGGATTAGACAACATACCAGGTGAACTCCTGAAACATACCAGCGAATCAGGAATAAAAGCACTCCACCAAATGATCTGCAAAATTTGGCAGACAAATGAATGGCCAACAGACTGGAAGCTACAAGAATTCGTCATCCTATACAAAAGCGGCAATGTCAAAGACTGTGGAAATTATAGAACCATCGCCCTCATCAGTCACACCAGCAAAATCCTGCTCATCATCATACTCAACAGAATGAAATCTAAGGTAGAAGAGGAACTATCAGAATGTCAAGCTGGTTACAGGACCAACAGAGGAACCGCTGACATGCTCTTCATACTACAAATAATGATTGAACAGATAAGAAGCAATGGAAACGAAGCCTTCATCACGTTCATAGACTACAGCAAAGCGTTCGACAGCGTTAGGCACCATCACCTGTTCGATATAATGATTAAGATGGGATTCCCGAAACACCTTGTGACCCTGATCGCTGCACTATACCACGAACAAAAGGCAACGATTAGATGGAACAATGAGAACTGTCCATATTTCAACATCGAGAAAGGAGTCAGACAGGGTTGCAATACTTTCACCTCATCTTTTCAATATTTATACTGAGCAGATCATGAGAAACGCAGACATAGAAGATATGGGAATAAAGATCGGAGGCCGAAACATCACAAACCTTCGCTACGCTGATGACACAGCTCTTATGTCAGATAACATCACCAGCATGAAAAGAGTGTTGCACAGAGTGGATGAAGCGGGCAAGACAGCAGGCCTACACCTAAATGCTAAGAAAACGAAAGTCATGCATATTGGAACAGGGCACCATGAACACCAGGAGATACTAGTAAACAAAACAGCACTAGAAAAAGTGACTGATTTCAAATACCTAGGATCACATAAATCGCAAGATGGAAGCTGCTCAAAGGACATAAAAACAAGGATAGGAATGGCAAAACACAAAATGGTTCAACTAAACAACATTTGGAAGGATAGAGGCACACCAACGGACCTCAAAGTGAACATACTTAAGTGCTTGATTTGGCCAGTCCTACTATATGGTTGTGAAGCCTGGACACTCAAATGGGATTAAAGAGTTATACAAATACAAAATACAAAAATACAAAAAGGCAGACATAACAAGATTGGAGGCAGCTGAAATGTGGCTTTACAGAAGGCTACTCAGAATAAGTTGGACAGAAAGGAGAACAAATACAAGCATCTTAGAACAGCTTGGCACCACCAGAAGAATAACACCTGAAATAAATAAAAGAAGACTTGCATACATCGGCCACGCGGCCCGAAACAAAAGCACGGCTCTTATGATATCAATCCTTCAAGGAAAGACAGAAACAAAGAGAAAACAAGGAAGACCACCCATTACATATCACGATAACATCAAGAAAGTCAGCCAGCTGGAAATAAGTGAACTAACTAGGAAAGCTAAGGACAGGATTGGGTGGAGGAGATTTTGTCGTGACATCCACTGTAGCAGCTAACATCGATGACGATGAAGCCGACAGGTGACAGGTGACATCTCCTAAGATAAGAGAAATGCGATGAGTTCAACGTTTCTGATGTCAAGTGGAAAAAAAGAGATGACTTAGACGATGATGTTTTCAATGATTAGATCTAGTCTAGATCTAGGCCAATCTAGCCCCTTTGCTTTTGACTTTGAAAGACCCGAGGGATATCATTGTTTGGTTCCTCTATTACATTCAGAATGCACCTTAAATGCTCACCTTTCGAACCACAGTAGTGAGAAAATTAATGAGTTCTGAATGCTGAAGTGACTAAAAAAGGCTCTCTACACTGAACGAATTCCAATCTCCAGATAGCTCTCAATAGTCAACACAAACGCTGTCTCCGCACGTCGCGTGGTGTAATCAGATCAAGAAAAGTGCACATCGGTGCAAAAAGAATTATGGGAGTGTTCAATGGGGCTACATGATCAATATTACCGGAGCGGGAAACGGGTAGCCCAAATAATGTTTCAAAGGTGGGCTTTGGTTATGAAGGCTACATGTAGCCCCAATAAACAATCCCTTTTATATTGAGTGACCTTATATAGTTTGATTATTGAGCCTATATAAGGTCACCCAAAAAATATTGTGTCTGAAAACGGAAATTTCACTTCTGAACGAAGAAAAACCCTCATACATGTGAGATATTTCGGGTTCAAATAAGACAAAATGTGCCAAAAAGAAAAATAATAACTGTATATAGCAAAGCCTCCCATAAGAATTAGTACAGAAACGACACAATAAAAGGCAAAGGATAAGGGAAGACACACCAAGCTTTCGGTATGTACTACCTTTGACAAGGGAAAAAATGAACAGAATGAAAATTTAAACCAAAAAGACAATTGAAGAAAGACAAACAATTTGCAGAATGTAAAAAACAGTACGAAATGGAGGAAGAACGAGAACAAGAAGAGAAAACTAGAAGAGGAATGAGAAGAAAGAGATGAACTGAAGAAAAAATTAATTATATGAGAAATTAATCAAATGCGATGGGAAAGAAGAAAAAAAAACAGATGAAGAAAACGACAAGGAAAGAAATGAAGGAAAGAAAAAGAAATGAAAGAAATATTAATGGATGTATTAATTTCTGTTCGATATTCACGTTCTAATGAGCATACTCTGGTGCACTTATACGTGTGTTCTCAAGTCAGCTTGACTACAATTAGGATAATTGTGTAATGATAAAGTCAAGGACTACTATATGAAAGGACGAGCACGGCTGATTTCCTGACTCTGCTAGCGAAGGCGAATCGCTTAATGACAGATATCGTGAAAAAATGCAAACCCACAACTAAACCACCCACCTCTTACATACTCAGTATACAGAAACATGTATTTCAATGATAAAAAAGCATAATAAAGTAATATTAATAATTGGTAAAAATTAAAATACACAGAAATCTGCAGCATTAGGAGGTACGGTAGTAAAAGACTATCTAGCAAATTCCCTTAAAAATGATAAGGTTTAATTTGTTATCAAGGACTACGCTAGCGAAGGCCATTTGATTATTGACACCTACAGCCTTATTATGACACCTAAGACCAGGGCCGTAACTAGCCAAGCGGGGGCCCCCCCGCAAACTTTCTTATCGGGGCCCCCCTTCCGCAGACTAAGCATAGGCCTACCCACCCAACACATGTAGGCTACATGTACTTGCTTATACTGTAGCACCGGAGCTGAGGACGTGTGGCCCAAACAGCCAAATATAGTGGCGTATGGTACGCAGGGAACGTTGGGCGCGTCACGTGGATTTTTTATTCGGAATAATCTAGTGGATAAAACAATATTTACCACCACCACACCATCACCACCACCACTACCACTACCACCACCACCACCACCGCCGCCACTAACAACAACAACAACAACTATCCTCAAACAAAAAACAAGAAAATAAAAGTAAATTAAAATGAACACAACTGCAACTACATAACAAAAGAATCCAAGCATCAATAACCATGCAAGCAACTGAAACTAAAAATAAAAACCAGTAAAATGAACAGAAGCAAAATAAAAAATAAAATAATGCTTACCTTAAACCATCGGTGCTTTCCTTGCTTTCATGGCCGCGAAATCGTTGATTACTTGCTCGTAGTCTAGTTTTCTTACTCTCTCTGCTTCAATGCTGAGCAGTGCCAAACCTTGCAAGCGTTCCTGGCTCATGGATGTTCTCATATAGTTTTTTATAATCTTCAGCTTACTGAATGACCTCTCAGCGGATGCAACAGTCACAGGGATTGTCATGAAGATGCGCAGGAGAACGCAGATGTTGGGAAAGCTAGGAGCAACCTCTTTATAATCTACTAGCAGGCAGGTTGCGAGCTGTCGCACAGAAGACAATCCTGTTAGTTTATCACCCATAGAGGTCTTCATCATAACCAGCTCTGTAGCTAGTGCCTTAGACAGGTCTTCAGGGTACGCTTCAACAAGCCTGTCAACTTCAGTATTGATATCAACTTCTTGTAAAGTGAGAAGCGATGGTGGGTTCACGACTTTGAATAGCGAGGTGATTTTCTTTGTTCCTGTGAAGCGAGACTCCAACTGCAGGATCATAGTATCCAAAATGCCATAGAACACTTTTTCTTTGAAGATTCTCTCCGGGTCGATATCATCATCAAACTTTACTGCTGCCTTTCTCTTCTGTTTGAATGTTGTGGGTATGGACCATCGTCGAGCAGTGTCTTCACTCCTCGCCAGAAATGACTCAAATCCTGTCGATGTTGCTTCAGTTTGGACAACACAGCATCCAGCTCACACACAGCTTTTGATAAGTCAAGATCTTTGGCTTGAAGCAGCTTTGATGCTACATTGATGTCGGACAAAACGTCACTGAGCACTGTGAGAATCACAATGAAGTCAAAATTTTCCATCTTGTTCCTCAGTGATATAGCTTCATGAATCGTGTCCTTGTTTGTATTCTGGAGAGCAATCTTGCTGAGAGCTTTTAAAACATCTGGAAATCTTAGTCTCACAGCAGTTAAAGAGGTGACTCTTCCAGACCAGCGTGTAGGGTTTAACGTTTTCAGTGTACTTTCCGACTCAGAAGTGATTTCAGCGAGAATGTCCCACCTGTTGATGCTGTGGCCGAAGAATACGTACAGCTGCTGAATGATATCGAAAAAAATCCTGACTTCTACAATTCCTTTCACTGCGTCGTTGACAACTAAATTCAGGTTAGGCGCTGCACAATGCACGTAAAATGCGTTTGCTTGAGAGTCAATAATCCTCTTTTGAAGACCTTGGCATGACCCGGACATGTTCGCAGCACCGTCATAGCCCTGTCCTCTGCAGTGTTTTAAATTAATTGAATGCTCCTTTAGGAACGACAGTAGTGCTGTTTGTAGGCCCTCCGATGTCTGGTCGTGGATATGATAGAAATTGATAAAAGCTTCATGAACTTAAACACTGTCCTCCACTAATACATATCGAAAAATTAAGCTCAATTGGTCTTTTTTCGAACTGTCCTGGGTGGTGTCCATGATGATGGAATAAAATCTGGCACTTTTCAATTCATTTAAAATGTCTAATCTCACTCTTGATGCTAAAATACCAATAAGTTCATTCTGAATAAGTGGACTTAAATAGTTAGTAGACCCTTTCTTTTTGCTCACTAGGGTATTCATAGAAACATCAAACTTGGCCAACAGTTCCACCTGTGAAAGAAAGTTCCCATTTGAAATAGCACCAAGTCGTTCCTCTCAGGGCGATGTTATTTCTAGCTATTGTCAAAATAATTTCAACAAGTCTTCTCAAAATCTCTCTCCAGAATCTAGTCACATCAGATAAACTTGCATCGATCTTGTGATCGACTGTTTTGTGTTGTTTCCAATGGTTTCCAACTATGCAGGCTTGAATGTGGGCTCCTGATAGTGCATGCTCTTTGACCTTTTTAGACAAACCTTGCCAATCCCGAGTGTCGAACTTTCGGTGGTCGGGGGAAAAAAGCCAACAGAAATGGCAGTAAGCTACATCTTGTATTTGTGAATAGCAAAGCCATGTATTAGAAGAATGTGAGAACTGTATAGAATCTTCACTATAGAAATAAGAAGAAAAGCTTCTATTTTGTGTATTCTTTGGAAATGGCCCTTTCGGGCGACAAAGTCCATGTTGAACGATGAAATGTTTCATATCATCGGTTAGATCATCGGCAAAATGACCCTTGTCAGTTGGGTAGTCCAATGTTAATAGATCTATTTCTGGTACATGTAGTTCTACACTACCTTCTTTCGTGTGACCTGAAAAAAAGGTGAGATAAAGAAAGAAACAGTGACTTATATCACTAGATATAGATATAGATAGATCTAGTTTTCTAATTCATACTTTGTTGTGATATACGTTACATTTACGTTACGATTGGAAAGACAATAACTTTAAAAAATGAAAACACAACAAAACAACAACAATAACAACAACAGCAGCAATAGCAACAACACCGGCACTACTAGATCTCGTGCTCGTAATTTGCTGGGCTGGAAGATCACAGTGTTTTCAGAGAATTCTAAATATAGATCTAGATCTATACCAAAATTTTTGCCGTCTCTTTGCTGGCAACTCAATAATTACATGCACTAGAATTTAAGTCAAGAGAAAGCTAGATACATGTATAGATTTAGATCTAGACGTCTAGATATATCTAGAATCTAGATCTAATCTTGATCTAGATCGAGATCTTGGCTACTTACCAGTGGATTTTGATTCCTCTTGTTGCATGCTTGGTCCAGGTTCTAAAGTTGGACTTTGATCTGACACTGGCCTGGGGTTGATACAATCACTGGCATTACCAAGCTCATCCATTTTTGGGGGTTGCTTAAAAAAGGCATCTATTTTCGGAATTTTTTTCATTCCCTCTTCATTTTGTTTCGCTAATTTTTCGCTTTTGAGCACCCGAGGGATATTCCCGTCGGTTCATCTTGATCGTCTTGACCAAAACAAAAAAAAGCAAGTTTTTTTGCACTCAAAGGCCGAGAGCCATTTATTACGAGTGCCTTAACCATAATTATAATTTGATCGGAAAACCAGGTTAAGGGGCCCCCGGCAACCATGAGTCAGTTAAGTAAGGGGCCTCCGACAACTACGATTTTGTTGAGGGGCCCCCAACAGCTACGATTTTGTTGAGGGGGCCCCGACAGTTATTAACACTCTTGTCTCTAAATTGTCTTTTTCTGCTTTGCTGAAATTGCTGGGGCCCCCAGATAATTCCAGACTCTCTCTCTCTCTCTCTCTCTCTCTCTCTCTCTCTCTCTCTCTCTCTCTCTCTCTCTCTCTCTCTCTTCTCTTTTTCTTCTTTTTCTTCTTTTTCTTCTTTTTCCTCTTTTTCTTCTTTTTCTTCTTTTTCTTCTTTTTCCCTCTTTTTTTCTTTTTTCTTCTTCCTTTTTTCTCCCTCTTTTTTCTTCCGTCCGGGGGCCCCCTACCCTCGGGGGCCCCCCCGCATTGCGGGGGCTGCGGGGCCCTAGTTACGGCCCTGCCTAAGACTAACCAATTGTAACCAATGTTGCATCCAAACATAATCTCATTAAATAAAGCAGTTTTACCACAGTTAATGACGATACCATACAGTAGAACCTCTGGCATAAGACCTCAGTATGTAATAACACATGCAATTTGACCTTGAAATCAACCTTTTCTATTGGATTTTTTTTAACCACCTTAATTGTAGCCCATTCCATGAATCAGGACCATTTCTGTAGTCTTATAGCAATGGTTCCTCTGTATGTACAGAAACGAAAAATAACTCACCATGTTGCAGCCCAAATTAGTCAGCGAGCCGTGCCTTCTTGATGGAGGTCTGGTACAGAGCTAAATTTCTTTGATGGTCCTTTTCCAAATTATGAATCCCATGCAGAAGAACATTTATTTTGCCAGGCGTCGCAGCAGATGTTTAGAAAATAATCCAAAACCATAGTAGGTGTTCATGGTGAGAAGAATGTTGACAAGTCTTTGACGGCAGCATGCTTTATGTTTGGATTTCTTCACAAAGCACAAACCAGTCCTTACGAACTCATATGTGCACACATGTGGGACAGTGAAACAACCCCTTGAAACTTCTTGGATGAAGTCTTTTACTTCTCTTGACAATAAACACTTCAGCAAGTAAACTGAATCGTACAACAAATACCAAGCTCGCTGATCATTCAAAGGATGTACAGTCTCAAAGTCAGTTCTTCTTGTGAATAATTTGCAGTATTGCTGATTGATTTTATGATTGTCAGTCATGGACCCTAAAACAATCCCACCTGTCTTCTCAACAACAGCAGCAGCTTTCTTGACAACAGTGAATTGGTAGGCAGGTGTTAGGTTGTGAACAGGGGAAACAGATACCATAACACTAGGTCCACCATGCAAACATTTCATCATGACACATAACATAGAGCTTGCCTTGGAGAACACCCCCTGAAAAGGCGACTCTTTGGCGAATTTTCACTTCATGGACTAACAAAAACCAATGCTTCTGCTGAGCATTCTTTGCTTTCTGAAATGTTTTCTCCAGTACTTGGTCAACATCTGTAGAAGAGATCATAGACTGCAGCTTTCGTCTACTTGGGAGAACAAGAAAGTCACGCAGTTGATGGTAATTACAATGAGGGAAAGATTCAATTGCAAAGCAGTAATCTGCCACCGAGAATGCCTTGTCATATACGAGTTGAAGCTGTCTTGTAAGAAATTTGAGTTTCTTGCCTTTGGCAGCTTCAAGCGACTCTTAGGCTTGAACTTGTTGAAGAGTCGTTGCCACATTTTTAACAACACCATCCACAGGAAGGTCATAGTTAATCGCTGAGTGCACAGCCTCAAAGAATTGTGTGTAGGATGACAGACCAGTGTTTGGGCTTAAGATTTTACCCAAAGGCACGTTAATCCCATTCTTGAAAGCAGAAAAAGTAAGAGGTGAACACAAAGTAGATTTGTTGTGAACAATTATTGACAAGAAACTCTCTCTGTAATCTTTCACCATGAAAATACACACTAATTTGCCTTCTGGACGAGATATGAGAAGATTTTCATACTTTTTTAACAACTCTTTGTCAGGAGAAAACTCAGAAAACGAAGTGATTCTGTCTTTCTGTTCAGCTGTTGATCCTCAGCTTTAGGCTCGCGTGGTGCTGGTTTTGGTGTTGGCAAACAAGAAGAAGGAACATTAAAAATACTTGGTGGCAACATAGGCCGAGTATGTCCACCTGGTATCTTGACCATAGGTGTATCCGCTGGCCAATGTCTCTCACATATATAAAAAATTTTGTTGGGTCGACAACGAAATCCTCACGTGGGGGGAGAACGTTCAACCATTTCTGTTTTTCTTGTTCGTCTTTAGGTAGTTTAAACACACGGCATATGTTAGATTCGTTGTAGTTGCCTTTGCAGTTCACAATGTCACAAATCCCAGACTGGGAGATGTAATAAATTATAACAAGACAACAATCACGAACGAACAAGTATAACACTTAACAGAACAACCCATCAGACTCACACATTTATTAAACATAAAGATAAAGATAAAGATGCAATTACATACATTATATTACTCAATTTAACTGCCGCCCAACGGCCTTCTTTCCCTCAAGCACTCTTCCTCGTGTCCACAACCCGGTAGTTACTTTTAAAGACACTTCGGCCTCAGCCTCTCCACTCAATGTCTTAATAACACATTAGTATTTCTTTCGCACCGCAGTCTCTCAATAGCAACTCCCTATGGCAATAACACCTTAGCCTTCCACTAGCACCTCAACATGGCCATAGCACGTTAATAGTTCAATTCACATTAGTATCTCAATGGCACAGTATATTAATATCACATGTAGTACATCTTAAGAGCACATTAACGATTCGATACACATCCCTGTCTGTGGCCAGACTGCCACGACTCATGCGTTCCTCCTGTCCTGCTCGACAGCTTCACTCCACTGGCCTATGCGTAGCCTTCGGCCCTATGCTGGCCTATCCCCTGTGCTCACCGCGGGTGACTTCTCGGCCCGACCCCGGCACCTATAAAAATAACATTACATTGGTATAATACCATACCATTTCTATTCACTTCACCCCTCATTACAAACCATGAAGCGTACACACAATAGTCCACCTTTCACTCACCACACGTCTTACGGTAACACACCTCCCCCTTATTACACAGTACTCACTCTCGCTACGAATCCGTGAACCTAACTTACATCTATCGCTCATGGCGCACATTTCTATACACAGTAATCAAGGACTTCCACATTCCTCACATATACTTATTTACATCATGGTCATAGGCGAATATAATACATCAATCATCATAATTATCAATCATCGTTCAACCTACCAGTCATCACTGGAAAACACATCACAATGTCCCGACTGCTTTCATTCACGTCTGAGTCTTGGGACCTTCTAACTTGCAGTGATATGACTGCCCAGATCTTGCCTGTACTAAGCCTCAAATTCACTCACAACATGCACGCTTTTCATTACTTGTGGGCCGTGAGTTAACTTTATTCTACCCCCTTCTCCCCGTAACTATTGATCCCCGCCCATTCGCTCGTGACACACAACACCACACTTATTTGGCATTTTGAAAGAATATAAATCCCACAACTTGCAAAAAATATCCACCAGTATCACATTGTTTCACATGTCTGTTTCAATGTTTATATTTTCCCACACAACCAAAGCACTTGTTCCGGTAACGTAAACTTCCGGGAGAAAAAGAGTGCAAGCTTTCTGCACTAGATCTAGGCCTAAAAATAAACGTTTTGGCGTGTTGGATATTCACTAAGTAAATTAATGCCAACAAATCGTATGGAAAATGTGTTTACTGACTTAATTGACATAAACTTCATCGCATCTTATTAGTCTAGATTACTACGCTAAAGCGCACTGTTATGTTCGGTCTAAAAATAGACTATTCATCAGAAACTGGGTCAATGCAATAGCCTCCGCTAGCGATGTCAGAAGATCGGCCGTGCGCGTCCTTTCATACAGTAGTCCTTGGATAAAGTACATAGTATCTTGGCTTGGGAAAGATTAAAAATTGAAGCAGTGTGAGAAATCGATATATATATTACTATTAGCGGCAGCGTAAGAAACTTCATGGGAAAGCTAAAGCTTGTTTGTATACTAGACTGTTATGATTCATGACACTCTTCGACTTCATCCACTTTTTTTTGGTTTGATAGAACAGCAGTTCTTTTCCACAGTTCATATTACTTTAATCAAGCACAGCAGTTCTGTTATTAAAATATTATTGTAGTTTCTCCTAATATCATAAATTTACTGAAATTATTCCATTTTTTCACTGTGACTCAGAAAGCAACAATAACAACTACAAAACTACAACAACAACAACAAACAACAAAAAAACTCCAAAAGCAGGATAAACTTTGACCTGGATATTAAATGTTCACTTGTCATGTTTTGGTCTGTTTGTTGGATGTGTGATCTGGACATCCATGAAAGTTTTGTTTTCAGTAAATGAAGAGCCAGTCGTGTTCAGTGATGTATAATATAAGTGATGTATAATTCCTGTCTGAGTGACTATATCTTTTAAATAGATGGTATCTAAATGCACGCACACACACGCAGGTACAAGAATGGTTAAAGTTGGAAAGAAAATCGAATGGTGACACTGAGCAGTCACTGACATTATTTTAGGACAATCACCGTGTGTCACTGTCCGTGCATGCAATGTGTGTGGATACAATTATTGAACATAATTTCCATCACCATCCGTCATCGTCGAGCCATGTGTATAGCCACTTGTAGACGCTTCAAAATGAATAATGAACGAAAATTTCAATGACTCCACTGATTTTTTCTTTGCACATACCAGACCACGGGCGGGAGTGGGGGGGGGGGGAAGTTTGGGGTGGGGTGGGTCTTGGCATGGACCTACGATTTTGAAGGGTGAGCCTGTTTTCCCTAGTAGTGGCAAAGGCCAGGGCGGGAAGGGGGCTCTTTGGCACTCTTTAGCACAAAATATTACTATACCGAAGAAGATAAATAAAAGATTAAAATATGAATACTTAATGAATACTTTGAAATAGGATTTACATTCATTTTCCCATCTGGCTTGGATCTGTTGTCGAGCCTGACGTTACACGTAAAACCATAAATATGTTTGATTGTCAGACCGTCTAGTGGTTGTATGAATATAGTTTTGATGTCTTAATACACAAGTGTATTCATGATTACAAAACAAATTCTGTTGAGTGAAATTAAATGTCGCTTTGATAACATACAGAAGAAGAATGCTTAGGCCTATTACATCCCACGAATCAGTATTGATGCTATTATATTTTGCAACTTTCATCGACCATTACTTTTGTTAGTACATTTCTTATCATGACATCCACCACCTCCACTACTACTGCAATAACTACCAATCCATGTTTTTTTATCTTTATCTTGTATAGCATGTTTTTTTCTAAAAATACATAGGTCTACATGGACAAAAAAATAGCATCAAACCCCGTAATCTAGAATGTCCGTGGAAAAACTGACATCTGGCAGGTCAAAAAGTACCACAAAAGCAAACAACGTAAGTAAAAGAGAGAACAAAGGAAAAAAGTACAAACATGTTACAAAAAATCTTGGAAAGCGTGGCCATAAAGGAAAACAGATTTGGAATAACATGGTAATCGAATGAGAATGAGAGAGAGAGAGAGAGAGAGAGAGAGAGAGAGAGAGAGAGAGAGAGAGAGAGAGAGAGAGAGAGAGAGAGAGAGAGAGAGAGAGAGAGAGAGAGAGAGAGAGAGAGAGAGAGAGAGAGAGAGAGAGAGAGAGAAACCGCAAAGACCCCTCGGCAAATGTTTAACAGTAACGACGGAAGTTGCAAATCATACCAGTTCTGATAGGAATGGTCATAAAAATCCAATCAGGTATTGGACATGGTTTTAGGTCGCCGACACCAGCCAATCATATTTGACTTATACTAGACTATGGGCATGTACCAAATCTTCTCATAATATAAAAATGAAATAGCGAATGACTAAGAATGCTTTCCAACTGTAGTTTTGAGGAAAGTCGAGTAGTTCATCTCCTTTTTTTTTTTCTTTTTAATGTATTTCAAATGACAGTAAAAATCTTTAACGATAAAATGATTTGAAATGAGATGTTAATGAAACTGATTAAGAAACAATATACTTCTGTAACCCTCAGCAAGGTTTCATACAACTTAAGGCCACAACTTTTTCCCAACTGTAGCGTTGAAGAGAATGGAATTTCCTTTACTTCAAAACTTCCAGCACACGGTTTTAAGGAAAGTTAAAATAAAAGACCAGACAAATTTGGGATATTTAAATTCAATATTTATTCATTACTGAACAAAATCAAATCGATCTGTCTCAGATAACTGAGCGCAGAGGTGTTCAAGCGATGTTCAGAATTTAGAGATGTCTGAACTCTACGTAATCGAATATCATGGCAACGTCATCGCCATGCCATGTTGGCAACCAGCTGTTGTGATCCTTCCAGATTCTCCAGCTACTCTCTGGGAGTCGGAGTTTCGCCAGGGTTTGTTACCGCAGAAATTGGGGTCAGGGAACATACCACCGGTCCCGCCCACAGCCACATTCAGTATCAAGTAGAACTGAAACAAAGGGCATCACAGACAACAGTTACCATCATTATGTCTGACAACTCTGTCAGTAATATCTACAGCCATAAGCACAACTGTATGTCCGGTAACTTAACATTGGATCATTTGTAATTAAAATGAACATTAACTGCAACAACAGACTCTGCACCTACTACCACCGCCACCACTGTAACTACTATTACCACAGCAATTCAGCGATGGAAATGTACTAATCAGCAATTATTTCTAGTACTGGAAATAATGAGCGATCAGTTAGAAATCTGGTCATTTATGAGTGTTGTAAAAAAAAAAAAACACAACAAAACAAAACAAAAAAAAAGCAAGGATGATGAAAAATTTCACATAACTGGTTTTTTGTTTGTTTTTTGTTTCTTTGTCTGTCTTATCTAAGTATAGTTTATTGCCTCTGTCATTTCATTAAATTATAAACCTAGGGAATTTTTTTAAGTCCAGGCATTTTACATAATAGTAACATAAAAAAAAATCCTTCAAACATGTGCATGTCACATAAAATCGCTTTCAAAGATAAGTTTTTTTTAGGACAGCTCAACACACACACTTGCACACGCACAGAAGCATTATTATTAAGTTCCATGAAAAAATTGGAGCAAAAAATTCTTCAGTGTAGTACTAGAACATCTGGGCTTGATTGCTCGAATCGCCGAAGACAATGCAAGTAAAGCAGGATCAAATTGCAATTGGCATGTTAACATCCGAAAATGATTAATGTACTGACGTGGACGCTTGTCTTGATATCAGTAGCTTTAATAATATAGTCACTTACAGATCAAGCTGTTTATTAAGACTGAACATTGTCTGAGTGTCGTAATTTTAAACAATTATCACACTACATACATAGTGTGTACTCCACCTCAATGCCTAAAAGTAGTCTTTTCCATAAAATAGAAAATGCAAACGAAAACGAGAAAGGAGAACCGCGAGAACAACACAACAACAACAACAACAACAACAATCACAACAAGAACAACAGCAGCAGCAGCAACAACAACAACATGACAACCACATCAACAACAACCACATTAGCCCAGACTTACTTCCTGATCAAAGGGCGCCAAGTACCCTCCGTTTGACCACAGATTCTGACCGGTAAAACCACCTTTCTGCCAGAAACCACCACTTCCTGGGTCTACGTACAGAATGCGTTCATTATCTAGGAAGGTGCTGTTCCAGGCATAAAATAGAAACAGAAATTAGTTGACAGTTTCCCCACTAACCAACATTAACATCCCTTGACACTGAGATTGTTGCACAATTCTTTTCAACAGTTAAGCAAAGAATTATTGATATCATTAAAATTTCTGTCTGTATTACTCGCGTTATGTCTCATTACAGAATCAAATATTGGATCGCTTGTTTTTCTAAAGCTCATAATTATGACATAATAATTAATTTTATGAAGTTGGTTTTGAAATCATGCTCTTACACAGATAAATGTACAGGTGTTTTATGATATTTTTATTGGTATGTTACATTATTGATTATATCTAACGGATACACGGAGTACACCCAACCCTGCTTAACTAGACTTGAACAACGTGGTAACTGTTTGCCAGACGTCTAACAATGTCAAAACTGATTCTTCGAAAGAGTAAAACTGACACAGACAAACTATTATCCACACTTTGGGCGGGTAATAATAATTTGGCAAATGCTATATTCCTTCAGGCTGAGAGTCACTTCGGTTTGTATACTTGTTTAGTCGAACTCAGAGACAATAATTATCACCTTATTTCATGACCTGCTGGGTTTGTAACGTTTGTTACGCCGTGTCAAACACGGATAAAACCAGGATAGGATGGGCAGTAGTGTTATCTTATGATTTTTCCATCCATTTGCCGAGAACACCGTTCTTTAAGTGCTCAGATAGCAAGGAAATGAATGAGACTGAAACACTTACGCAATATGGGTGGGTGTCCATTCCAGTCGCCAGGTGTGAAAACTGTTAAACCAGGATGCAGAGTGCCTGTAGGAAACACATTTGGTACTCAGTCATGGATCATTTTACCCATATTTTTCTACACAGATAAACGAATACAAAAATAACCTCAATAACAATGGCAGCCTTTTGCACAAAAGGTCTGTCGGTGCATTCATCAACAAGTATCGAAGCCTACGGCAAGATAAGACGACAAACTCAAACATATTATCTGCAACAAAACGCAGTGTTTAATAACAGCTTAATGCTTTTATCAGGAACCGATAAAAGAAATGACGGCCATTTTGATTTTTGTAACATTTTTCTACCCTAATCAATCAAACATCGTATTATCGGGTAGGACACATTTCTGCACTGTCGTAACAAGAGTTAAAAACAGTTTGGCGGTGATAATCAATCAAACCCTGAATGGAAATCAGCAAAAACATTCGGTGGCAGTCAAATGTTTTATTTCGTCAAAACAACACAAAGAGAGAGAGAGGAGAGAGAGAGAGAGAGAGAGAGAGAGAGAGAGAGAGAGAGAGAGAGAGAGAGAGAGAGAGAGAGATAGTGAGAGGTAAAGAGAGATAAGAGAGGAGAGAGAGATAGTGAGAGGTAGAGAGAGATAGAGAGAGAGAGATAGAGGAGAGAGAGAGGAGAGAGAGAGAAAGAGAGAGAGAGAGAGAAAGAGAGAGAGAGAGAGAGAGAAAAAGAGAGAGAGTGAGACAGAGAGAGAGAGAGAGAGAGAGAGAGAGAGATAGTGAGAGAGAGAGCAGTTTATCACAAGATAGAGATCTACACTTTCAAGGGCTTGTCAAATTCTGTATCTCTACGGAAGGACTTATAATTTATGCAAAATGAATAACGGAACTGTCAGAATTGCTAAATGAAGTAGTTTCGATGTGGAACGGGTGTTTCTAAATTAACTTGCTATCAGTGCCAGAAGTTACTGGATTTTAAAAAGACATAGAGTGATGACTGTAATACAGGTAATAGGCCAAAAATAATAATTCACTTTTCTCCATGGGTCTTCCAGAATTTATCCTCGGCACGCTGTGGTCCCCAGTGAAAATTGGTGGTAACTTTGCCTATACCTTCCGGACAATCTTGCCCTGAACAAGGAAGAATATAAATTTATTACATGACATTCATATTAATCATGGCTTACCATACAAGGTATACCCGTCTCTGACAAAGTGACGCTAAACTGCAACAGGGCAAACAAGTAATCATTGTATGAGCAGTAATTTACATGTCTTGTATCATGTTGGCATGTTGGAATTTTGGGATTTTTCTCATCTTTTCTTGTCCATGATTCTATGGTAGGTCAGATCGAGCACCTAGTCTTCTCGGAAAAAGGACGATAACTCGGAGGGCCCGAGTGCACGTTGCGTACATTAAAGTCGAGAAAAGTAGGCCGCACAAGGCCGCGGCTCGAAAATTGCGACAATCAGATTGGGACAAAGAGGTGGCCGCTACCTCTAATGCCATCAATGTCTTTTCATTCCTCCCGTTTTTTGTTGTTGTTGTTGTTTTTTTCAGCGCAATTTTGGCCAGTGGAAAAACCCAAGAGCATAAGGGCAAAAACTAAGCGTGGTGGCACACTGAGTCAAATCTGTTTTACGTCCGTTTTAGTGTGAGAGATGTGCACTATGGAGTTATGATATGATCTGGCGCGCTGGAAATATCGGAACGTAAGCAGGTCCATAATAACCACCCAGAACTGAAACTAATATTCAAACCGATTTATTCCGAGCAGGGCCGGGGACATCAGCATATTGTTCCATAGATGTCATTCCCAATACTTTTTGTAACAAAATGTGTATCCCACAGTAAACACATGTGTGTCAATTTTGTTCTATCTTGTGGCTCTCCAACATTTGATATATCGTATGTGGCTCTTACATGATTAAGCAAGTTTGGCCATCCCTGCCATAGTCAGGTTGAAGAATCATGAAAATATTGCTTTATATATAAGGTCAGGGGAAAGAATCATGAAAAAGCTTATTTGCATTAAGCTGACAGGAGTTGATTCCCATATTACTTTAGGGGAAAGAATCATGAAAATACTTACTTCCACGAAGCTGACAGGAGTTGGTTCCCATATGTATCCAAGTTTATATATATATTGTGTGTGTGTGTGAGTGAGTGAGTGCATGCTCGATTGAATATGTGTGTTCAATGTTGCATAGGCAGGTAATTCCGGGGACAGAACAGGGAACCTTAACTATTATCGTAATAAAGATGTACCGATTCTCCGGCTTGAGTGACGCAATCCGTACAAAAATAAGAAAAGAACAGAAACCAAACAAACAAATAAAAAAGGTCCTCACCTTTCATATCCAGGACTCCGTTATGTAGGAAATTTTCATCCCATCGAGAATCACTGACTGTGGTCGTCTATACATAAAGAGAAAGGATACAGTTTGAATTGTGTGGTGTTGTCTTTTTCTATCTGATAATTATGGATAAACATAGTGTTTTCTCTCTTTCTCTTTCTCTCCTCCCTTCTCTCTCCCTCTTTCTCGCCCTTCCTCTCTATTTCCCCCTCTCTCCCCCTCAACTCTCACTCTCTCGTATTTCCTAGAGTCTTCGCCATCCAGAATCGCCCCTTCCTTTCTCTGTCCCTCTCGCCCCCTCTGCGAGTCTCTGCCTCTGTCTGTCTGTCTGACTTATCTGTCTGTCTGTCTGTCTGTTTCCCTGGCTTGGAAACTGCACTGCTTCTTTCTCTCTCCCTGTCTCGCTCACTCTCTCTCTCTCTATCTCAGAGCAAATTGTAACGCAGCCTGTTAGGCGCAGTTCACAACTCACAACAGTTCACAACTCACAGCAGTTCACAACTCACATAAGTTCACACAACACACAACTCAAATAATATTTGAATATTTATTAATAACAATATATATTTAATAATGAATAATAAATTCTGGCGGGGGGGGGGGGTGATATGGATAACTTTTCATCTATTAATTTCAATTTTCAATTTTGCCCGGGCAGCAGCCTTTCGGCCTGCTCTTTACGATTTCCAACTGCCAAGGTATCTTTAACCTGCGCAACGTGCACACGGGCCCTCCGAATTTTTTTGTCCTTATCCGAGAAGACTAGGTACTCGATCCTACCCCCCAATAGGACCAGGGACTTGAAAATATGAGAAAAATCCAATTTCCAACATGCCTGCACTGCCCGGGTTTAGAACCCGGGACCCTTGGCATGAGAGGCGAGCACCTTGCCTCTAGACCACCTTGTCCCCATGTATAGATTACCCTCATGTCATTGGCACGTTACGCTTCACCCTTTATTCAAATGGATTAAACTTCAACCTTTATTCAAATAAGTTACAACGTAGGACTTTATGCAAGTGAATTTTACTTCAGCCCTGATTCTACATGAACATAAAGTAATTGAAATGAAATACACATCACCTGCAATTTAAATGAATGATCAATACTTCAACTGTGAGGCAAAAGATTTATTCTTCAACCGCAAATTCTTCAACGTCCACTGTGGTCACAGCACTATTAAATACCTACTCCGCAAAGGTTACTGTGATCACTGATAAAGCCTACCTATGTTATTTATTTCATTGTTCTTGCTATATCCGGGTTACGTGCTTATAGTGTTCCTGTGCTGTTTGTTCCATTGCTACTTTATAATGTTTAAATTTCCTCCATGAACATTGAAAGTGCTTTGTTTCCGGCTAGTAGTGTGTTGTTTTTTTTCTGGACGTAGCACCATTGTTTTTTTTGTTGTTTTTTGCCCATTTTTCTCTCTCTTTAAAAAGATGTGCACCAGATTTCTACACATAAATATGTTCAGGTAACTATAAGGAAAAGTTGAACAAATGTTAAAAGAACGAGTCGTGAACTAACACAACGGTGTCCAGACTCACTTCCTGATCAAAGGGGGCCATGTATGCTCCATTAGACCAGAGGTTGCTCTCACCAAAACCTCCAAACTGCCAGAAACCACCGCCCCCAGGGTTTATGTACATAATCTGTCAGTTATCCACGAATGTGCTGGACGGGAAAGTTTGGAAGAAAAATTAGAAATACTGTCACTGCCAGGCTTTGTTTCCAGCTAATAGTGTTTTTTTTCCCCCTGGGCGGACCCTAATTTTTTGGTCCATTTTTCTTTGTCTTTAAAAAAGATGTGCAAAGATTTCTACACATAAACAGGCTCACTTAACAAGAAAAAGATAAACAAATAGTAAAGGAAAAAGGCGTGCAGTGGAAAACAAACTGAAGATCGCTTGAAGTTTATCGAAACTGTATACAGCTCCGTGGATAAAATGATCATCTTGCCCCAATGGAATCTTGCACAACTAAACGTTATTATTGTGTAGTGCAAGGTAACCGCCTCCTCATATGCCTTGCATACAATTGGCTTTACCCCCGCCCTCTTGTAGCAGCTTACGGCAGTTAGAATGGGGAATGTCCATGATGAGACTCTGATATTTTCAGAGTTTAAGTGGCACTTTGCTTGGACTGTTCCACTGTTTCATTATATAAATACCCTGCATATAGTCGAAGTTTATATTATAAACTTAGAACTTTTCGTTGAAAAAAAAGAGTAATTAAAACCCACATCTTACTACATTGCCATAACTGAAACGGACGCTCCCAATAACCCCCTCCCCCACCGCCATGTATGCATTTAATACGTTGGCTCCCCCCCCACACACACACACTCCCAAACACACACACTCATAGCCACCATCTGAACTCTCTTCAGAGTTGGTAGCAAAGTTCACTGATGTCTAAACCTACGACATGACAGTTACTTTGTCAGTGACGTAGCTAAGGTGGGGCAAATGGGATATTTATGTGCCACTGGCGCCAAATTTAGGGAGGGGACACCATACATGTATGATTTTTAAAGAACTTTTTTTTTGTTTAAAGGCGCCATTTTTTTTTTCTCAAGGTGCCAACAATCTAAATTGCACCTGCTCTTTGTCACAGGTATTGATCTAACGTTTTAAAAAATCCATTGTCTTTCAAATTCCTGATGATTGGACAAAGACAGAAATTATAAGAAAACTTACAAGTTGGTCAGGTGTCCACTCCAGTCTCCAGGTGTGGAAACTGTCGTGCCAGGAGCCAGTTTTCCTGCAGGAAGTATACATCATTCAAATCTTGATAATGATTACGACAATCCTAATCGTAGCTTTATCTACATGAACAAAAAGGTGCCTTTCACCATGTAAAAAATCCACTAAAGCAAAAACAACTGAAAAAGAAAAGTAGAAATATTATTCATTGATTGAAAGTTAAGACTCATCAAATTAGCCAGAACTTCATCTGTGTGTCAAACTGTCGGGCATGATGATGGTAAGCTTTCAACATTTTGGCACATTTTCATCAGATGTCGAATGAAGTCTGATTCTCTAAAGCCTTGAGACAAACTAGTGGCCCGCGGCCTCTCCACATCTCCCCACCATACCTCCAGCAATGACGAGAAGTTTTGCTTTTTTAAAATTTTGATTTCATGTTTATGAGACAGACCCACAAACAAGACTAAGCATTTGCTTGCATCTACTGCAGTTCCTTCTTATTAATTTTGTACCTTTTGTAAAGACAGATGCCAATTTCAATCTCCTCTTTTGTCTGTCCTTGTGGATATTTTTTAGATACAATATTTCAAGGGCTCTTCCAATGCCTTATCGCAAATTAACTAAGACCTCTATGGGAAATCACCCGAGACAAAGGATATCGAGACCAATCAATTCGTCATATCCCGTCCATCGACTTGGGCTCGTATCATCGATGCCAACAATGCAACAATTCGCACCACACCCCTTCATAATTGAACGAAAAAGAGCAGCATTCACCGTATTTATACGGGGGGAATTTGTGGACAATCAGTGGGAGGAGGAATGGTTTATCTGGGTACCCTGTGTCTCGGATATCACTATGGCATGGAATCTATTTTTGTCTTCCTCTAAAATCGGTGCCACGATTTCGGTACAGCTTAAATTACATGCAGAGTCATTTTTGGGTATGTACGATATTTCATATTATTACTTTTCGCCGTGTGTCTTCATGAAACGATTCTGATCAGCAGATGGTCCCCAGTGGAGAGTACTGGTCAATGTGCCCACACCAATATCACCATTGTTGCCTGGAAACACAAAGATTGCAATATCCATTATTTAATGCACATGCTATCCTTGTGACATTCAGCGTTATTTTTTTGTCACAGCAGAGTCTTCGTCATTAATAACTTCATAATAACGCATCTTGGATCTTTCATTCGTTGTCTGAAGATCGAGTTAGTTTACAGGTTTTACCATGTTGTGTTCTCGCGTTTATCTTTATCCATAATATTACACTGCACGTTCACCCACCACCAACATCACCATAATCATTACCACTATTAACACCACTTCAAGGGTATCACAGCCGCACTTTCAGGATTACCTCTTCATACAAATGCCCAAGACACGGTTACCACCTTTACCATTACCATTGTCACGACGACTACAACTATTAAAATCAACACTATTACCACCATCACACTACTGCCACCACCACCACCACCACAAGCAGCATCACTGCAACCATCACCAATACTACCACCACCAACAACAACAGCAACAGCAGGACTACCACAGACATTGCCATGCCGTAACACTGTACCTCTAGATTCCATGATATCAATCTCGCCAGACCTCGGCCAGGTTCCATAAGCCTTATTACGTGGCAACATCCAGATAGCTGTAGGGTTGGAAAAATACCATAATTATTATTATAAACCACGAAATGCGGGCAAAACATTTTTTATCTAAGAGAAAGAAGCCATGAAAATGGCCAAAATTTGGAGAGGTGGGAGTTGCTGCCCCTAAAATCAAACATGAATCACTAAGTTCGGTAGGTCCTTCATACATGGAAATTAAAATACATGGCTATCCCCAATAATTATTACAAATCGTTCCGTTTAATTTGGACGCAATTGGAACTGACAAGTTGAAGATAATTATTGAAAAGTGAGATGATATATATGTGTATATATGCTAGCAAAACTCACAAGTAAAACAAATTACAAAGAACAAAGGTATGCTGTTATGTACTCTTTGGTTTCCTTAGATAACAATGACTGATTCAAGAATTTACACAACAAAGTTAAACTCATAATATATTTTTGCTTGGGAGTGGGGGGAGGGAGGGAGAGAATTACCACTACTGGCTGAGGGAGGAGGGGGCGCAATTGGACCTTTTGCCATCTATAAATCCGACCGTGGAGACAGCTCGTCGACAGTATTCTAACAGGCAGGGTCTTTCCCCTCTGGTTAAGGACCATTTGTGTAACTATTATTGTCTTACAACTGTAAGTAACCCATACCTGGCCAGATCCAGTCTCCTTTAGGAATCTTGGCCCGTACCTCTACAACGCCGTACTTCATGGTGGGTACACTCGTCAGTTTTCCCGACATCACAGGAGGCAGGATTCCGTACTTTCCCTCTCTGAAACAGCCGTAGTTGGCAGGCTGGGTGCAGGTGCCAAACAGAGCTGATAAAAAATAATTGTCATTGTTTGTCGGACACCCTGCCTCTCTCTCTCCCTCTCTCTTTCCCCATCCCCCCTCTCTCTCTCTCTGTCCATGTTTAATTGCATGGCAAATGCAGGCTTTCGCCTACTGAGTCACTCTTGGAATTGTCAAAGATAACTTAAATTAACTTTGAATTTTGCTTAGTTACAAAGTAGATTTATTGAGCTTTTGGAGTCACTTTGGATTTTGGGCGTTCTGTCAAGTCTGTGGTATACTGAGCTTTAACGATCTAGCAATATCAAGTTGTAGACATTAAAAAAAACACACCACACACGAGCTTCCATGCATTTGGCAGACGGACGTGTTTTGGTGCTGCTAACGAAGCAAGAACTCGCAGTTTAGTAACATATCTTGTTTCGCTTCGATTCTATACATTTCCTGTTGAAATCTTTTATTGTTCGTTTTTTTTTTTCACTTGACATATTAGGCGAAAGCCGAAAATCTTGTGTATTTTCTGTCTTCTCTTTAGTTTGCTTTGTATCGTTTGGGTTTTATTTCTCACGCAGGGTTTCGCTACATACAACTTTTTGCCCAAGTTTGACAACATGGTGTAGTAAGGTTAGCAAGCCCGACCATCTCTGGAATGAGCTTTAAATCATATCAGATTGGGACAAAGAGGTGGCCGCTACCTCTAATGCTATCAATGTCTTTTTATTCCTCCCGTTTTTTGTAGTTGTTGTTGTTTTTTTCAGCGCAATTTAGGCCAGTGGAAAATCCCAAGAGCATAAAGGCAAAAACTAAGCGTGGTGGCACACTGAGTCAAATCTGTTTTACGTCCGTTTTAGTGTGAGAGATGTGCACTATGGAGTTATGATATGATCTGGCGCGCTGGAAATACCGAAACGTAACTGTCTCACTAGCTCAGGCATGTCAAAACTGTCCTGTCACCGGCTTTATGTAGTGCTACAAATTCCTATTGCGAGTGAAGACGTTCCTGGGATCAACACTTGGAACTCTCCATTCTGGACACAAGGATAAAGTGAAGGATAAAGCTTATTAATGGGGATAAAAACCTGAAGTAAACAATAGAGAGGCAATACTACTACGACCGGTAAACAACAGTACGTTTTATTAAAATGTAGATGATGCCGGAAACGTCGACGATGCCAACATGGAAAGGTAATAATCTATTACTACCATCAACATGATCATCCTCCCATTCGTCATCGTTATCTATCTGCCCTCATCACTATCAGATTCTTGGCCATATTTTTATAGATTTATATCACAAATTATCCCTAAACTCACCCATTCTTCCAACTTTACTAAATGTTTAGTCATCCTTATCCTGTTTTTATATCTCTTTTTTTTCTACCTATATCAAAACCATTGTAAATAGTTAAGACAGAAGAGTGTTCAACTGCATCATATCAGACTGTAACCCATAGCAGTTACAATATCCCAAATAGTCCTGACCACTGGGACTTTAAAGCATAGATCTAGCTGGTTTGTTCCACTTAACGTGACACAACTTGGGCTGCTGTGAAATGTTCAATTTTATTTCGTTCTTCGTCGGAAGTTCCAAGGTTATATATTTCGTTCCCCAAACAGTTCCAATTCATCTTTTTAGACGACTGCCAACGTTTGCCAGTGTCCATGCTGAATCATGGAATATGTGCACACGACCATCATCATCATCATCATCATTGCCTTTCTCACCCTGGATCAGGGTATAGGCCACCAACAAACACTTTCCATCCCTCTCTATCATGGGCCAGTCTCTTTACATTATTCCAAGTCTTTCCGCTTCGTTGCACATCATTTTCTCTGGCTCTTCTCCACGTTCCGCGCGGCCTTCCTCTTGATCTCTTGCCCTGGGGATTCCAATCCAATACCTTCTTCGTGATGCTGTTTCCTGGCCTCCTGCTAAAATAAAAACAGATTCGAAGATTTTGGGCCGAGCAGTACAATGCCATGCTAACTTGATGTCTTTTACACTATACAGCACATAATATAGTGTTGCTGTCACTGCTATGTTCATACAGTCATACTCGGCTGTCTACCTGTCTCCACAAAACTGCCACAACCTACTTACAAAACCACCATAGGCAGAGACTTCGTAGTTCCAGTTGCCACTGTTGAAACTGTTGAAATCATCTCTAAAGAAAGTAGCACCACGAATACGTCTTGATGGCAAACGTGCTACAGGTCTGGTCTCTCCTGCGGGAAGACAAGCGGGCGAGAAATTCCAAATTTATTATACACTCTTAGCCAATTTAAAGCAAATGAATTTACATTTTCATAGATTCATGTGGATAGATGGCACTAGCTCTGTGTCTCGCTTTGACTCAATACGCCCCTGAAATAAACTATACCGCAGTCTATCTTTCAGATGTCAGTATCGTTTTTGTTTTCTGTTACTAATGTAATGGGGTGAACCATTACAAGGCTGAAGTATAGCTCGCTGCGGGGAAAGGGAGATAAACCAGTTTATTTTGACTATAGTAACCACACAGAAACTATAGGTAATCTGCCCTTATTGTTTGTTGCGCAATTGACATGAGTCACGTAGTGTGAGTAACATTACCAACTGATCTACTCACTGCGCCAATTTGAAACCATGGTCCTAGCGTTGTCTGTATTGTCCGATTGCAACATTACCTATTATTAAAGTTAAAGTTAAAGTGTTAAAGTTGTGTTCAAACGCCTGACAGGCAGCTGAAACAGCTCTGTGCATTTTGTTGTTTTTTCTTTGGATTTATTAAGTGGATCACTACAAATTTAACATCTCAATTTAGCCCTTGATCTGCTCTTTGCAGTGATGTAAAAATGCATTTTATTAAAGTAAGATCAGGATTACTATCAGTCACGGAACTTGTAATTTTAGCCTTGGCCCTATTCAATTACTTTGGCCATGTCTACAAACTAGTGAGCTGAAACTCATCACACCAAAACTGTGTCAGCCAATCCTGGACACAGGTGAATAACAACAAGTCTAGTCAGTGTGTCAGACTCTCAAGTGCACTGGACCGTACACATGAACCATCTAGATGCGTTATAAAATACACAAAAAAACAGCTGCTGGATGTAAACAATCCAAGCCTGAGTGTACCATCAAATTTGTTGACACATTTGTCTCAGCGGGGAGCTAGACCTAGAAACAGCTGTGACTGCCAGTGTAAGGTAGTGAGGAGAAAGAAGAGAGGTACAAGAGGAGGGACAGGGAAACAGAGGAAAATCACGGTGTGTCAGGGGTTTATCCATGACACTGTTTCTCACTATAGATCAGTAAACAAGACCAACTTGATACAGATAGACACTCGCAATGTGTTTCAGTGCAAGAGCCTTAATTTTAGAGTTGGGTGCATCAATACTCGATCATGCTGCAACAAGACTAACATCATAAGAGATAATGTTGAAGAACTGAACATTATTGACCTGTTGTGCATCACCGAATCTTGGTTAAGAATAGAAGGTGATGAATCCACCATAGCAGACATTAGACCACCGGGTTATGAATTTAAATCTTTTCCGCGCAGCACGCGCGGTGGCGGAATCGCATTCATGTATCGACAGGGCCAGCATATAAAATTTGTCAACGATGGTGTTTCGTATCGTACATTTGAAGTGGCCACTGCGATTGTTAGATCAGAACAACTCATCTGTCGTGTGGTTTGTGTTTATAGGCCACCACCCAACAAGAAAAACAAATTCACAAGCAGCGTATTCTTCTCCGAGTTTCAAGATCTACTTTTTCAACTGGAGCAGGCGGCATCTCCTTTTTACATCATTGGTGATTTTAACTTTCACTTTGATGATACCTCTGGCCCAGACACTAAATCTCTTGCGTCAGTTTTCCACGACCATGATCTAGTACAGCTAATAAATGAACCAACGAATCAGTGTGGTCACATTTTAGATCTGCTGATTGCCAGCACAGCTGATCCACACATTTTAAACCATCAAGTATTAGACAAGGCCATCTCTGACCACTTCCTTCTGATGGCAGACATGAACCTCTCCAAACCAAAGCAGAAGAAAAGAAGTATACTATCCAGAAATACAAGAAAAATAGACACATCTTCATTTCGAGGAGATGTAAGCCAATCACTGGCAGATCTACCATCTCTCAATGCAGACACTTTCAATGACACCTTGAAGGCTGCAATCGACCGACATGCCCCACTCACAAGAAGAAACATCTCCATCAGACCATACTCGCCATGGTTTTCACTAGAAATCAAAGAAGCCAAGCAACACCGACGGCTGGCGGAACGCAGGTGGAGAAAAACCAAACTACAAGTTCACAGAGACATGTACATTAACCAACGAGATAAAGTCAACAAAGTCATTGAGGAAAACAAAAAGAGACATTACATCAATGAACTCAAGGACGTAAAGTCATGCAAAGAACTTTTTCGTACAACCAACACCATTCTAGGAAAGGATACAAGATCTCCCCTCCCCTGCATAGGATCAGACGACGATTTGTGTGATCAATTTATAACATTTTTCAGTAACAAGATTGAAAACATCCGTTCTTCACTCGATCTAGAACCAAGCGGAAATTTAGATTTCCCTGAGTTTACTGGACAAGTTCTAGATTCGTTTTGTCCAGTCTCAGAAAAAGAGGTTTTACTCTGTATCAATAATTCCACCATAAAAACGTGTGACCTTGATCCCTTGCCTGCTCATGTACTCAAAACCTGTATTGATCTTGTCGTACCTCACATTACTCAAATAGTAAACACGTCACTTGCCACAGGCACAGCACCCAGTTCCTTTAAACAAGCCATTGTAAAACCTTTATTGAAAAAACCTGGGCTTGATGAAAATGACTTCAAAAATTATCGACCAGTATCCAATTTGCAATTTGTCTCAAAAATTCTGGAAAAGATTGTCTTAGGTCAAATTTTGGCACACTTTGAAATAAATGGATTGCAAGAAAATTTTCAGTCTGCATATAAAGCTCAACATAGTACCGAAACTGCACTCATAAAAGTAACCTCTGATTTTTTAGATTATATTGACAGTAAGAAGCTGTGTCTTCTGACCCTTTTAGATCTATCTGCAGCTTTCGAAACAATCGACCATTCTATCTTACTTACAAGACTTGAGCGCTCTTTTGGTGTGTCGGGTACTGCCCTGTTGTGGTTCAAGTCGTATTTACAGAGCAGAGTTCAGTCAGTGCAAATTAAGAACAGTTTTTCTAAACAAGTTGCACTAGACTATGGCGTTCCACAAGGGTCTGTCCTTGGTCCTGTGCTTTTTACACTCTATACGCAGCCCGTTGCAAGTATTTTACAAACTTACGGACTACAATATCACTTTTATTCGGATGATGTTCAGATGTATATTGATGGCACCATTCAAGATCTGTCAAATATGACTCTTGCCACTAAACAATGTGTTCAGGAAATTAAAATGTGGATGACAACAAACAAATTGAAATTAAATGAAGACAAAACAGACATAATTCTATTCAACAACCCACGATTAACAAAAGATCTTGAAAATGTCACCATTGATTTAAATGGCCATGAAATATCATGCAAAGAAGTTGTAAAGAATTTGGGTTCTAGTGTAGGATCTCTGTCTAAATCCTTAAATTTCCAGTTGAGAAGAATAAGCCTTGTCCGAAAGTATCTAAATGAAGAGACCACAAAAAACATTAGTAACATCCCTTATCTTGTCTAGACTGGACTACTGCAATTCACTTTTAGCGGGTATTCATACAAAATTTTTGAATCGTCTACAGGTAATCCAAAATAGTGCTGCCAGGCTGATAACCAAATCCAAAAAACGAGATCATATCACACCACTCCTGAAAGAATTGCATTGGCTCCCCGTGAAGCAAAGGATAATTTTTAAGATCTGCATCCTGTGTTTCAAATGTCTGAATGACTCGGCTCCTTCTTATTTACAAGATTTGATAAAACTGTATACACCAGGGAGAAGTTTAAGATCCTCCACTGATTCCACCATGCTAGTGACACCTGTGAAATCATACAAATTTTATGGTGAACGATCATTCACATATCTTGGCCCCTTAATGTGGAATAAGTTACCTATGGAACTGAGACAAACAAAATCATTAGTAAGTTTCAAAAGGCAGCTAAAGCATTTTTTGTTCCAGCAGGCTTATTTTCTTTGAGTTACCTGAGGGGAGAGAGCATGTGATGGGAGGAGAGAGTATGTGATGGGAAGAGAGAGGGAGGGGGGGGGTGGGGAGAGAGAGAGTGGGAAAGAGAGGAGTGAGTTTTTATTACTTGTAAAGCGCATTGAGCATTTACTGGAAATGCGCTATATAAATGCAATTTATTATTATTATTATTATTATTATAATCACTGAAACTTTTTAATACCAACTTTTGTACTGTACATGTAGGCTATCTGTTTACCATCCTGAGCAAGGAGTTCTCAAACCAAAAAAATGAAATATGGTAGCATTATGAAATTGAATACTAGGAGTAGGATGAAACCTTCAAGTGAAAGGCACCACAGAAGGACATAAGTTCACCAAACTAAAACAGACAGTAACAATTTTGTCTAGCGTAGGAACATTTCCATCTTTAGAAATGAGAAAATCTATAGGGTCAGTGTCTTGTAGAATACTAAATTTCTGTTGCACATTCCCAATCACCCTCTCAACATGGATGCGTAGATGTGCTAATTAGCTATATCAACTCTTCTATCGGCTAATATAAGGTCCCCACGTTCAAGGTGGTCCAGAAATCCACAATTTTCGGTCAGATATTTATCACTTGTTCTCTCCCCTCCCCCCCCCCAACCATTTGACAAAAAGGATACAGTACCTTGTGGTGTTATACCAATAAGATACTTTGCAGTGTTGTTATGTTTGTATGAGGAGTATGTTTGAGCCTGTGCCTTAACACTACTGGGCCTCTCGATGAAAATTTCGAAACAGTCTATGATAGCAGTAACTCTTCGTCCAAACTCTTTAATAAATTCATGTGGCATTGTTTTTCGAATATTCTCCCATTCAGGCCAGAGTATAAGGGCTTTGAGATTAACATACATAACATCTATTACTTTGAGGAAAATACCAGATGCCGTAGACTAAGCTATCGCAAACATATCGCCAAGCACCTGGAAAGGAATAGTCAGTTTAAGTTTGAACAGGGCAAGTAACATCTGCTGAAATTTAGTAAGACGACTTCTTCCAGTGTGTGATATTGCTGGCGCAAGAAACAGATATAACTGATAATACGGCATAAGAAGGAAGACCAGTATAGTTTTTTACCTTTTCATCATTAATTTAAAAAAACTTCTCATCATAAATACATTTCTGCAGTTCATTTTTAGTTAGGATTAAATCGCTGGCCAGTGCATGCACTTCTGATTCAAGTGTGGAAATAAAGTCTTTTGTCAGATCTGTCTGTGTTGACCTGTTATTTCCTTGTGGTATGGTGTTGTCATCATTTTGCATCTCCTCATGTGTGACTTGTATGTCTTCAGATGAAGGTTCAAGGAGTTGTTCAGTCGTGGTAGAGGTACAATTTTCTTGTAATCCAGGAACTAAAATGAAAAAAAAAGAAAAAAGTTACACAGAAATTGATGTCTGGCATTGGTTTTGTAATAGGCCTACTGTAACTGTAAGTTATCAGATTTTTGCCTTCCATTGATTATCAGTCCCTCATTTGTGCTGAGTGGTAGCAATAACATTGAATAAACATTGAATATGCAATAAGTGAACACATAATTAATGATTTAAAATGTAATACAATTAAAAGACTATCACAATCCTAGTTGATCCAAATTGCTAATACACTGTATAACAAATTCCCCTTTGAGATGCCAGGCTAGGCAATGTGACTGTAAGGGAAGTTCGAAATATACTCTGTCTTCTTCTGCTTCAAAGGCACAAACACACAAATAATATTCATAACCTTCTTGACCAGAAATTCAAATACCTGTAGATACATGCTGCCTTCTCTGCTTCCTGTTTTGCAGCCTTGTGTAAGAAGCATGGTTAGCTAGTCCATGATGATACCCAAGCTTATGAGTTGGTACCCAGTCTGGATTATTGAAATCCTCTTTATAAGCAATATAAGCTGGTTTCCCTGTTGCCAAGAAAAAAAATGAAATATATGTTACACTGTGAAGCTTCCTAATGTTAATGTTTCAGCAAATTATGGAAAGTTTCATGAAGCATTTAACTTTTAAGTCAAATGACGAGTTATGGGTGGCAAACAGTTTGTAAAATATTCTGTTTACCCGGATATATGTTGTAATTTGCAAGCATGGTTACTTTTGGCCTATCACTAGATCTATATCAGCTTTGGACTAGCAAACTTTCTTTGCTTTAATAGATCTAGACTTTGTGACCAGCTTTTCACAACCGGGCTAGTATTATTGTGTGGATCTAGCCTAGTCTAGTCTATCTATATGACAATAAATCCTGACTTGTTTTACTTCATACAAAAACCGCTTCACAAAAACATCAGTTTCTTACCTGATAAGAAATGCTCTCCACAAATTCGTATCCACTGCTTGTCCGTCACCCATTCGTCTGTGAAACCTCTGCGGTTTATGGCTTTCAACCACGCTTGCCTTCTTCTCCTCGTCAGTTCCTCCGTCGTCTTGCCTTCCCTGATAATAACTTTGGGAATTTGAAAAAATCCCACATTCTTGTCCCTGGCAGCGTTATTGTGGCAATTTACCATGCAACAGGTCTGTGGCATGTCGATTGCTTTAGGATCAGACTAGTACTCTAGTAGCACTGTCCCAGCAACGAACGTTTTCACGTCAAAATGGCCGCCGCTACCGGTAGTCAGGGACCGACGCTTCATATCCGATACAACCCTAAGTGACCATCCCTGGTGCCATAGGTGGAATATTGTTGTGTATCACTACATTATAAGTTTTGTTTAGATTTGATCTTGTTCAATAATATTTTATTAAGATAATGTATTTAGAACATACACGAGCAAGAGGGTAGTTCTTTAAAAATGTTTTATTTGTTATGTTTTCTTAGAATTTGCACTTAGTGAACTGTTAGGGAGTAAATGGGTTGCGCGTTTTTGGGTGACGCTTAGATGATAGCGTGGGTCAGTCAGTTCCACCCAATTCTTCAAGACAGCAGGACGTGTAAACTATTATTCTGTCCAGACTAAGATAAAAGTGAGAAGTTGTAAATATTTCAAGGGATTGGTGAAGTACAAGCTTTAATGTAGATCAAGTGTGAATTCCTTTGGCTAGTTCACGTAAGTTTTACCCATTATTTTAGTTCTGGTATAATAATAATATTTAGATGATGTGGAATGATATTTGGATTATACTTGGAAATTTGATGAACTTTGTTCAACTTGGTTAGGCAATCAGGCTAGCAGCTAACAATTTATGGTAAAGTTTATCCTACAAAGTTGTTATCTTAGTATCTATCAGTATCCTGTAGAGAAAGAGTGTAAAGTTCTAAAATGCTATTAAAGCTAGCGCACATGATTAGTTCATGTAATTAAATGGAAACATTTAACTGTAAGCCATGACAGACTGACTTTATGTGAAGTACTAACATATAGTAACTGGAGGGTTCTGTTGCTAAAGGGTCTAGGTCCCGCTAATTGGATCAGAGATAGACAGATCTAGATCGTTATTCTTAATCTGCGGTTAGTGCCATTCAGGCACAACATGTCCTTCTTAAGGGACAGAGAGAGAGAGAGTTCAGAGAGTAACGGGCAAGAATTTTAACCAAGTTATTTCCTTACTTTAACTTGTTCTTTTGTGGGTTTGTAAGGTTATTGTTGGATGATGACTATTTCTAGGTGCCTTTAATTCAGCATTGTGACTATGATCTATGTGTAGATTTGTCTTGAGTGCCTTTCCGTTACATTTTATTGATACCGTATTCATTATGAACTTTATTATAACGAGCAGACCAGTTAAGATGAAGAGAGAGGTGTTGGTTTCCAAAGCACGCGTGAGTAGGTCACAGCAGACGCTAGTAGGCGTGATCACATGACTTCTGGTCAAGCGGGTCAAATCAAGACCGGGGATTGGTCAACTAATAGCTTCCGGAAAGGGAAGCTTGACTCGAACAACAATAACAAACCTGGCTGACTGTTTACGATAGCTACAACACTTAAATAGCATTTGGGATCTCAACTATCGGAATTATGCTAGAAGATGATGATTATTTACTTTAATTTCTTAATTCATATGTTTACTATATTGCCTATTTGATTTAGTCTCTAAATATGTGTTAAGTTGATTTTCTTCAATTTGTACTTTCTTAGGGTCGAACCTTGAAATATGGTTGTTCATAGGATACCGAAGGGAAAGGCGTATATGGATGCATTGTCTATGCATCATGTGTCATATTATGGCCTCCCTTGTAGGTGCTCATTGTCTGTTCTTCTGACAGATGTAATTGGAGGGATCAGATTCATTGACTTAACTCAATCATAGGGGTTATGCGTGTGGCTTGCCCGGTAGACCTATATTATGTATGTCATCATTATTATGATATTATCTTGGTACAGTATGTAATTATGTTCACTGAGTGTGTGGGAATGTTTTAGGTATATCGGTATTGTTGGAGATAATACAAGTGGGTTGACTTGACTGTTCAGTCTTGTAGTTGTACCATGTAGTTGGGTTTGGCTTTATGCCATGATTATCATATCACTTGCATTGGGAGACTATAACTTGCTATTGTTGATTGAGGCTTAGGTGTTGACATCATGTGGGTTGGTCCACCTAGAGATACTCCTATGACTTTATAGGTTGTGGCAGAGGATAGGAAAGGGATAAGTTTGGCTCTGAGTTGAGATAAGCCTGTGGCAGTATGGACTAGGGTTTTTGTGTAATAATCTGTACATGTGGGGAATTGAGCTGGGTTGGCTAATGGGAATTCTAAGTTAATTAAGTTTGACTTAATGAGTAGATTCAGTTGGCTATTGCTATCCTCTGCTAATTATGATAGTAACTGTTAATTAAGGGATCCTACGTTGTGCGTGGATGGGCTAAGTAAGTAGACTGGATTGTCTTTTATTGAGCCATCTAGCACGGGCAGTTCTGTGGTATGAGTGTGTAGGCTCAGCAGACTGTATTTTATTGTAGTTAGTTCAACTCTAACTCATTCCATAACTAGGATAGATTTAGTGCGTGCCGGGTACGCGTATCACAGGTAACACTTAATGTTATCTTATCGGGAATCAAATTAAGTTTTCTTCCTGATTTAGAATAATGGCCCTTGTTATAATATAAGAATTATAACGTGTGGGGTAGCCCTTTGTCAGTCTGTAGTTAATCCAAGGGAAGTAAACATGTTACCTTGCCGGCTAGCATCTTATACTCGAGTTGTCTCCCCTGGAGTGCTCACAAGGTAAATTTATACATTACTGTTTGATAGACATGCTAGACCTTCCCATATTTAGTTTACAATGTGAATGTCATTATTATTAATAACTTTTATGTTTCTTTTAATGCATTCTCTTATTTTAGCATGATGTAATGATTAACTGATGAGGCGTGCTGTTAATTCCTGTTTTTAGTTCTTCTTCAGCGTGCCTATCGGTTGGGTTTATTGTACTGTTTATTGTCTTGTTTATTGTACTGTTTATTGTACTGTTTATTGTACTGTTTATTATACTGTTTATTGTACTGTTTATTGTGGTGTTCATAGTACTGTTTATTGTACTGTTCATTGCACTGTTTATTGTACTGTTTATTGTACTGTTCATTGTACTGTTTATTGTACTGTTTATTGTACTGTTTATTGTACTGTTCATTGTACTGTTTATTGTACTGTTTATTGTACTGTTTATTGTACTGTTTATTGTACTGTTCATTGTACTGTTTATTGTACTGTTTATTGTACTGTTTATTGTACTGTTTATTGTACTGTTCATTGTAGAGTTTTTATTGTCCCTTGTTTATTGTGTATTGTGTTGTGGCTTTTATTTTATTTTTTTTTCTTCTCTTTTTAATAAAACCTAAGATATAGTCCTCTCAAAATCTGATAGTTTTGTTTGTATGTTTGATTGTGTGAGATTAGATAGAGATGCCGTTCGTTCCCCGCCCTGTTTACACTAAATGCACTTGTTAAGCTTAAGAAATACATGCTTTTCACAATAGTGACAAGTGGAGTTTGCCTTTAAGCACCAGGGCTCCAGTGTTTCCTGTGTCAGGTCCAACAAACAAAACAGTAGTTGTCGCGATGTGGGTTACATGGGGATATTTCGACTGACACTCTTTCGAGGTCCGCTCCCACAATCGACGAACACACAAAAATAAATACTTGCACTCTAAAAACTAAATAAATCAATTGCTTTCAATTTTAGCAGAACTGTAGGGCAGTTTAATTACAGGAATTAATGTAACAAATATAATTATAAATATAAATATCAATTCAAAGGCAACTGAATCTAACTAATGGAACTACAGCTTTTATAAAGACTAACGAATTCAATCTAACTACTTGCAGGTCATATGAGTTATATGGCAAATAGAATCCGCGCACGTGGCGACGGATCTAACAGTTTAAATTCTATTAATTCAATGAGACATGTTAGGATATGAACATTTCCTCTAGACACGCCATGGAGAATGCTTGTACAACCATGCGTTGTCTGGCGGTAGCTCTGAAACTGTCTTCAAAAGTAAGTAGAACGGTTCACTTTCATCATTACAAATTAGTATGGACTCTCACCATACGGCCCTCACTGGGAGTGAGAGCGCTGGATGTAAACGCTGTGGGTTTATATCAAACCAAGTAGCTTAGGCTCTGGAGCTTTAAATCAGGCCCCTCACAATGGACTGCTCAACTGCGTCTCTATGTCTCTCATCTGGCTGAGGACTATCGCCGTCCACCTCGTAAATGGATTTTCTACATGTGGCCCAGAACTAAGTTCTGTATGGCCTTAAATACTGGACTGCATCTGCAGCTTACCGTCTAATTCCTGGATTGTGATTGGTGCAACCACTTCTAGCTCAGCTGCCGAACTGAGTTATTTTAAGTAACAGCCCTACGCAACGACCTTGGGTCGACATCAAAGGTCGAATTACTTCAATACAATATAATATAAATTTTATAGCAATAAATTCTTAACATGTTCAAAACCCCGAGCTTTTACTCTGGATCACGGTTTTTCTGTACGTCAACAGACGTCTCAATAACATTTAATTCCTACTCACCCCTTCCCTCTCTACTAAACCTAGTTCAAAACACGAGATACAACAAGTGCTCAGTCATGCACACCTACGCTGTCCTTCTATCCTTCCCCACATCTTCTGTCTATCTATTATAAAAAAAACTGTTCAAAACAACTTGTTTACGAGACCAAGTTATGCTGGCTCGCACAATAATTACGTTTATAAAAATTACTCACTGCTCTCTCACAAAAATTTAGTCAGTGGAAACATTTATGAATTAAATCTGTTCTTGACACATCCCCCACCCCAGTGAAAACATAGGGTTTGAACGACATAACTGTCTACTAACGTTGCTATGTAATAGTACTTTGGAAAGGGCTATATAGTAAAAAATATGTCGTTACTGAAAGTTAAAAAAATAATTCTAAGAACGTGCATTATCGATGGACAATAGCATATGTATATTTATATGCGACGTTCTGTGATAATATATAATTATTGTAGCAGTTAAGAATTAAAGTGATAAACTTATCTCACACAGACATACTGTAAAGACTGAAATATTGAGCAACTAGCTCATCGCTTCATTGAGCGTAATTAATACATTCATAGAACATGAACGAACAATAGTTAATTAAAGTAATGGTATCCTGGCAGCAGTAGGTCTGGTCGCTCGGTTTGCCATTTTCTCATCTCATTGACCCGCAGACAAAGGCGTCAAGGTTGTCTGAAACTCAGGTCATGGTCAGGATGGACGCTAATGGAAAAAGGAATCACATGGAAATTTTGAGAAAGAATGTCCATAATTGGTAGGACAATATAATGTGAAACCATCCACGGTCTCCGAAAAAGGTGAAAAATGCTCAACCTCTATGTTCAACAGACTATTTTAGAATACTAAATCAAACGGGACAATACATCAGCTTGTAAATTATCCTCCCCAGGTATAGCCCGAATAGTAAATTTGTATTCCTGGAGCGCAAGGCTCCATCTGGTTAGTCGAGCATTCTTGGCTCTGTTCGACTTAAGAAACAGTAATGGTCGATGATCCGTTTCAATTATAAATTCGGACATTAATAAGTATCGAGAAAATGCATCTACCGCGTAAACAATTGCGAGGCACTCTCGTTCGACAATCGCATAGCGCGTCTCTCGATCAAGTAATTTCCGGCTTGCATATAAGCACGGTCGCAAGAAACCGTCACGCTGTTGGAGTAACACGGCGCCTATTCCTTTATCTGATGCATCCGTTCGGACGACGAATGTCTGGCGTATATCGGGTAAAACAAGCAGAGGGAAAGTAGAAAATAAATTCTGAATAGTCTGAAGGGCATCAGCGCACTGAGGCGTCCAGACGACTCTATTTGGAAGATTCTTCCTCGTTAGATCAGATAACGGGGCTGAGAGAGAGGAAAAGTTTGGTATAAATTTCCTGTAATAATTCAAAAGTCCCAACAAGCTGCGGACTTGCTTTTTAGTTTTAGGAGGTTGCAGTTTCAAAATACTGGAGATCTTGCGATCGTCTGGAGTCTGAACCCCGTGGGTTATGGTATGACCCAAAAAGTTTATATGCTGATATCCCAGGAACACTTTACTGGGTCGCGCGGTAAGGCCAGCTCGGCGAAGAGCGGCAAAAACTTCACGAAGGGCCATTAAGTGGCCAGCCCAATCAGCCTGAAAAATACATATATCATCGAAATATGATAGAACGCAGCGCAATTCATTTAGCAAGATGTTCATCATGCGCGCGAAAGTGGCTGGTGCAGTAACCAGTCCAAAAGGCATATATTTCCATTGCATTAAACCCAAAGGGGTTTGAAAAGCTGTATATTGTCTACTTCCTTCTTCGAGAGGAATCTGCCAATATCCTTTGGATAAGTCTATTTTCGAGAAGATACTTGCATTGGATAACCGCGCGAATAAGTCTTCCTGATTGGGAATGGGTTCCGCATCATAGATGGTTATAGCATTGAGCTTTCTATAGTCAATACAAAAACGCACGGTATCGTCTTTCTTCTTGACCAAGACAATCGGCGAGCAATACGGACTTGTTGATCGCTCTATGACGCCTAGCCGTAGCATGGCACGTACTTCTGTAATTATCGTTTCGTGAGCGTGCAGCGGGCGCGGGTACGGTTTAACAAACACTGGTACGTCTGTCTGAAGTCGTATTACATGTTGGACTAAAGACGTACAACCCGGCAAATCCGTGAACACCGTGGCAAATTCTTGGAGCAGGTGTGTAAGATCCTGTTTCTGCGACGGCGCAAGCTCATCATTGATATTAACATCGTTTATACTCTCGGTGGCCTGTAATATGGGCAACGATTTGTCGATACTCAAAGGGTCCTCGTCGTCGACAGTAACTAAAGCCGCGTTGGCCCTTGGGACGACATGAACGGAGTTGTTACGACGATCATCGCTAGGCAGGTACTTTTTCAGCATATTAATATGAAATATTTTCCTCTGCCCACGAATATCTATCAAATAATTCACTCTGGAGAGTCTGTTAAGGACTCTGTATGGTCCCTTCCAAGTTAGAAGGAGTTTGTTTTGCGTTTGCGGCAAAAGAACAAGTGTCAGATCTCCGACGGACAAGGCGCGCATTTGGGCGCCCTGATCGCGATAAAATTTTGAAGAACTCGCTCTAGCGCATGCAAATTGCAGAGCGGTTTTGCATGCATTAATAATTCGTTGTCGGAGATCGACAACATATTGATACGCGCATCGCGTATCATAATCGTCGGTTTCAGAACCGGCGAACAATTGACTAAGTATGGTCATCGGGCCACGTGGTTTACGTCCGTATAATAACTCAAATGGGGAGAAACCCGTGGACGCGTTCGGGAGTTCCCTATAGGCGAAGAGAATAGCGGGGAGCTGACGGTCCCAGTCTCCAGGTTTGTCGGCGGATACGCGTGCTAGCATAGACTTCATGCTCGCATTCCACCGCTCGCAACAACCATTTGACTGCGGATGATAGGGGGACGTTAATTTCTGTTTAATTCCCCCTAATTCTAGTACCTTTTTGTAAAGATCAGAGGTGAATTGTGGTCCTCTGTCTGAAAGAATCTCGGTCGGAAATCCGACTCGCGAGAAAATAGTAACAAGCGCCTCAGCGACATGGTCAGCCGTAATGTCTCTCAAAGGAATAGCCTCAGGCCAGCGCGTCGCGTAGTCGATTACCGAAAGGATGAATCGATGGCCTCTGTCTGATTTACTAAGAGGACCTACTATGTCAACCGCGACACGCTCGAATGGTGTTGAGACTGGTGGCATCTCCTGAAGGGGTGCGCGTGATGCTTTACCTTTAGGTGTACGTTTTTGACATACATCGCAGCGCGCCACAAAACGGTTCACGTCCGCGTATACACCAGGCCAGAAAAAATGAGCCAATATCCGTGATTTGGTTCTGGCTGAACCTTGATGGCCTGAAAATGATGTATCATGCGCGAGACGCAGAATGTCGCGACGGAACGACTTAGGCACCACGAGCTGTTCAATGGTCTCACGTTTATTTCGGAAATTTCTGTATAATAATTCATTTTTAATGATAAACGGAGAGGCATTTCGGTTCTGAGGCTGAACTTTCGCAAACAGCGGTTTTAGTGATGGATCGCTTTGTTGTTCCTTATAGAAAACTGTAGGCGTGACATTAAAATCAAACGCAGGGGTTTGTAAAGTACCATCCGGTGGACGTTTTGACTGTTGTCGTGTGGTGACACACGCAACGTTTTCGTTCCAAACTTTTAACTGGCCGTCAGGTGTATCATTAACCTGTGGTAAATTACCAATAATTAGATCGGCGACCGGATTTGGTAATACACATGCCGTTACGACACCTGTAATGAATGGCGTGTCGATGTATATCTCCGCGAGACGGAATCGCTCGACGGAGCCCCCGAAAGTAATGCAGGTTGCCTGTTGTTCAATCAGCTGGGTCGGTCTGACCAGTGATTCCCTAACACCGATAGTGGTGCAACCTGAATCGCGTAAGACAGACGCGGGTATGGCGTTAACATGACCCTCATATAAGGTCAATGACCCGTGTTGATGGAGGGCCGACATAACCGGAACGGTGCCCGTCATGGGCGACGTAATTTCAACGGTACGGCTACTCTGTGCAGCCGGAACAATGACGTTGCAAGCATTTGCAGCTTCAAACTGAACCCTACAATATTTTGACGTATGACCTGGTTTATTGCACCGATAACACCTAATGCTGTCATATATATTACGTCTGGGTTGCATTGGAGGTGCATTATATGGATTATTATAATATGCCCAAGGAGGTGGATCTGGTGGGCTCTGATAATGGTAGCCCTCGTTAACGTCACGACGGGGTGGACCTGAATAGCGAATAAAATGTCCCCGAGTGGGAGGTCCAGCACGGCTTGGAAAACCGCGAGCTTTATTGGGCGGCGGTTCGGAATATGCACGCGGAGGCGGCGTCTGGCGATGAACTGGTCGAGAATTTCTTGTACCCATTGGCGCAGTTCCACCGACTCCGGCATAAAACGGTTCGCTAGTTTTGGCTTTAGCCAGCGAACGATTAGGGTGTGCGGACGCGTACTGTTCTACTAAGGACATGATTTCCGCTAACGTCTTAGGTGCCCACTCTTTAATGTGGGAGACTAGTTCTGAATGGCACGCGTTAAATATTTGGTCCTTCAGAACGAGCTCATAAAGCCCTTTAAAATTACCGTCAGCGACACCAGCCAGCTGAATCCAGCGGTCTAAGTAGTGCTTTAGGCGGTCGACGTACGTTGAAAAATTTTCGGACGGGTCTGGCTTACAAGTCCGGAATCTTTGGTGAAAACCGTCCTCGGTGTGTTGAAAACGCTTTAAAAGAGCCTTTTTAAGGATGTCGTAATTTTTAGAATCCTCGATGTTGAGGCCATGGAATACTTCAAGTGCACGTCCCGTTAATAAATTTGCAAGGCACGAAGTCCATTCAGTTCTTTCCCATCCGGCGGCTACCGCGTGGAGCTCAAAACGATGAATATAAGAATCGATCTGGTCGACCTTATCATTATAGGTTGGAAGCTTTGGTTTTGCTTTAACATTATTCTTTGGAACACTTGGAACCGCGGTCGGTTGGTTTCCTTGCAGCTCTAATTTCTTTAGGGCAATTTCGTGCTCTCGATGAGCCGCTTTGTCGGCTCTTTCTTCTATTTCTCTCTGTCGTTCTCTTTCTTCTTTTTCTTTTTCTCGTTCGCGTTCCGCAGCCTTCTCGGCTCTTTCTTCTATTTCTCTTTGTCGTTCTCTTTCTTCTTTTTCTTTTTCTCGTTCGCGTTCCGCGGCCTTCTCGGCTCTTTCTTCTATTTCTCTTTGTTGTTCGCGTTCCGCGGCCTTCTCGGCTCTTTCTTCTATTTCTCTTTGTTGTTCGCGTTCCGCGGCCTTCTCGGCTCTTTCTGCGGCACGCTCTTCTCTAGCTAGGTCTTCTTGTAGTTTACTCTCGCACCAAGAAGCCAGCTGGTCCTCGGGTATGCCTAACAGCTTCGCTGAATTTATATAGGAAGTGTAATCGGCCATTATGATTAGTTACACTCACAATAGGTCTCTACAGGAGATCTATTAATGTTAATGGACAGGTATCCGGATAAATTCACGCAATAGCCCGTCTGACAGTGTACTATGTTATCACTGTAGTATTTACGTTAATCCGATACGCGATAAAAAAAAATATTTACTTGTTTAACTCCGCGATTATTTATCCCTGAGGCGATTTGCACTCGTCGGGTCGACGTCCCTAGTAGACGACAAAATACAAACAATGTTTCTTCTTCAATGAAATCGCAGTGTCCTTACTGTTATCACTGCCGATGTAATATATAAATACACGTGAATCAACGAATATTAGATCGTTAATTAATATTTTTAGCTATTTTTCTATAGCTCTTGTATAATTGCAATTGCAAGGTAATTTTATTACCGGTAGTTCTCTTTAAAGAACAATAACTTCAGTAATTATATACTGGATATTCAAGGCAGGTGCACAACTGCACTTGAATGGGGAATCAATATTCCCAATATATAAATATATACTCTGGCGTATCAGCCTTATACGTCACAATAACCAGATAAACTCAATCAATGCGTCAATGTAGACACATGACTCACACAGGCATTATATTAAACAAAGGAATGTACCAACACCATAATGATAAAGGTCTAATGAAAAAAAAATACACCAAACACGACGCTAGACAAACAAGAAAAGACGAACGATAACAGACCCTACAAGTTCTGAATATAATTACAGATAGGTGAGAAGAGGACAAGAGAGACGTCTTCCTAAAACAACGAGGAAGATGGAACGCTACAATCTAAACAAAGTGTACAGATCCCTATCAAAGTCCGTTCTCGCGAATGCGACTTCCCACAGTTTCAATAACCACTGGTGTTGCGAGACCGCACAATCTGTCGTCGAGACGGCAGAGTCTGCGACCAAGCCACCACTTTGGCAGGGGGGACCCGCAAACGTAAGAACGCCCTCGCCACCGCCCGTGAGTTCCTAAACACAGAGAAAAAGTATAAAAAGCCTGTAAAACACGAGGAGGAACACTCAACTCCCCAGACGCAGACAAAATTTTAGGATGGAATCACTTAACTCAAGGAACTGGTGGAGATTCCTTTAGCCTTTGCGTACACCACAGTCAGTCTTTTTTTTGTCTTTCACCGTTCAGTTATGTTGACGTCTCCTTGGCCTCGATCCTCGGGTCAATGGGAGAGCCGGAAATACGTGGAACAAATAATGAAGAAAGCAGTATACAACTAAATAATAAATAATTTTAAACTAGCTCAACGTGCGAGACCACGTGAGCACTGAAACTGAAAAGAAACAAAAGTTAATCAAAGAGAAAAACGATATACTCTAATCTAAATAAACTATAAACTAAACAATGGTGTGTAGTGTCCCCTCCAGTGTCGCGATGTGGGTTACATGGGGATATTTCGACTGACACTCTTTCGAGGTCCGCTCCCACAATCGACGAACACACAAAAATAAATACTTGCACTCTAAAAACTAAATAAATCAATTGCTTTCAATTTTAGCAGAACTGTAGGGCAGTTTAATTACAGGAATTAATGTAACAAATATAATTATAAATATAAATATCAATTCAAAGGCAACTGAATCTAACTAATGGAACTACAGCTTTTATAAAGACTAACGAATTCAATCTAACTACTTGCAGGTCATATGAGTTATATGGCAAATAGAATCCGCGCACGTGGCGACGGATCTAACAGTTTAAATTCTATTAATTCAATGAGACATGTTAGGATATGGACATTTCCTCTAGACACGCCATGGAGAATGCTTGTACAACCATGCGTTGTCTGGCGGTAGCTCTGAAACTGTCTTCAAAAGTAAGTAGAACGGTTCACTTTCATCATTACAAATTAGTATGGACTCTCACCATGCGGCCCTCACTGGGAGTGAGAGCGCTGGATGTAAACGCTGTGGGTTTATATCAAACCAAGTAGCTTAGGCTCTGGAGCTTTAAATCAGGCCCCTCACAATGGACTGCTCAACTGCGTCTCTATGTCTCTCATCTGGCTGAGGACTATCGCCGTCCACCTCGTAAATGGATTTTCTACATGTGGCCCAGAACTAAGTTCTGTATGGCCTTAAATACTGGACTGCATCTGCAGCTTACCGTCTAATTCCTGGATTGTGATTGGTGCAACCACTTCTAGCTCAGCTGCCGAACTGAGTTATTTTAAGTAACAGCCCTACGCAACGACCTTGGGTCGACATCAAAGGTCGAATTACTTCAATACAATATAATATAAATTTTATAGCAATAAATTCTTAACATGTTCAAAACCCCGAGCTTTTACTCTGGATCACGGTTTTTCTGTACGTCAACAGACGTCTCAATAACATTTAATTCCTACTCACCCCTTCCCTCTCTACTAAACCTAGTTCAAAACACGAGATACAACAAGTGCTCAGTCATGCACACCTACGCTGTCCGTCTATCCTTCCCCACATCTTCTGTCTATCTATTATAAAAAAAACTGTTCAAAACAACTTGTTTACGAGACCAAGTTATGCTGGCTCGCACAATAATTACGTTTGTAAAAATTACTCACTGCTCTCTCACAAAAATTTAGTCAGTGGAAACATTTATGAATTAAATCTGTTCTTGACAGTAGTATTGATTATTATTTATTTTTTTTTGTTGTTGTTGTTGCTTACTTGGCCTAATTCACTCTATCAATCTTAAATTCACAACCGGCTTCTTCACACAACTTAACACATGCATAAAGATTTACAAAAGGACCCAATGAGACGGAGAGGTGAGGAATGGAACAAACTAAACTTGAAGACAAAACGAAACGCACAGAGACAGAAGGAAAGAAAGAAAGAAGGAAAGAAAAGAAAGAAAGAAAGGAAGAAAATGCGGCAATAAGAAGGAAAAAAAGAGATTGACGAAGCGATATGAGAAGAAGATAAGAAATAGGAGACAGCAGAGAGATGAAGCAGGATAAGATCTGAAGGTGAAAGACAAATTACACTCCTGAATACATCATTAATTGACATTCTACGATGTGATTTTTTAGCATCTTTGCCACCCACCAACTGTCAGAGAACTTCGGTCTGTGGTCATGCGCAGATTGCCATTCACGTCATACACTTCGGCATTGGCATACACTACATTAGAACCATCGATCTTGACGTCATCTGACCTGTACTGCCAACCTTCACATTGGGATTAAAATAGTACAGGCATCATGTGACATTCCATTTTCGACATTTCCAGCAGCGTACGGGCTCCTATCAATTAATCACGAGAGGTAGTAGGACATTGGCTTGAAGGCATAGAGCTCTGCAGTTGTGAAATGGCATTAGCTTAGCTCAAATCTCCCTATGTTGATCTGTCTTGCACGGACTACAGAGAGATTTAACACTTTAATAGCAGCGATGTTCAGTAACATAATTTTCTCTTTTTTTTTTTTTCGTGCATGTTTTTGCTGTTTCAAAGGAAGGACAGTACCAGCATCACTAATTCATCAATATTCCATGACACAACAAATGCACCTGAAAACTGCATCACTACGACTGTGGTAAATATTTTAGAACAAATGGAATTGAGGTGGTTAGTTCTATACTATGCCCAAATCTACTTCGGACTCGAAATCAAATTGTATAATTGTAGAAAAAGACCAGCGAGTATACTATCTTCTCTGTAAACAACATTCATCCAAGATTGTTCTTATTCAAACATGGCATCTTAACTCATTGGCTACAGTAAGCTGAATATTCGGCTCGTGGACTTACACTCCAGAAGTCAAATATTCGGCTCGAGTGGACACTGATTTTCCAGCACTAATATCTAAGCCAACTTCTCGAAATATTGAATCCCATCCTGGTTCATTGATTTTCCTTTAGTTTAATGTCTAATGTATTTTGTCTTGTGTTTATACTGAGTGAAAGAAAAAAACATCTTTGACCTACTCCTAAATTTCAAACTGGATAGTGTTGAGAGTCCCGTCCATACCCACACAAGTTACAGTAGGGAATGAGTTGAAAGAGCTGAAGGTTTCAGAATGCAAGCGTACATGAGGGACACGCTTTGCTCAATACCTCAGGTTTAGCTTTTTGTGACACAAAAACCACAAAGAGCTAAGCCCTTCAGTTCATTATATGAAATCTGTGATTATCATTTCTTTAGTAGACAATACTAGAATGAGGCATTTTTCCTTAAACAAAGGTTTACTAATTCAGGTGACATTAGTTAATGTACGGATACTTACTTGTCCTCACTCCTCGACCCTTGTGGGCCACTTCCTTGTAGTTGAAGACCACGTTGCCGACGCCTCGTTCGAACACTTGAACAAAGTTTATAATAATATCATATTAATCCATTCTTCAGAATTTCAGTCATTGTTAGTGCATTAGGATGAAACACTTAATTCCTAATACTTCTATGAAGTGCACAGTGAATTTAGGAACATTCAGCATTAAAGGGATAAAAACTCAGAATTTCTTCATACTTTATTAGTTGTTTTTTTTCTTCCCTAAAGTATGTCAAAGAACAAACATTAGATATTGGCGGCAATTATTTTCTCCACACACCATAGGACGTTGACGCTGGTGGTGTTTTAAATCTGAACTGTTAGGGATGTCCACGTCGATACCCATAGTGATGCCAGGTAGCTAATGACATCAATATAGAACAGCAGTCAGTAGTTGGGATCACTATGGCTAAAATACTTACGAGGCAATGTAAAGATTAGGGTTGGTGGGTCATATCCAATGGTCACATCTAGAGCCAGGGCACCATGCAGGGCAGCAAGCATCAATAGCAGTAAAATAGTTATCCTGGTTTTATCCACATCTCCTGAACTTTCTGAGAGAGTCATTGCTCGCTTAACAGGATGTCCTTTTCCACACTACACAAAGTCCTCACAATCATGCCTCAAAATAGTTGTGACTCGCCTGCAGTTATTAACCTTTTAAGTGGCTGCTAATATTGTGTCACCACGAAAAGTCACGCCAAAATGCCACAAGAGCGGCTTTTGTCTTGTAGCTTGTGACACTGCTGGTTTAATTTAAAGGAGTGGCAAAGATTTCACCTCTCTATGTTGGTTGAATTTGACACGGGTCTTTCAACAGGTTATGCACAAAATATATTTTTTTGTGTAAGAACCATTTTTGATACCGTAACAATAAGAAAAATATTTTTGTTACCCTGTTAAAAAGCATCTTTTATCATGATGATAACTTTGCTTCGTTAGTAAACATATTTTTACTGTGATAATGAAAAAAAATGCAGCCGTTTCAATAAAAATGTGTTTTTTATCGTGTTAATAAACATTTTTTTTTTCTACAATGTTAAAATGTATTTGCTTTATAGATTTACTCGGAGCTATCAAGGTTGGGCACAGTAGGTGAAAGTTTCATGAGTACAGAGCTAGCACATTTATGACAATATTGTGTACATTGTATAATTAAATGTATTTAACATTGATTTTACTAAACGTATATTACAGATATCGTTCTTCTTTTAATTTATGTGCACACTTCAAATGAGTAAATTGTCGCTGGAGTTGTCATTAGTCACTGAACAACGGAGACCTACGACGCCATTTTGTCTTCGACAAATAAAAAAAAGTATAATATTAAAAAATATGTTCTGCCACCTATATATTAAACGTTTTCGAACTCGAACTAGTGTACTCAGTTTGGAATATTGGAAGCTTTATTAGTGATACTAAGGAGTAAATGCGTGCCAATTAGTTCAAAATAAATGACTCTTAAACAGAAATTACTCTTTGGGAGCAATACAACAAAGAAATTATACTAAATTAGACTTCTTGAATATGGGTGTCTCAAGAGACAAAGTTGAAAACTCAGGAGCAGTGACAAATTTAGGTGCCCGTTTTGATTCTGATCTCTCGATGTAAACGCATGTTACTCAAAGCTGATCATTTCCTCCTCAGAACGTAAGCAATTAAATAAATCAAAGCACAACAAAAGACGTGTGCATTTTTTACCCGCAGACTTGATTATTACCACTCATTGTTATTTGAAATTTCAAAATGTATTCTAAATTGTTTTTAGAAAATTAAAAAAAAACAACTTAAATTTAATAGCCAGGTCTCTTCCATCATCAGATATTCTCCCAATTTTTAAGTCACTCCACTGTTTACCCATTAATGAAAGAACAAACTTCAAAATTTTGTGCTTTATTTTTAAATTTTTGAACTGGCCAGCCCCAGAATATCTTTCACAGCCAATCGAATTATACCAGTCATGACGCACTTTAAGATTAGTGGACGCAAATTTTCTTGAGACATTCTCAGTCAGATTGTCGCTAAGTGAAAAAGCGTTTTCAACTGGCGTGATTAAATTGTGGATCAACATCAGCGTTGACACGGGAGAACATTTTTGTTAATATATATTAGTGGGAGCATGATGGATTGATTTTATGTTAAGCCCATTTCAATTTTAGTTCAGCGCCTGAGAGCACAATAGTTTTTGTGGATTTGAGTGCTATATTAGCTAATTATTTTGATTACAAGTACCCGCTGGGCAATTCGTGTACTGAAAGCAATAGTGGAAGAATAAATGCAAACAAAATGCCCACCGATTCATGGAATTGTGATCTAGTAAAATGTGACGTGATCTCATGGTAAGAAGATAATAAATAAAAGATTAAAATATGAATACTTAATGAACACTTTGAAATAGGGTCAACATTTCCCATCTGGCTTGGATCTATTATCGAGCCTGTCGTTACACGTAAAACCATAATTATGTATGATTGTCAGATCGTCTAGTGGTCGTATAAACATAGTTTTGATGTCTCAATACACAAGTGTATTCATGATTACAAAACAAATTCTGTTAGATGAAATTCAAATGTCGCTTTCATAACATACAGAAGAAGAATGCTTAGGCCTATTACATCTTACCAAACAGTATGGATGTTATTATTTTTTGCAACTTTCATCGACCATTACTTTTGTTAGTACATTTCTTATCATGACATCTACCACCTCCACTACTACTGCAATAACTACCAATCCATGTTTTTTTATCTTTATCTTGTATAGCATGTTTTTTTCTAAAAATACAGAGATCTACATGGACAAAAGAATAGCATCAAATCTTGTAATCTAGAATGTCCATGGAAAAACTGACATCTGGCAGGTCAAAAAGCATCACAAAAGCAAACAACGTAAGTAGAAAAGAGAACAAAGGAAAAAAGTACAAACATGTTACAAAAAATCTTGGAAAGCGTGGCCATAAAGGAAAACAGATTTGGAATAACATGGTAATCAAGTGAGAAAGAGGGGACGGAGAGAGAGAGAGAGAGAGAGAGAGAGAGAGAGAGAGAGAAAGAGAGAGAGAGAGAGAGAGACAGAGAGAGAGAGAGACAGAGAGAGACAGAGAGAGAGAGAGAGACAGACAGAGAGAGAGAGAGAGAGAGAGAGAGAGAGAGAGACCGCGAAGACCCCTCGGCAAATGTTTAACAGTAACAGAAATTGCAAATCATACCAGTTCTGATAGGAATGGACATAAAAATCTAGTCAGGTATTGGACATGGTCTTAGGTTGCCGACACCAGCCAATCGTGTTTGACCTATACTATACTATGGGCATGTACCAATTCTTCTCATATTATAAAAATGAAATAACGAATGACTGAGAATGCTTTCCAAGTGTAGTTTTGAGGAAAGTCGAGTAGTTCATCTCCTTTTTTCTTTTTTCTTTTTAATGTATTTCAAATGACAGTAAAAATCTTTAACAACAAAATGATTTGAAATGAGCTGATTAAGAAATAATAATACTTCTGTAACCCTCAGCAAGGTTTCATACAACTTAAGGCCACAAATTTTCCCAACTGTAGCTTTGAAGAGAATGGAATTTCCTTTACTTCAAAACTTCCAGCACGCGGTTTTAAGGAATGTTAAAATAAAAGACCAGACAAATTTGGGATATTTAAATTCAATATTTATTCATTACTGAACAAAATCAAATCGATCTGTCTCAGATAACTGAGCGCAGAGGTATTCAAGCGATGTTCAGAATTTAGAGATGTCTGAACTCTACGTAATCGACTTCCAAAGCCACGTCATCGCCATGCCATGTTGGCAACCAGCTGTTGCGATCCTTCCAGAACTTTTCTGCAGCTACTTTCTGGGAGTCGGAGTTTCGCCAGGGTTTGTTACCACAGAAACTGGGGTCAGGGAACATACCACTGGTCCCTCCCACAGCCACATTCAGTATCAAGTAGAACTGAAACAAAGGGGATCACAGACAACAGTTACCATCATTATGTCTGACAACTCTGTCAGTAATATCTACAGCCATAAGCACAACTGTATGTCCGGTAACTTAACATTGGATCATTTGTAATTAAAATGAACATTAACTGCAACAACAGACTCTGCATCTACTACCACCGCCACCACTGTAACTACTATTACCACAACAATTCAGCGATGGAAATGTACTAATCAGCACTGCTTTTTTACTACTAAAAATAACGAAAGATCAGTTAGAAATCTGGTCATTTATGAGTGTCGTAAAAAAAAAAAATAACAACAACAAAAAAAGCAAGGATGATGAATAATTTCACATCTGATCTTTTGTGTGTGTGTGTGTGTTTCTTTGTCTGTCTTATCGAAGTATAGTTTATGACCTCTGTCATTTCATCAAACCCAGGACATTTTTTTAAAGTCCAGGCATGTTACCTAATACTAACATTTAAAAAATCCTTCAAACATGTGCAAGACAGATAAAATCGCTTTGCAAGATAAGTTTTTTTTTCTAGGACAGCTCAACATACACACACTTGCACATATATATACACACATAAGCATTATTACTAAGTTCCATGAAAAAATTGGAGCAAAAAATTCTACAGTGTAGTACAAGAACATCTGGACTTGATTGCTCGAATCGCCGAAGACAATGCAAGTAAAGCAGGATCAAATTGCAATTGGCATGTTAACATCCGAAAATGATTAATGTACTGACGTGGACGCTTGTCTTGATATCAGTAGCTTTAATAATATAGTCACTAACAGATCAAGCTGTTTATTAAGGCTGAACATTGTCTGCGTGTCGTAATTTTTAACAATTATCACACTACATACATAGTGTGTACTCCACCTCAATGCCTAAAAGTAGTCTTTTCCATAAAATAGAAAATGCAAACGAAAACAAGAAAAGAGAAACGCGAGAACCACACAACAACAAAAACAACAGCAGCAGCAATAACAACAATAACTACAACAACAGCAGCAGCAGCAACAACAACATGACAACAGCATCAAAACAACAACAATAACAACAACCACAATAACAATTATCACATTAGTCCAGACTTACGTCCTGATCAAAGGGCGCCAAGTACCCTCCGTTTGACCACAGATTCTGACCGGTAAAACCACCTTTCTGCCAGAAACCACCACTTCCTGGGTCTACGTACATAATCTGTTGATCATCTATGAAGGTGCTGTTCCAGGCATAAAATAGAAACAGAAATTAGTTGACACTTTCCCCACTAACCAACATTAACATCCTCTGACACTGAGACTGTTGCACAATTTTTTTCAACAGTTCAAGCAAAGAATTATTGATATCATTAAAATTTCTATCTGTATTACTCGCGTTATGTCTCATTATAGAATCAAATATTGGATTGCTTGCTTTTCTAAAGCTCATAATTATGACCTAATAATTAGTTTTATGAAGCTGGTTTTGAAATCATGCTCTAACACAGATAAATGTACAGGTGTTTTATGATATTTTTTATTGGTATGTTACATTATTGATTATACCTAACGGATAAACGGAGTACACCCAACCCTGCTTAACTCGAACAGCGTGGTAACCGTTTGCCAGACGTCGAACAATGTCAAACTGATTCTTCGAAACGCCAGGAGTAAAACTGACACAGACAAACTATTATCCGCACTTTGGGCGCGTAATAATAATTTGGCAAATGGTATATTCCTTCAGGCTGAGAGTCACTTCGGTTTGTGTACTTGTTTAGTCGAACTCAGAGACAATAATTATTACCTTATTTCATGACTTGCTGGGTTTGTAACGTTTGTTACGCCGTGTCAAACACGGATAAAACCAGGATAGGATGGACAGTAGTGTTGTCCTATGATTTTTTCCGCCCATTTGCTGAGAACACCGTTCTTTAAGTGCTCAGATAGTAAGGAAATGAATGAGACTGAAACACTTACACAATATGGGTGTGTGTCCACTCCAGTCGCCAGGTGTGAAAACTGTTAAACCAGGATGCAGATTTCCTGTAGGAAACACATTTGGCACTCAGTCATGGATCATTTTACCCATATTTTTCTATAGATAAACCAATAAAAAGATAACCTCAATAACAGTGGCGGCGTTACGCACAAAAGGACAATGTCTGTCTGTGCATTCACCAACAAGTCTCAAAGCCTACGGCAAGCTAAAAGACGACAAATTCAAACATCTTATCTGCAACAAAACACACAGTCTTAACAGCTTAACTGGAACCGATAAAAAGAAATAACGGCCATACTGATTTTTGTAACATTTTTCTATCTTAATCAATCAAACATCGTATTATCGAGTTGGACACGTTTCTTCACTGTTGTTCCAAGAGTTAAAGACAGTTTGGCGGTGATGGTCAATTAAACCCTGAATGGAAATCAGCAAAACATTCGGGGGCAGTCAAATGTTTTATTTCGTCAAAAACACGCAAAGAGAGACAAAGAAAGGGAGAGAGAGAGAAAGAGAGAGAGAGAGAGAAAGAGATAGATCTAGAGAGAGAAAGAGAGGAGGGAGAGAGAAAGAGAGAAAGAGAGAAAGAGAGAGAGAGAGAGAGAGAGAGAGAGAGAGAAAGAGAGAGAGAAAGAGAGAGAGAGAGAGAGAAATTTATCACAAAATAGAGCTCTGCACTTTCAAGGGCTAGTCAAATTCTGCATTTCTACGAAAGGGCTTACATTTTACGCAACATGAATAACGGAACTGTCAAAACGGCTGAATGTAGTCGTTTCGATGTGGAACACGTGCTTCTAAATTAACTTACTGTCAGTACCAGAAGCAACTGGATTTTAACAAGACAGAATGATGACTGTAGTTTAGGCAATAGGTCAATAATATATTAATATCTCACTTTTCTCCATGGGTCATCCTGAAACGATTCTCAAGATAGTGTGGTCCCCAGTGAAGAGTGCTGGTAACTGTGCCTATACCGTACTCACAGTCTTGCCCTGAACAAGAAAGAATATTTATTACATGACATTTATATTAGCCATGACCCTGTAGTGTTGCAATTCTTCCGTGTGTCCTCTAACGTGAACCTTCTCCTTCTAACCGTTCGCTTTTCTACTTCTGGCGTTGGCAAGATTTTTTGTTCATGTTCGGCCAAAACATTGGTCGCTACAACCTACCACACAAAGTATACCCGTCTCTGACGTATCGCCTTGCCGAAAAGTGACGTAAAACTGCAGCAGGGCAAACAAGTAACCACTGTATGAGCAGTAATTTACATGTCTTGTATCGTGTTGGCATGTTGGAATTTTGGGATTTTTCTCTGATAGTAGGTCAGACAAAGCACCTAGTTTTCTCGTATAACGACGAAAAACTCGGAGGGCCCGTGTGCACGTTGCGCAAGTCAAAGATACGTTGGCATTTGGAATGCCAGAAGAGTAGGCCTAACAAGGCCGCTGCCAGGGCAAAATTACAGAAACAAAAAAAATCCTTAGCACCCCCTCCCCTAAAAAAAAAGGGACCGCCGACCGGCAGTGCACTGTGGCGGAGATGTGTCTGCTCCAGCACTATAGCTGGGCTACAATGACAGTAAGGCAAGTTTCCCAATGGGATCAAAGAAGTATAAAATATAAAAAATTCAAATGCAAAAAAAAAGTCATTCACAAACCACAACTAGCTATAACAGCCACCACAAATATCGACGACGCCACCTCCGTCGCGACTGTCATAACCATGTCATTACCACCACCCCTACAGCCTAGCACCAGCATCCAGACACCCTATTATTAGTATTAAACATTGTAGACTGTACCTAGAGCTTCCATGATGTCCAGCTCGCCAGATCTCGGCCATCCACCGTAAACATCGTAACGAGGCATCATCCAGATGGCTGTTGAGAGAAAAAAAAAAGGTGACCATTATCATTTTAACCCTGTGTTCGAGAAAGAGGGAGGCAGACAACAGACAGACAGACAGACAGACAGAGAGGGCAAGAGAGAAACAGAGAGAGAGGGAAAGAGAGAGACAGAGAGACAGATAGAGAGACAGAGGGTGAGAGAGAGAGAGAGAGAGAGAGACAGAGGGTGAGAGAGAGAGAGAGAGAGAGACAGAGGGTGAGAGAGAGAGAGAGAGACAGAGGGTGAGAGAGAGAGAGAGAGAGAGACAGAGGGTGAGAGAGAGAGAGAGAGAGACAGAGAGAACAGGTAACACAATAATGACATAAGTTTACCAGTACTTTCTTCAGCTGTAGGACAAGGACAGAAATTCTAGATTTCATAAGGGCAAGAGATGAAAGAGTTTTCGCTTTTGGCATCACAATATTTCCCACTGATAGTTCCAGTGCTTCAACATCTAAAATGGGTTCACACATTGCTTAATGCTTATATATCCCTTCCTCCCCTCTCCCTTTTGTTACTGTTTTCAAGAACTTGTACCTTTTGTATTCATTAAGAAATAAGAAATGATAAAATAAGAATCACTTTATTATCCCATGAGGGAAATTCTCTTTCACAGAACGTTTAAGAGCACACACATGGTACACATATCCTACCCATCATTACATAAACATACATCACAACTCAGTAAACTCAATAGCAGGCATACATGAAATGACACGGTAAGGGTACGTTCA